>JALPCC010000038.1:0-164745 GCA_026538405.1 Cryptococcus sp. GC_Crypt_2
GAGAATGGGAACGGTAACGGTAACGGAGAGGGCATCGAGAACAAAGGCGACTCTCCAGTCAATGACAATTCTACCCCAGTGGACAATGGAGATGGTGAGGATGATTTGCCTTATTGCGACGAAGTCGATGGATATTCAGCTACCGGTGCTGATGATTCAGGTGAGGGTGATGGTGAATGGGTCCAAGTCACCAGTATGACTTCTACCGAAACCGTTACTATCCCAGCTACTGCATTTGTGAGTTTCTCTTAACACCCCTATGTGGGACTGACACTGATTGGTAGATCCAAATGCAAACTGAGACCATCACTGTCACATCAACTTCTACATCGACCATCACTTCCACCTCGACCTCAACAATCACCGAGACAAAGACTGAAAGCACCAACAACTGTCAACAGACTTTTGCAGCTGCTTCAGCCCCTCAAAACGCTCCAGCATCTAGCGGTGGCAACAACAACAATAACAACAACGGTCCTGCTCCCGCTCCTGCCCCTGCCCCAGCATCGGGCCCATCTTCCGTCGATGTAGCTGGCGTTCCTACACCTACCCCTTCTACTCCCGCGCCGACACCTACGGAAGGTGATGATGCATTCAGACCCGGTGGTAATCGATTAAACAGTAAACCTCATCCAACTCCCGTTTGTCCCCCCGGCCAAGTCTTTGGAGCTACTATGTGTTGTCGAGCGGACCAAATTGAGAGAAACGGCGAATGTGGATGTAAAGAAGGGTGAGCTACGATTTGTGCTGCTACCACCGAATTTTGAGCTAATGAGCAGATTCCAAAACTTGATTGACCTCTGCGTAGAGATCTGCCTTCCACCCCTTACTTTAGTCGGAGGTAGATGCCTCAAACTCGATCTCGGAATCGCTCCAGACCTAACAAAAGACCTCGGTCTAGGGTCAACATCCGATCTACTAGGTGGTGTTCTAGGGAACGGACATGGTGATGCTCTTGGAGGTATCCTAGGTGAGACCGGTGATCTAGGATCATTAGTAGGAGGAGTAGGAAACTCAGGATCACCATTAGGTGGTCTAGGTCTTCTATGATTGATTGAAGACAAGGAAATGGAAATGATCAACACGACAAGTCAAAACACAATCACTTGTCGTGCTGGTCATTGATGAGTTTGGATTCTGTTTAGTTTTTAGTGTATGATATATTCTTTTCGAGATGTGAAATGTCTCCTCTTTTGCACCTTTGAGAAGGTGGTAGATAGAGTCGAGTGGACTTTGTGTTATGTTGTTGTCATACTATGCAACATATTGTTTTCAACGTAGCATTGCAGGCTATGCAGCTGATGGAAGATTCATAAACATAGCATAAGATCCATAGTTAGTGTAAGATATAGTTTGGAGCCATCATGCTCGTCTCATCCTTTTCACTCGGTTGAGCGCAAATCCCAATCGACTTCGCCGGGAGTGCAACCGAACCATCCATTTCCGCCAGCATCCACTTGGTTCCATCTTTGCTCACTAGCTTTGCCTTGTTCACATACAGTGGCAATATTGATAATGTCCCAGCTGTCTTCACCAGAACAGTTGGGACCCCATTCACACTCTTCCCAAACGTATCAACCAGAACTGGTTGAAGAATGACCTCCCGCTCGCTCTCGCCTTTGATTTTGACCCATCCTTTGCTCCTACATCGAAGGTCCTCGTACTACCGGTCCCGAACCCTGCTCCTGCAGTGTGATCTGACTGCCGATCCTGTCCAGCAAACTCGGGTTGTTCACCCGGTCGGAAACGGTACCGAAGACAGCCGCAGAAGCCGTACCAGGCAGAGCGAACGAAGCATCCGGTTCTCGAGCCCCTTTGCCGTCCTTCAAGTCAAGATGCGGAGGGGCTTGTCTTTGGGCTTCCCTCCCGATGTCCTCTGTCTCTTGTCTCGATGTCGATACAGGGTTGCCTCGAGGCCCTGCTTGCTGGTCTCTCTTTGCTTCCATCAGTCCTCTCGTCCTTGCCTTCTCCTGACCTGCCTTGATGGCTAAATCTTGCTTCAATCTGGTATTGGATTTCTCCAATTGCGTCAGAGCCGTCTTTTGCCTTTCAATCCTCCCTGTCTGTTCTTTGATGGTTCTCCTCAAAGTAGCGACTTGAGGATCGACTTGGTTGGCGATGGGCTTGAGCGGAAGCGAGGCAACTGGCTTTTGAGCCAGTTCGGCGTTACGCTTCTCCAAGTCGCATATAAATTGCTTCTGTCTATCGATCATTCCCTTTTGGTCGTCATTGAGCTTGGTCAAGGTGTCGAGTCTCTCTCTCTGTTCTTTGACAACTTTGTCCAGAGCGGTTATAGCTTCGACTGAATCACGTTTGGGAGGAACGATAGGCCTAGCGGGTAATTGTGCTTGTGTTTGTGCCTTGGCTTGAGCGAGCTGTGTCGAGAGTCGCTTGATCTCCTCTTCCGATCTGGCCAATTTGTGGTTCTTCTCTGTGATGGCTTGTTCATGCCGTTGAACAGTAGCTCGAGCCACGGCAACCTGCTCTCGTAGATCGTCTCGTGGAGGGCAAGTTTCCGATATACTGATCCCACCAGGTTCCCTTGGACCAGTAGGGGTCCCAGCTGGAGATCAGCCTATATCTCTTCACACTGAGCCGGTACGTACCTGGCGGTCCGGATGTACTCGTCACAAATTCTTCCTGAATATTCTCAACGATCGGCGCCGGAGTCGTCAAGACTACCCTGCCGACCATTGCATCCTCCTCCCTCACATTCATGTAAGGGATAAAGTAAACATCCAAACAAGTCCTCAAGGTCTCAACAGCTATCAAAAGCTGTCTCTCCCTATCCACCGCGCCTTTGTTGATCAATGCCTTGAGCATGTCTGCTGAAGCTTGCTGTATGGTGTATATAGCTTCTAGCGGTATGGGTATGGCGGGTATAGGTCTATCGAGGCAAGAGGCTGACGTTGTCGAAGAGTGCCCTTGTAAGGTGGCATCGCTAGCCAAGGCTTCGGTGTTCATGAAATCGGCTGCGCTCTGACGTACGTATTTGGCTCTTGAAGATGTCAATCCAGAGGTATGAGTTGGCAAGAGGGTTGTTGCTTGAGCTGGATTAGGCATAGGTGGATCGTGAGAAGCTTTGACCTTTTTGTCGACTTGGTTCTCGAATTCCGCAGGCGCACTTCGCTTACAAGGGTACTATTGGCGGTACTTGTGAATTGGGCGAATCGTAATGGAGCCAGTCGAGAGTTTGAGGTAAATGGCGACGAGCAAGAATCAGCAGGAATGATGACGAAGGTATTGGAGCTGGAAGTAGGTTTCCCCGGGATGATGAGCTGAGCCATAGATGTCGTTCTACCGTCCGCAGTCAGCTTGTTGGCTGGATTCAAGGCGTGAAATGGATCCTATGTGTCTCGTATTGAGTAGTGGATGACATACAGAAGAGTGATGAAGCAAAAAGTCGGGTCAGTGCGTAGGTTTAGGGCGTCGGGAGGGCACTGTTTTACCAGGTACCATCATTCCAAACAGGTCAGTGCTCATGCTTACCTCGCTTTTGGTCGGAATATCGAGTGAGTTTTGAGTGTTGGCATTCGATTTCGATAACTGAAGACGTGCATCATGACGACGACTGCTTCTTCTCTACCCGATGTTACTTCATGCTTGTCCACTACTTCGGAATAGAATAATGGCGAAGCTAAATCAAGGCGTCTTCATTTGCGTCACGAGTCTACGTCGCACCGTGGGAAAGCGAAGTACGCTCAGAACAACCTCGACCCGGTTTGAGGTAAGAGACAAGGTCACAATGGTGCATATCTGGTCGGCAGCCACTACTACTAGCAAGCTTCCCTCTAGAGCCAAGGAAGTACTGCGATTCCGTCCAGAGCTTTCTCCCACGATCCCCCGGCACCCCACTTCACAGAAGACGGAGTAATATTGTCTCAGCTATCAACACTCGCTACCTTTTCTCCTGCCCCGCTGCATCACTAGCGGGTTTCTTTGACTGATCATTCGAGAAGCAGGCATTCCAAGCAGATATCCGCCTCTTCGCCCGTTCATCGACATCGTTTAAGACCCGCGTATCATCAGGTATAGGCGATTGTAGACCCCCATCTTCGGGCTTCAACCTCTCCCGTAGGCTTTTCGGACCTGTAGGAATTCGCTTGGAGCTTGATGAGGAAGCGATCACATTCTGCGTCGATAGCCTTGCGCTATCGTCGTTCCTCTCGTCCTTGGCCCGGATGTCAGCCTCGGGCCAGAGCAGGCTAGGTATAAGGGAGAGCATGGCGCTATCTCCGGTCCTCGACCCTGCGCGGGTGGTTGCAGTATTCGAAACGCCAGAAATTCGTGACAACAGTTCACTCGATTGCCGCGTCATTCCAATTTGCCCGTGGTTGAGATCATGTCGAGCTACGAATCTCTCCTGCCACTTGAGTGCGGCGACTTGGCGCCCTCGATGATGGGCAGGGTCGGATTGTTTCCAGTCCTTGGTTCTATCCGCAGCTCTTGGCCCTCGCCGTTCATTGCTTCCGGTCTCTGTCGGGGAGATGGAAGCTGTTCTGGACCGTTTGCAAGCGCCATTGGAGCCTTCCACCTTGATGATACCGTTCGCAGAAAGGATCGATTCGATGACAGGCGATCGGGCGGTTCTGGGCGTTTCGACTTGCGGTTGTGCAGGAGTTTTTGATGATTTTGACAGAGGCGGTGTTCTGAGGTTCCGTCGATCCTTCCGGAGCCCTCTCACTTCCCTTACAACCTCGCCATCCAGCTTGGCGTGCTGGTCCGACCAACCTTCGATACGAGAAGCTAGGCTTCTTGGGTTTGGTCTCGGTGTGTCGATCGTTTTTGTTGTAGCAGTTGATTCGGGAAAGGACTTCTGTTTGGCGGCCGTTTGTGAGGCTAGCAGTTCGGTCTTCACCCTGCACAACTCGGTTCTCAGTCTGGCGATTTCCGTTTCTTGTTTCTGGCGTAGTTGGACTAATTGCCGTAAAGGGCCAATTCCAGATGAAGCGATGAGACTAGTCATGCTCGGACCGTCAAGATCGACGGCTACATCGTCAGCTCCTCCGTCACAGATTCCTGAATACGTACTGGGAGATGCCAAGAGTTCACTCGCTTGGGCCATTGATTGTTTGATACGCGACACCGAAATCGCCTCCCCCTGTGAAATTTTCAATGGTCCAGGCGGGTGTGTACCAAAATGGTCATCGTATAATGCCTTCAATGTCTCGAGAGCGGCCAGGAGATGAATCTTTGTACAAGGCCAGTCCTGCTGAATGAGTGATCTTCCCATAGCTGTTAATGCCTCTCGAGCTTCCAAAATCGCATCGGATAGAGCAGCAGAAATGCGGGAATCGGGCCGAGTCAAGGAGGGTTGAGTTTCAAGGGAATGATCGATGATGCGTTGATCCTCTGATTCTGGGACGATTCCTGGTGATATCGTTGGAATGTTTACAGACCGCGGCTGATCCGGATTGGGCGTTGAGTCTGGACTGGGGGGATGATGTGACACCTTGACTCGCTTTCCATCCGACTCTGATTCAATGATGGCGTTCCCCTCAATGTTTGCATTATGAGACCCGTCCTGAGTAGTCTCGAGAGCCGAGGAAATCGATAGGTGGCAGACGTTATCGGGGTGGACAGGAGTTGAAGCTGTTGTTGGAGAGGTACAAGAGACGGCGTACTCCCCCGTGAACATATGCCACTGGAGCATTTCGAACAAGACATCGAATGAGTCGTATCACATCGTCGAGTGAAATGGGGGAGGAGCGGTATGGGAAAGGTTGAATCAACTAGCGAGTCGAAATATTTTTTTCGGTTTCCTCATTCCGCATCTCTGCATATCGCTCAAACCGCAGCTTCCGGTGGGGTCTTATTCCCGTCTGTGCCGTCATACTTGATGATTCGCTGGCCGAGGACCTCGCCGTTGCGTTGCATTGCTATCGCAAGTTGCGAATTCAACTTGTCTAGCACAATGATCTGGTCGCGATGCGATCGTGGGAAAGCCATATGCTTTAACAACCGGTGAAAAGTCCTGGAGATAAGTTATACATCCACGTCTATGGCATATGGTACTGCAGCTACAAATTATCAGGCCTGTTCCGCCAGCTTGCTGTATACAAACGGCAACGGTATATTCGTCGAAGCTCAAGCGATCTTGCAACCCCCCTTCCTCCCACCTATCACCGGCCGCTGCCCTTTTTCCTTCCTTTGCCCTCCACCTGCTGCCTGCCTATCTTCGCCTCTTGACCCTGTATGAGTGTATTCCAGGCATCCATTCGCAACTTCGATGACCCAGTCACACTCTCTGCCCCCGTACTCTGTCCCCTACCTCGCACTTGTATGCCACCCAATGCCAATCGGCGACCATCGGTTTTCTTCGTATGGTCTAGGCTCTTCGGACCGGTGGGAACCATTCTCGAGGTGGACAGGGATGCGGATGAAGTTTGATCGGTGGGTTTGATGTCTCTAGCGCCGATTCCCGGATTAATCGAGCTCTCGGTGGTCGGCCTGGGCGGAACCGGTCCGACAATCGGGTTGGTAACAGCTCGAGATCCCGACTTGCTGAGCGTGGCACCCTTCTGGGCGAGTGGATTTCGTGATGTTATTTGACTCGGTTGCCCACAATCTGCGATACCTCCCTGTTTCGTTGTATTATCCGGCGCTGTTCTCTCTGCGATAACTTTCGCCGCACCCTCCCGCCCTTCAATCCTGGATCGTTCCAGCTCTTCCGATATCCTCTTTCTCTCAGCTGCTCTTGCTTTCTTCTGCGCCTTCCTTCCCATCCCAGGCAAGGATGGTTGTCCTGCAGGTTTCGATTTGGGCTTGGTAATTTCCGGCTCGATCTTAACGACTGCAGTGATTTCCGGTCGGAGCAGTGGTAGATCCAATAATTTGACCGCTTCGTGTATCGCTTGACTAGTCTCGGCCAGCGGTGAAGATGGACTGCTTTGAGGTCTATTCGCATCTTTTCCCTTCTTCTTTCCATTCACGGCACTCTTGTTGGAAGCTGCCTTCGTCTTGGCGCACTTCGCCAATAAAGACGTAATCGTTGAAGCCTGAGCTTTCACCTTGTTTTTCAACGTCTCGTTTTCAGCTTGCAAGTCACTCATCTTGACTGCAAGCTTGCCGGTTCCAGTCACTGCTGACTGAGTCTTGATGGTCGCTTCGACGAGCTCCTTTTCAAGGCGGAGGATCCGTTCATTCAATGCCATGTGTTCTTTTCGCAAATTTCCCAGCTCAGCCTCCTTGTCCTCGAGATCGCGTTCTTGCCTTTGTCGAAGATGGATCAGCCTTCGCAAAGGACCAATCCCAGAGAGTGTGATAAGACTGTCCATGCTTGGATGGTGAGGCTCTGCGCCTTTAAGGTCAGCATGATTCATAGCTTTGAATTTGTCGAGGACGTACCGACAGGTGATAACCCTCGTCCACTTTCGGTTAGAGACGCCTGCGAGCCCGGCATGATTAGAGTTGCCTGACTCTCCACTTCATCTATGTCCATCTTTCCACTGAGTTCGGAACGAAAGTG
The DNA here is from genome assembly GCA_026538405.1 of Cryptococcus sp. GC_Crypt_2. Lineage (NCBI taxonomy): Eukaryota > Fungi > Basidiomycota > Tremellomycetes > Tremellales > Cryptococcaceae > Cryptococcus > Cryptococcus sp. GC_Crypt_2. Next base: position 7,469 of record JALPCC010000038.1, read on the forward strand.
GACATACTGACATGCTTGCAATTTCTGAATTGCAGCCACAAGATGCCTTTCCACACCGCTTCTATCCTTGCAACCCAGTGCCCGTCCCATAGCTGTCAAAGCCTTTCTACCTTCAACAATCGCATCGGAAAGTGAGGATTCGATAGAGGTTGCGGCGGCGTCGGATGCAGGCGCAGATGGGTCTCTGTTAGTGATCCCGTTCACCTCGCATTCTCGCCTAAAGTCGACCGTGTCTGCGCCAGTCATGAGTGGTGACGGGTGCGCTTGATGGCGGTTGAAGTCCGAGATCGATGTTTTCCTGATTCTTTTGGGCATGTCATCTGCTGACTTCTCAGGAGCCTTTCGTTTGAGCTTGCCTGTAGAGCAACCGGCGCCGACATCATGCACATTCTGTTTCTCGAGAGAGTTGTGAAGGGTCTCACGAGGGCTTTTTATTCTGGAAAGCAGGTGTGGTCGATGGGAAGGGGAACGATATGCTGTGGGAATACAAGAGACGCGGCCCTCTGGCCCAAGTCGGGTAGTATGGAGCATCTGAATTATGTGATGAAAAGGATCAACTAGCGAGTGAGTTGAATAGATCATACGGGAAGGGATGCTATTATGGTCCAGGGCTTCTTGCGTGTGTGTATGTGTGTGTAGGAACGCTCTTCACCCGGAGGAATCGAGGTGTCCCCATTACGATTTACCTCGTCTCGTTTCACCCTTCGCGATCACAAGCTCAAACCAAGACCACCTCCATAACTCGACCGAAACCGGATATGAGCGATGCTGGCCAGTATGACCTTTGTGACGGTCAAGGCATGTTCTGGCGGACGACCAGGCGACCAGGTTGACGTTGATGTCTGTTGCATTACGTGCCGTAGGAAGGTGAGTAGACATCACTGCAAGTGAGCTCTACTCGTACCGTAAGCGATCATCACTGTATACATGTCACTTAATACCCGTATGGACATGCCGCACCGACGACATCCACTTCCGATGGTCCAAACGATCTGCGACAGGAAACTCCTCTGCTTCTGCCAGCGCTGATGGCCTGGCTAGACCTCACTATCCATTGCGCCCTACTCGAAATCCAACCTATCCGCCTGCATCCTGCCGAATCCATCTTGCGAGTAATAGTCCGCCCAGCCATTATCACTCATGTAATGAGGAACAGTTTCTCCAGGCTCGAGCTTGACTGACGGATGGCGCGGACCCGTGGGTATTTGCCGCCTCGGGGGCGTCGGGGGACCAATCTGCCCATTCGAAACGGATCTTTCCCATTGACTTCGGGGATCGGGACAAGTAGATCCGCCATGGGCATTGTAGGGAGCTTCGCCGGACCAACGACCATTTCTTTGCCCAAGATCGCTCTTCGTGTTGATCTCGCTGGATAGCCGATTTTCTTTGTCAGTCATCGGAGTCGCCATCACACCACGCGGTCTCGTGCCACCAGGGCTATCGTGCCTGCCCGACGCCGTGCGAGGAACTTGGTCTCGCTGTTCGATCTTCCTGTCGTCCTTCCTTGTCGATTGAGCTCCTTCTCCGTCCTCGGACATTTTACCATCTTGTCTCCCATGATCCTGACAGTCGCCTCTGAATTCCCCAGCCGACACACCGGCCGACCTTAGCTTCTCCTTCAGTTGAGCATTCTGCGCTAGCAAACTCGTGAGCTGCAATTTCTGATAGTTCAATTTGGCGATGTGTTCCCCGTTAAGTTTCTGCAAAGCTGCGAGTTCCCTGGAACAGGTCGGTTTGGCAGCTTCGGCCGGCTGAGGCGGCGCCAATGCCTGCGTGAGTCGAGCATTGAGGCGTTCGACCTCTTCTTTTGATCGAGCGATTTCGTCGTCCTTGTGTTTGAGATCTTGATCCTGTCTATCCAATTTGGCTCGAGCATGCGCCAGCTGGCCTCGTAGGGTATCTCGCGGGGGTGGGATCGCAAACGTAAGGGCTATGGTGGGGCTGGGTGTGACCAGACTTGAAGGGGTTGGTACTATACCATCAGCTGAGCGTGGGTAATGACCAAAGTGATTTACCAGGTTGCTCCGGGATCGAGATGGAGAGGTGCGACTGTGACGAATCGAGGACAGCAGACAAGGGAGGTGTTGATTGATCTGTCTTGGATCTCGTTTCCGCATCCGCTTTCCAAGCTTCCATGTGAGGCATGAAGTCGACATCCAAACAAATCCTCAATGTCCCAACTGCTACCTGGAACTGCTTCTCCCTATCCGACGCCCCTTTTCGTACAAGCGCCAACAACAGATCTCGCGACACTTGTTGCAAGGTTTCAACGGCTTCAAGAGGCCAAGGTGGACAATCAGAAGATTTGGGTTGTGGACAAGCTATGTCGAATGGAGTGTCGGACGGAGTGATGGTGATCCCATCAGCGGCGCACCTTGCCATAAATTCCCCTGCTATACTTCCTGCAGGTTTAGTGGGCGATGCTGTTGCCGGTGTGGGCGGTGGTGCATCAATCTTGGCCGGCGACTCGAGGTCTGGAAGAGCTGTAGGATTCGCCTTGACCCGTTTACTCAAGTCACCTTGTAGTCTGTCGGGTGCGTTTCGCTTGGCAGTTGATTGACTAGTGTCACCGGCGTCAAGTCTTCGTGGAATGGAAGGGTGGATTTTGAGGGGCTTTGGCTTGAGTCGATTCGACCCAGGAGTACGAGGATCGACGGACATGGGTACGCCCTTCTGGTCATACATAGTCGGTCGCGCCGGTAGTGGCATCTTGGAATCACCTAGGTGTCCGGGGGTGTGGTAAGCTGTATACAATGATGAAAGATCAATTTGGAAAGAAAGAATGAATTAGCGGGGAGGGATGTTGGTTGATTCTTTTCCAAGGTAAGAGTAAGGTACCATCAGAATAATACAACCCTCTGGAATTCAACTAAACCCCTGTTGTCTGAGGCTCAGGATCTCGGGCTGTTATCATTAGACCTCACCTACAAAGACGATTGGCCTCCTTCTCTATTCGACCCATGATTGTTCGTGGACATCATCAGACTTGAAGCTACGAGATGTGTCATGTAAACGGCACTTCGTACCAGTCAAAGCGCTTTGCTAGATTTACCGTGGGAAAGTAATCCGTCTCTCCGCGTCTGGGCTTGTTCCTGAATCCTGAATGATGAGCACAATCACTGCAGTCACTTAGACATACGAGTACCTACCTATATCAATAGCCTTATAGCATACTCACAATCACTCGACCCATCAGCGACACCAGATAAGCCATCACACTCGACAGCATGTCCCGCTTCGTCAGACCGGTAAGTCATTCTTGCCCCATACTCAAGGCTTATCTTGAACCCCATCCTTCCCCACTCGACCTTGGCGCTCACTGACATCTAGTCCAAATACCGTCATGTATACGGTGAGAAAGCAAAAGTTCACTATGAGAATGTCAAAATCAGCGGAAGTGCATGGGATACCGATGTAGTCTCTGCAGGTGGGAAATACGTTTCCGTAAACTGGCAAGCGTCAGGAGGGGGGGTAAGTGTTTCATTGGTATGTAAACGGGCGGGGACTGACGGACTAGGCATTCTGTATCTTGCCTTCTTTCTCGCCTTATACTGCTCCTTCCCCTGCTGGATTCCCTACCAAGTTGCCGGATATCCTACCTTTGGCTAGGGGTCATACTGGACCTGTGCTGGATACTGCCTGGTCTCCTTTTGATGATAACCTCGTAGTGTCTGGTAGTGAGGATGGGAAGAGTGAGTTACACCATCGCATGGGCCCGAATAAGCAGCAGCTGATGAGCAGTCTGTATCTGGAAGGTCCAGGATTCGCTGTTCGAAGGATGGGGAGAGGACGGATGGGTCGCCGAGGATCTTAGCCCAGATGGAAAGCTGAACGCAGGAGGAAGGTAGGCTGCCTGGCACGTATCTGTTCAAAAGCTAACATGACCAGGAAAGTTGGACAGGTCATCTTCCACCCTACTGCCTCCAATGTTCTCACTTCAGCATCTGGTGATCATCTCGTCAAGATCTGGGATATCGATCAAGGAGATTCGCCCAAGATCACCTTGAAGGGGCACAATGATACTATTCAGAGTTTGGCTTGGAACGCTGTTGGAACTACTCTCGCTACTGTAGGTTTCGCAATCGTGTGTGACCAAACGCTAATGGCAGGTATGTCGAGACAAGAAATTGCGGTTATTCGATCCCCGATCTGGATCTGACCCAGTGAGGGTCACCGACGGACATGCTGGTGTGAAAGGATCCAGGGTAGTCTGGCTAGGAGATAGGGACAGGATCGTCACTACCGGTGTAAGCTAAATCGGCTTCGATCAAATTATAGCTGACAAATCAGTTCAGCAGGATGTCGGACCGTCAATTAGGTTTATGGGATACCTCAAGCTTGACCAATTTGAGCATGGAATCTGTCGATACCAGCTCGTAAGCTGCTTCTTTTTGTCCAGGATCCGAGCTGATAGGTCAGGGGTATGCTCATGCCTTTCTACGCCGAGGGTAATGATGTTCTCTTTGTTGCTGGAAAGGGGTAAGCGTCATGGGACAAGGTCGAGCAGGGTGCTGATTACAGTGATGGTAATATTCGATACTACGAGTACGAGAACGATTCGCTCCACTTTTTGACCGAGTACAAGTCCGCCGATCCACGTTCGTTGACTCGCTCTTACCTTGGAAACGTAGACTAATGAGCAGAACGAGGAATGACTTTCCTCCCTCGACGAGCCCTTGAAGTTGACCAGAACGAGATCGCTAGAGCGTACAAGCTATACGGCTCGTCCGTTGAGCCAGTCAGCTTCATTGTTCCCCGAAAAGCAGAGAGTTTCCAGTCTGAGTAAGCTGCCCGGTCTACCTTCTACCATCAGCAAGCTGACGAGAACAGTATCTTCCCACCTGCCTACTCTGCCGAACCGGCTCTATCAGCATCCGACTTCTTTTCTGGTAAATCCGCTCAACCTAAACTAATCGATCTCGAAACGAAAGCTATCTCATCGTCCTCGGCACCGGTTGCCGCTGCTCCATCCGCTGTCGCTGCTACCAAATCGTCCCCAACTGAGTCGGCTCCCACCAAATCCCAATCCGCTCCTGCCAATTATCACACGCCTACCGCTCCCAAGAAAGTTGAGCCCGTTTCAGCATTCAAAGAGGAATTCTCGCCAGAGTCCTCGCCCGAAGTTACGCCCAAAAAGGAGGCTGAGGTAGTCGAAGCCAAGAGTCTGGAAATCGAGCAACCAGAGAGTGAGGATGAGGAACCTACTCCTTCCCCTGCCGCCGCAGCACCTGTCGTCAATGAGGAACCTAAGGTAAAGGAGATCCCCGCTCCCGCCAGAGGCGAAGTTACCGCTGTAAGCTGCTCCCTCCAGTGTTCCCTGGGTCCAGCTGACAATCAAGCCCCAGAATCAACTGCTAGTCAAGAAACTATCAGACAAGGCTACCACCCCTACACGTGGATCAGCCCTTGCAGCGGGTTACGATCTCTATGCAGCAGAGGACAAGGTCGTCCCTGCCAACGGCAAGGTCCTCGTTGACTTACAATTGAGTATAGCAGTTCCAGAAGGCACTTATGGTCGAGTCGCTCCTAGATCTGGTCTAGGTTTGTCTCCTCTCTGCAACAAGGGGAGAAGAACTGATGCTCAGCCGTGAAACACTCGATACATACTGGTGCAGGGGTTATTGATGCGGATTACAGAGGACCAGTAATGGTCCTACTTTTCAACCTCGGAACAGAGGACTTCAAGGGTAGGTTTTCAGGTATACCAATAAGGAGGAAACTGATCAATAGTGGCCAAGGGAGACCGTATTGCTCAATTGGTGCTTGAAAAGATCTGTTTGGCCGATATTATCGAAACTGATGTATGTACCCCTTCTTTGATGGTGGAGATGAGACGCTAACGAGCAGGACCTCGATGCTACTGCTAGGGGATCTGGTGGATTTGGATCCACTGGAGGATTTGGGAAAGCTTGATTAAGTAGAGGAAGTAGAGTCGTCTTGTAGAAATGGGAAATGCATATCCAGAAAGTCGCGATTGATAAATTATTGCAGGATCGCGAGAACACCCGGATGTCTCTTTAGATTTGTAAGAATTGGCACAACGTTCATGTTCATGCTACAACAGATGTATTTTATGATGGCAACGGTGATAACTTATACAACCTCCCCTTGAATCCTCGACTACATCCCCCTCTCCCCGACAACTCCAACAATGACAGTTATGTCTATCGATCAGCTCAGTCCCCCAACCAGAGGCCACCGGAGGTGTAAGTGAACGTACCATCTTTTTTGCCTCCCACAAAATCTATTCCTTCCTCGATAGCCCTCTCCATGAATGGACTAATGGCTCCAGTCTGTTCACTAATTTGTCTAGCTTTTGCACATAATGCTTCGGAAACCGATTGTGGATCGAATTTAGGAAGATTTGAAGGTGAGGCGGGACGTGATGAAGGTTGTGAAGGTGGGGCGAATGTCGCTAGGACATCTAGGATATCTTCGTCATACTCACCATGAGCTTTATTGAACAAATTGCCGAGATATAAGTTGTAACTTACAAGATTGTCCATAAGTCCGTCTGAACCCAGGACTACGATATCTTCCCGCTCTACGGGTACTCGAAATGACATGGCATCTTTCATCGGTTCGTCCCTGGAGTGTGTCCCGACCTGGTGTCAGATATATCCCATCAATACAGATGAAGGTAACTCACTTGAAGAGGATGATTGAAAGCGTGTTGCATTTCGCTCGTACGAAGTATGACCTCCCCATCCCGGATCAAGAGGAGAGCACAATCGCCCAAATTCGCTAGACATAATGTCGAGTGATACAGTAGAGCTAGGATACAAGTTGATGATCCCCTTATACCCTTTCCATCAGCTCATATACTCACGTAAGGAGGAAGAAGGGAAAAGCTTACTTCAGACATGACGCAAGAAAGACACTTTTCAAAGCCGCGCTGCATGATCTCGACAGCATCCAATTTCCTCCGTTTCATCCCTTCCTTCAGTCCAACGCCATCATCCTCTTGCGTCTTACTATCCCTCCAAGTCTCGCTCCATGATTTTTTTCCTTTATTCCCAGCAGATACGGGTTCTGTATATATTGAATCCCCTTTCCACCATAAATCAATCTCCTCCCGGATGAAATGGGTTAATAGTCTAGACCATCGTGCAGCATTTGCACCTCCTCTTCCTGAACGAGCCCAGCCACCTACTCCATCTGCTATACACATTGAATCGGGTCGAGTGAAATATGCATCTTCACCAACCTGGACCGACAACAATTCAGCGGGTGCAGCGATATCTTCCAATGCAAAAGTACGAGGTGGAGGAGGTCTCTCACGACCAGATGGACTAGATCGAGGCGGAGTAGGTGGTGGTCTGACTTTTGCCAGTCCAGTAGCGCCTATACGAAACTCTAATGAGCTCGAGTATGTCGATGTAGTCTTGGTATCGGGTGGGTGTGAAAGGCTTTGGGCATCTCGTAGATCCGGGAATGAAGCGACATAGTGATTGAGCAAGGCATGCGAAGTAGATGTGTTTTGTTGCGCAGGAGCAGAGGTGGAAAAGACAGTGTGTTCTGCCGTTTTCCGCATCTTGACAGTTCCAGGTCCAGGTGAGGGTGGTTGTTGCGGTACAAGTCCGACTTCCGGCTCTGTACTTTGGGAATGCGAAGAAGTCCAGAATGACCATGCTGATTGTGTATCGGTGAATGAAAAGGTATCAGACAAGATCGAAGGTGGGATGGATATTCCTGGGAAAGGCATCTGGAGATCAATAGTCCCACTCCCACTCCCACTACTGTTTGCATTCATCGTCGGGGCACTGGACGTGGTGTAGTTCCGTGGTGATTGATGACGAAAGGAATCGGTTATTCGAAATGGGCGAGGCGCAGGCATGAGCATCGCTGAAGTTCGGGTGGTAGGTAATGAAACAGCTGGGATCCGACGTCCAGGCCTATATGGAGTAACGATATCATCCCGGATCGTAGCAGCAGTAGCGGATGATTCGAGATATGCCGTAGGCGAATCCCATAGAGGTATAAGTGGTAGGTGGGAAACAGGTGAAGGGTTGTTTTCGATTTCAGAAACAATCGGTAATGGTGAAGGGGAGCTTGTCGAGCTCGAAGCAGTGGAGGAAGCTGCTCGAGCAGAAGCGGCATATTGAGAAACAATAGGTGCTAGCTGTACAGCACTGGACGAAGGTGTGGTATGTTTGGCCTGACCTAATGTACGGCGTAATTCCCTTCCCATTCCCGGTTTCGGGCGCGACATCTTGCTCGAAAGTGATGTTTGAAAGTTCGGCAAGCTAGAGGAGAGATTTCGTGTTGATCAGGTAAGCCCAGCAGGGCTGTCTATCATGTCATGTAGCTTGTTTGTGCTATTTAAGCCTTCTGAGGTATAGCGAGGTGCAGAGTAGTAGTTGATTCTCTGCGTGATAATATTGCCATTCACGGCAACTTTAGGATACCCGAGACGACCCGGGTGGCGATTAAGCTGCAATATGGCAATGTGGAAGGAACAAGAAATGCATGTATGGTTGTACACTATTAAGACATCTAAGCACAAGCCAAAAAATAAGCAGGAATCATGAGAAAGTCGTCTATATCGTTACGAGAATCGTTATTGAGATGCCGGATTATGAGAGAGACCACTTCATCTTCAACCCATCCAGCCATCTTAGATAAAGCAAATCCGCGAGGGGACTTCGATTATTGATAAGCCCTTCTTCTTGTTTGGATTTTGAATGTAGTCGATCTTCTTCCTCACTTGAGCGAGATGAAGTAGGGGAAGTAGGGGAAGCTATATTGATGGCCGGGCGGGAAGAAGGAATGTGCTGAGCCATTGACATGTTTCGGATATGAGAATGGACAATGTCGTTTCTGACAATCAGCTTTGCATCTCAAGATCGATCGTCAAGCTTACGATCTGATACCACCCAAAATATCCATCACCAACTTGTATGCTAGTTCGGGATTCGCAGCTCCCAAATCCGCAAACCCTTTTCTGACTAAATTGAGCGCCTCGAGAGTCTGGGCGTCATGATCTTCTCCAGATGTCTGATCGTCAGCTAAACTTTCCCGTTGTGCACGAAATCTAGCTTACCGAGTCCAATACACCCAAAATGACCTCCTCCGCCAAGACCTCACCCGCCCGACCCTTTTCGCTAACAGGCTGTCGCCTCGGTACGGGAGGTATGATTTCATGAGGAGCGGTCTGACGCCTGACGGATCCAGAACCCATGAAATCAGCAGATAAGCGAGACGTGCGCGTCTTGTCGACATTCTTGATGGGCCGTACGGTAGACAAGCTGTCGTGAGCTCCAGTCTCGACTATGGCAAAAGACATACCCATCACCTATGTCTCCTTCTTTCATTATGGTGCCCCTGGCATTCTGCCTTTCTCGCCATGTTGATTTTCCGGATGCAGGGCTCGCTGTTGGTGATCCCGATTCTGGTGTTTGGGGCGAAGAGCCAATCGAAGCTGTCTGCTGGTCGGACCCATCCAACATCGGTAAAGAAGTTGCCGGGGCCTTGCATCAGCTTTTGCCTGGTATACAAGAACTCACGTTCAAGGTGTTAAGATCACCTCCAATGACACTTCCTTGCCTGATCCTGGTCGTACCATCCCAAACCTCCACCTCCTCGTTCTCCAGATCCCACTCCTCCTCATCATCGTCCAGTGCACCTAGATCCAACTCGATGGGCATACCAGCGATTGTACCTCGAATAGTATCGTCAAAGTTCCATTCGCTCCGCACTGTGCCGTTACCCATTACGGTAGAAGCATCGTAGTTGCCAGCTTGCCTGCTCAGGGTCTTGGAGGGACTACTGTTCTTGCTGGGTTTCTGCTTTGACTTCCAGCTTTGATATCGGTTGACAAGCTCAATTAGGTGTGAGGTGCGGCGGGCCCCTCGAATAAACCTGTGCTGCAGCAGCTCACGTGCTGTAGCTCGCTGAGTTGTCAGCCCCTGTCAAATTCGGAAGGACGCCAGCTCACGTTCGTAGGCTCTTTCTGTAAACAAGCCTCGATAAAGCTTGTAAAATCCTCGCTCCAACCTTCTCTCGCATCTAGCCTAGGCGCCTTGGCTTTTGGAATCAAAAACAATACCCTCATAGGGTGATATTCTGCCAAAGGAGGTTCCCCTTTTGCCATCTCGATAGCTGTAATTCCCAATGACCAGATATCGGCTCGGACATCATAACCTGCTTGGCGAATGACTTCAGGCGCCATCCAGAATGGGGTTCCAACGAATGTGTGTCGCTGCGATTTATGAGACGATAGCTGTGCTGCCACCCCGAAATCAGCTATGGATATCAGCAACTACCAATTCAGCAATTGGGCTGACTCACCAAGCTTGACATCTCCGTTATCCGCTAAGAGCACATTTGCCGCTTTGATGTCTCGATGGATCTTCCCCTCATCATGTAGGTATGACAACCCAAGAAGTAGCTCCCGGCAGATGATTGCGATTTGCGCTTCACTGCATGTTCCCGGCTTGAGCTACTCGTCAGTTTGGTCCGCTTGCCAGCATAAACAACTCACCAGGTCAAGACAACTACCACCTGCTAGGTATTCCATCACGATCCACAGTCTGTACCCTCGGACAAATGAACCGTAGTATTTCGTCACATAGGGTGATGAAACGGCTGATAGATGGGCAATCTCTGCTTGGATTTCAGAAATGTCATCATCTGTCGACTCGAGATCTACTATCAGTGGCTGCTACTCATTCGAATCGCCTCACCAATCATTTTGATAGCAACAATCTCCTTTGTGATGTTGTGGGAAGCTTTCCATACTGTCCCAAAGGAACCTGTCCCCAGTTTTTCTAGTAGTGTGTATGCGACCGAAGGGTCGGCTTTCGATGTAGACTCGTTCATTTCGGAGAAGATAGGTGAGGTAGACGTAAGAGGGGAGGGCGGCGAAGAGAGAAAGAGAAGTTAGTCGTAGAAGTCGAAGATAAAGTGATGATGGATGAATCAGGTCTGTTTCGTTTATACTTGACCTATTGCGGCGAAGGGTGAGACCGGTCCGAGACAGTCGATCAGGACGGAATCGTCGAATGATCCGAGAAAGTCGCGGTTGTTGACTCAGTAAAGAATAATGATGATAGTGACGAAAGCGATGACGATGGTTCTGTTTGAGTCAGTTGCTATGCAAAAGGGGATAAGAGGCAAGGAAGCGAATAAGGAACAAGGGGAGATGTATAGATGTATACACAGACGGAACCTTGTTTCAAGGGATTGAAGGGGGACATGCCGCAACGGATACGATCTCGAGAATGGGAAAATTTTGATGCGGAAGTGCGGAAGAAGGAGTTTTTCGGAGACAGAGTCAAGCATGGTGACTTGGACTACCGCACGAAAATGCATATCCAGACACAATGTGCTTGTTATTCCAGGTATGACTGAAACTTGCGGTGTTTGACAACATAATGAGATGAACGTACGATGACGACGTCCACGATTCACTGATCCGTTGACCCCAGTTTTTACTGCCCGATATGTTGTTAGGCAGCGTCTTCCGGTGATAGTCGCGCGGTCGCCCTCCTTGATTTACGGTTGACCAGCAATAGGTTGGTCTGGCTGGCGAGATGCCGTGGGATCGTGTAGGGGCTGGAGAGCACCGAATTCAATGCAAGAACCGTCTTCGCTGAATCTGAATCGTAGTATGTCTTTCCGAGCGATATATGGTCAAGTGCAATGAAGAGGTATCTATGCTGCCTTTCATCCTTTACGTCGTCGCGTCTTTGTCTGTCTTGATTGATTATTGATTTCTGTAAAATCATTTCCTATTTTAGTAATTATATCCCATGAGCCTGACAATCATTAATACACTTTCTCCGGAGCTTGGTATGACTTTTACCCGGCTATCAAATGACGCATGTTTGATAGCCAATCTTGTATCTGCAAATTCATTCATATAATAAATACACTCTCCATGCTGAACAGCTTGACCAGATAATACACAAAAGTATGGTAGATATCAAAGGGAAGGGTCGCGCAACCGAGCCACAACACTTGGAGGATCAACATTGGGGACCATTGAGGGACAGTGAGCGATGGACTATCGCTGGAGAATGGCAAGCTAGTCGAAGGAGAGCAAAGGCAGACAAACGTAGTTGGGATTATGGTGACCTGAACTCACCACATCGTTCTGCAAAGCTGACTTTCAGTCCTGAGTAGCGGAGTAGCCGGAGGTATCGCTGGATGCGTGGTAAGTCGTTTCTGTCGGTGACCGAATTCGGGAGCTCACACGACAGGCCAAAACGGCAATAGCACCGCTAGACAGAGTGAAGATCCTGTTCCAAACTTCGAACCCAGAGTTCAAGAAGTATGCTGGTACGTTCGTCGACTCGTATATTGGATGAAGAACTGATATGAAGGATCGCCGATGGGTCTCGTGCACGCTTCAGCACGCATATACCGGACGAATGGCTTTCGAGGATTGTTTCAAGGTCACTCGGCAACATTGTTGCGGATATTTCCATATGCTGGAGTGAAGTTCATGACCTATGATTGGGCGGAGTCGGTGCGTGTATACACCTCTGATATCTGCCCTAGCTGATCTTTCAGGTTCTAATACCCACGCCTGACAAGCGCACACCTGGGAGGTTCTTTGTGGCAGGAGCTGTATCCGGTATGTCCAGGAAATAGATCAAGAGCTCGCGCTGATATTTAGGGGTCACATCCGTCCTGTTTACCTATCCACTTGAACTTATTCGAGTCCGCCTGGCGTTTCAAACGCGAGAAGCAGAACGGACGACACTACGTCAAGCAGTCAAATCAATTTATCACGAATCTCAACTTCCCGCTCATTCATCCGCTACATCATCGATATCCGCATTTACACGCTCAATTCCCTTATATCCCTTCTATCGCGGTTTCTCAGTTTCAATCATTGGAATGATACCATATGCCGGGGTATCTTTCCTCACATACGGCACTCTAAAACGTTACGTCGGGACATGGTTCCCATATCTTGAAGAACGAAAGACAATACGGGATCTTGGATGCGGAGCCATAGCTGGAGCAGTTAGTCAGACAGCATCCTATCCTTTTGAGGTCATTAGGCGCCGGATGCAAGTAGGAGGAGTGGCACCGGCTGGAGGGGTGAGTTGGCGGGACGCTATAAACGCCATCTATGGGCCAAAAGGATGGAGAGGATTTTTCGTGGGCTTGAGTATCGGGTACTTGAAGGTGATACCTATGACTAGGTAAGTTGGTGCTGCTTACTGTGAGCCTAGCTGATCAAGCAGTATATCATTCGCTACATGGCAGCTCATGAAGCGCATGATGGAAATCTAGAACGCTTGACAATCATCGCATGCATGGCACACATCACTGTACCATATCCCACAGCTCGCACGTGCTGCTGGTTCGCTCATACTCATACGTCCTTTGTCACATCGTACAGAGAGCAAAGGGACGGAGAGGAGAAGCTCGGGTCGAAACCCTGCTTTCGAGCCTACTGGGCTTCTTCCGAAAAATTGGAGCTGACAGGCTCCAGGTCGGCGCACAGCCGTTCTGTGGGTCTAGCAAAGGATCAGCCGCCGTGAGGAGTGATGAAAGGAAGGGGACCGAGACGTCCGGGGACACCCATTGATGGATTCTGCGTCCGGCGCTTTTGGCCCTGTTTTGGGGTCTTCAAGGCAAGCGCTCGGTGCGCTCCGACGTACCTCTGCCTCGACGCCTTGGCATATATAGGAACGACCGACTGATCTTCACATCGATTTCTATGCGGTACGTATACTCATTCAGCTACTGATTTTCTCATACATCCACAACATCATCGCCAGAACCCGCTCTTACAGAATCAATCCCCCAATATGTGCGGCTGTGGTATATTCAGCTCAGCAGCAAAGACCACCCCGTTACGATCCAAGTCGAGATCAGGTGATCGCTCTTCTAGGCCTCGTGGTCGACGTGGTCAGACGAATTCGGGTCAGAGCTATCCCACTCGAACACAAGCCACTGCAGACCACGAAGGTGTCGACCGAGATGGTTATGGGCCTCGTGGTGGATCACACGGACACCCCCATCGCTCTCGTAGTAACGGCGTTTCCCAAGGATACAACGATACTCGCAACCGACGATCTTCTGAACGAGGCAGTCGGGACACTTATTGTCATCGAGGCAGCCATGGATCTCAGAGCAAGTCTGGCCGTCGATACTCCCAACCACAAAGCAGCTCACGACCGCGACCGCGACCGCGACCCCGACATACTCGCTCGCCATCGTTAGAACCTTCGCGTCCTCATTCTCGACGTCCTCCGGGTACTGGCCATCGCTCAACCCATCCTACTCACGTCGATGCCGCGCCTCGCCCCTCCAGATGGACCTATCCGTGTCCATCCAGACCTTCGACCAATGCAACAGCACGCCTACCAGAGGGGCTGCGCAGCACGACACACTCGCAGCCTGTCACGAGTGAGGTGGCGAAGCTCAAACCGGACCGAGCGAGCACCGTCGGCGGCGGCACAGTGGCTCCAGTCGCTGCAATTGGCATGTTTTTTGGCGGTATACTTTCTACGTCGCCCAAGAATTCGGAGCTTGGTGACCACGTTCCGAGCGTCGCTGAAACCACGGTGTGTAGTGCGGAATCAGATGAACCTTATGTCAAGCTATGGACGTCTGAATTGACGCAATTCGAAATGGCAACGGCATTGGCCACTGTCAAAATTGACGTGGAGCGAGGCCTCCCGCCAGAAGAGTATCCGTTCATGAAGGGTGAGTGATTCACTGCGCGAACTTGTCGGTCTGAACGAATCGCTGACACTCGCGAGAGTTCTCTGGGGAGACCGCGACAAAAACAGACTGGCACAAAAAGCTGTCATTGAAGCAGCAGGCTGAACTGGTCAGTTCCGCTTTCGAATCCCTTGAAGGATTCAGAGACCGGCAAGCTACGGACAATCTTTGCGACATGATGAGATGGCCGGATGCTCTAGAGAAGATCGCAGCAAGTACAGCCAGGGCCAGCATGTACCTCGGAACCCTTCTGTCCCCCGAGAAGCAAGCCGAGGCAGGATTGATGCAGAATAGAGGCAGTATATCGCTTTACGACACTGTGTACCGATCGTGTAGCAGGGACATGTGGAAAAGGTTTGCGAGAACCCAGAACCTAGCCCAGATACTAGCAGAGTCAGAAAGCAAGTGCACATCTGATGATGGCGGCCGGGAAGCTACAAGGAAGTTGAGATACAGGTACGGACCGGAACACATGACCACAGACCCTGAGAGTTGGCCTAGGTATCAGATGCCGTCGTAAATATCTGTTGACTGCGCTGGTACCCTCTGTATATTTTATCGTGATGATCACTTTCCTATGTTCTCGTCCAGAGATTTCAGTGCGGATGATGGGGTGTTTAGGCTGATGACTTCCTGAATACGAATGAATATGCGAATATGCTTTACCTCGACACGACCCGTTATTCTCACCTACTCAACACTTCACACTGTAATCTGTCTACAGTCTATGACCTTGTTCTCTGCCTCAGTCTTCAAGCATAGAATAGCAAATCTCGAGGCAAAAACAGCCATTTCCTGATCATCAGCACGAGAACTCCCAAGCCGCACAGATAGAGTGGCGAGACTCGACGATGCTGACCATACAATGTTGGACGCCCCGGTGACTAGCTGTACCAGTGAATCCATGACGCATGACGGCTCCGATTCTATGCGGTGATGTGCACGCCATAATTGGTGCACCAAGCCGGATGGCGAGCTCCGCAGAAAGGGAGTAGGGTTTCAAGCCAGACATCTCCCTTGTCTTCCATGTCTTGTTGTCGGTCACAGCCTCTGCAATCCTTTGATGCTCTCGGCCACATACGCATTGAACCATCCTTTCTCGTCGATGCTCAACCTTTCACTATGTGGAGCCAGAGGCTGTACTCCACTCCGACATAGTGTATATATATAGAGAAGCTAGTCTGTCTATTTCCCACTGTCTTCCTATACTTTCGTCTTGTACCGTCCTTTCGGCATTTTCGCTTGAGCACTATCATCCACTTTACCACCTATCATGAGCTCGTATTACTCAGACAACAGGTCCTATTCACCGCCCTCCAGACGACCATACCACGGGAACGGCCACACACGGCGAGAGCCCCGAAACTCTCACGACCGAGGGGTGGCGACCAGCTCTCGAGCGATCTTGCCAAATGGGGCACACAAGACCCCTGATGGCTCTACTTTTTTTCCCAGGACCGAGTGGCAAACCAAAAGATTGGTCATCAACCCTGAGGACTTCGATGACATGGAAGATGAGACCAAAATCGCTGCAATGGAATTCACCGCTGGTCGCTTCGGGATAGACGGTATGCCAATCATGATGCTTCGATACAAATGATGTCGCTGAAGCCCTTAGCGACAGAATTGGCAAAGAGAGATTCCAAAGAGGACCTTGTACGAGCCGACATGGCCAGGCTCGACGGCCACACAAAGCCGGAAGAGCCAAGTGAGTTGCACTGACCCCTGACAGAATGTCATGATCGGCTCCGATAATCAGCACAGCTTTCGCAAAGTTATCGGAGGGAGCTCGCTCCTCCTCAGAGATCTCGTATATACGAATTGCCAGACGATTACGATGATCATAACCCTTCACGAGTTATGCAGAGGGCGAGTCATCATCGTCGCCGCCGCCGAGATGACGATGAGAGGGTCGCAACCGCCAGTCCGCACAGTCGAAGTCAAGACGCGGGGGCACCACTCGTTTCTACCCGTACCTATCAGTTCACTGCAACTCCTGGTTACTGCGAAGAGCCTGACCATTACAACAGGATCGAGCCGAGGAGTACCAGAGATGATCACTACACACGTCGCGAAGACAAACCCTCAGGCCACCAATCAAGATCAGAGTCACGCCGCTATTACGATCACACTGAACGGCCCCCAAGCAAGTCGATGGACGACCGCAAGTACTACAAGCATGAGAGATACCCAACTCGACCGATTCGCCGAGAGACATGGCACCCCACTACCAGACGACGCGATGACTATTATTAGTGAGCCAAGTCTGGGGAATCGACCATTTAGCTCCGGAGTATGAAGATACGATGTGTAAATTGTCATTGTTACGTCACAT
Organism: Cryptococcus sp. GC_Crypt_2; assembly: GCA_026538405.1. Lineage (NCBI taxonomy): Eukaryota > Fungi > Basidiomycota > Tremellomycetes > Tremellales > Cryptococcaceae > Cryptococcus > Cryptococcus sp. GC_Crypt_2. The sequence goes on from JALPCC010000038.1 coordinate 24,492, forward strand.
TCGAGAGAAGGACCTATGTATATATAGCAGAGTTGCTTCAGTGTGGCCGGGGGTCGATTGTAACACTATATTCTGAGCTCGATAGGCGACTATCCGCGCTTGGTCCCGCGATGAGCTCACCAGCTGGCATCATCGAGTCGGTGTCCTTAGCGATAGCTGGCGGTGCGCCGAGCGAGTATACTTGGCATGATGTTCCAGGCGTACAAGGATAATCAAAACTGACGGTATATCCTCTGTCGAGTGAATGAGCGCTGCTTTCGAGTAGTCCGTTGTGTGGTGACCAAAAGGGAGCGACACGGGTATGACCGTCACATATCAACACATACATCACTTACATCTAACCAACTCTATCCCAAAGATCCTCATCATCCTCGGCCAGCCTATCTCTTCCAGCGTTATTCGCAGGAGCCACTGGCCGCCTCGGCGTCTCTTCCTCCACCTCATCCGTAAATATAGGCTGATATCCCGTAGCTCCTCTGCCAGCCAATGTCCGTCTACTGCCTCCTTGTAATTGACGCTCGGCAACTGCTTCGTCGTCCGATAAATCCAGATCTAAGTCTAGCGCTAGAGATGCCGTACGTGCTTGAGACAGATCGATGGGTCTGGGTGGATTGAGAACTGAATGACCAGACCTAATACATCAGGCCTTCCACCGTAGTAATTGTGTAGGACGTACCGGCGTAGGATGTTTCCAAGCCTCAGGAATTGGACGGCATTTCGGATAACAAGCAAGACAGTATCGAATATTTCCTCTTCTACACAGGATCAGCAACGCCACGAGGTTACAGATTCAGACGTACCTCTAGCACCCTCTGAACATGGCCAGATGAAGACAAGTATTAGAGTCAAAGAGCAGAAAGCGACGAGCAGCAAATCCAGAACGTTCAGTATTGTCATTGGGTATTTCTGCTATTCAGCTCCAAACAGCCTATCATGAGGGTAGATGAGCTGACCTTCCCATATGCTACCCATCTAGTGGACACCTCTGCTACCATCATCCCATTAATCACTATCTCCAGAATGTGCCATACCGGCGGTGGGCATATGCCCTTGTCTGTCTCCTGTCAGCTTTGCTATGGAGCCTCGTTGTGATCACTCACGTGTAGCCATAAGACTCATCACTACCGTCGTCAGACTCAGAGACATCATGACGAAATAGAATAGTATATAGTATCGACTGAAGATGATCCGATTCGCGACCCCCTTTAGCCTTTCCGAAGTCTGAATAGTGTATTGCGATTTGAAAGCCTGCTGAGCTGGTCGAGCTGGACGAGCTTGGTTTGTAGTTGGCGTTTCATCATCTGAGCGATATTCGAAGTCGTCTGCCGTTAGGTTCTGAGCTTCTGGATCTTGTCGTGACATGATGTATGGTATGGTAGGTATCGTCAATAATAGTCAAGGCGGTTAGGTCATGTCATGGCTGGAGGTGATTTGTGGCAGCTCAAGGTGGCAGTGGCAAGTAGCCTCCTTTCATCGTTATCATGAATTTCCTTTGCGACATGACTCCCAGAGCTGATCCATCCCTGTTGATCGGAGTAGTTATATATGCATATCTGCTGATTACTACTTGCCGACTCCCGACTTGTGATGATATCTGACGAATTGAAAATAGGCTGTAAGTCCTACCGCCTCATCCCAGTAGCATTACTACTGACTAACGTTAGTAGTCGTTGTTGTGACAGTCTCAGTCATGGGCATATTCGGCTTTGCACTACTCGTGTATACCAGGTTACAGAAGAAAAAGAGTAACAAACGCTCCGATAAACAATTAGACCGAAGTTATCAACCATCTATTGATCGTAACAGTGGGCATTGGACGCGAGCGTCTCTACAACCTCCCCCTAAGCAGGCATCAGCGACACCCGATCCGCGTCCCATCTACAATCTACCTCCCGCCTCCAATCAACCGGTGTACAGTGAGCAAGCTATAAATATCACCCGGATTGGCACCAGCAAAGAAAGCGATACAAGACAACGCCTCCAATCAATCGTTTCCACCCTCTCGAACCACCACCCTCCAGCCAATCCCTCTTCTGAAGCCCTTGAACATTTCCGAGCTGACCGTATCGGTTCAATCGATGATCCACTCCTTTTAACTCAATCCAGACGACCTAGTATCGTGACGCTTGGTGAAAGTCAGGGAAGGAAAAAAAGTGGTACTTCCACCTTAGGCACACTGAACGATCCGAGCGTTGCTTCTTTCACCATTGAGCGAGCTCGAAGAGCTAGCCTGTCAGTCAGAAAAGTATCCGTCGGGGGAATGGAGGAAGTGATGCCATATGTTTCTGGTGGAGTGTCGGAATCGACCTCACCTACCGATTTGGATGAACGGTTCGCTAACCCGATTTCTGTCTTGACTCGCCCACCGTCTCGAATAGACTTTACACAGCCAGAAGGGACGCCTCGAAGACAGAGTGATCATCTTGTAGCTGCCCAAAATCCTCTCGCCCCCAGATCACCCATCTTCCAGCCCGATGCAGAAAGTTCGCTACCCTACACTCAAGCCCCCGACCTTTCTCGACAATCTAGCAACAGCCCATCTCTCCAGCGTCCCGTTGATCGAGAACGACTCCCAATGGTTGACATTTCTCCCCTCATCTCTCCCAAGACACTGCACGCCCCTATCACTCTCGTTGATGGGAGACTTACCGCGGAAAATATCGCAACCGCCACCCCAAGCCGATCAGGAAGTTCGAAAAAGAAGCGCCGTCCAGACTCCATCATCCTAGCTCATCTTCGATCCCCGAGACTTGGCGGTCACCATACCTCTGGCCTTCCTCACTCGAGTGATTCACCGCTTATGTCTGATACCCTCGACGGCTTGACAGCCGGTATAGCCACCTCAATACTAGCCATGAAATCAGCAGGTGGATCGACTAACTTCCCTTACTCCCTCCCTCCATCTGCCATCTCGGCAGCGAGAAGCGATATCCCTAAAACGCCTCGTACCGCTACCAGCGAAGGCTGTCACTCGGCGGTATCCGATATCGAAAGCGCTCAGCTGTTTCAAGCTTGGAAAGGTTTCGCACCTCCTACCCACGTCGAGGAGCCAGTACCGACGATCAAAAGGGGATTAAGCGTACAATCGAAAACGGCTCGACCGATACCAAAAACACCACGAAGGGCAGGAACAGAAAATGGTGATATCGATATGGAGATTGTATTGAATGGGGATAATCCCGCACCTGACATAAATCAGACTGGTAGTCATTTGTCCATTTCCAGACCGGTTGTTATCTTGACCCCAAACACGGCTCGGGAGAAGGATTTCAATACCGAGAAAACCGGTCATGTGAAACGAGCAAGCTTGACTCCCAGTATCGCATCCGGCTCTTCATCGACATCGTCAAAGAGCAAGATAACATACCTCGCGGATGTAGTGAAGGAGGAGAAGAGATTGTCGATGTTGAGTGTAGTCAACGCATGAGTAATAGCTTTTAGTTACGATGAAACCATGAATGCATACTATCTTTTTATGTTTCCGTCCAGGCCTCCTATTTTTAGTAGTACCTATGCACCTTCTCCAAGGCGATGGGAGTGAGGATCTCGACCACCTATTCCTCTCCACTGTCATCCACCTCGTACATTTCGTACATCTCGATCTCACCAGACGCCCCGGCCACATCAACACCGGCAACGACAGTCTCCGGGTGATTGTCCTTCTGCCAGTCCAGCAACACTTGCCAAGCCTTCTTCCCTACATCAATCCCCCGTCCGACCCAGGGCTTGCTGCCTCCATGTACTCGCTTCATCTCGGCGATCACCCATAGAGGTACGGTGAGACCTTCGTAATAGGTTGCATCCTCCCATTGTGGGTATTCTGAAGCCGCAAAAATCGGTTCGAAAGAAGACGGGTCGGGATTCTTCTGGGTGATGGCTCGGGAATAGGTTCTGGTGTGCAAGAGCGCCGTCATGTCGTCCGACAACAAGCTCCTAATGATAATACCGTGAGTTCCGGTCGTCTCCCATTTGTTTACAGGAACGAAAGTCGATGTTGTGCCCTCTGGCATGAACTGGATAGTATCAAGACTATCCAAAGCCAGGAGGCCAAGAGCTATCGACGTCGGGATAGGCTGGACTGGTCGTGTATGGTCGTCGAAAGGAGTGTAACGAGGTTTGACGGTCACCCTACTCGTCGCCTTGGCGGCGGTTTGAAGGCGTAGGGACTTGAGCTTGGCGAGGAAACCATGCTCCGGGAGCTGTAGCTTCTGGACATGTCAGCATCGGGACATGCCCAAAATTGAAAGAGAGACCTACCTCGAGTCGTTCTTTGGGCAAATCGATATTGGGCACCGGATATATCAAAGTCTGTAGCTTCGGAGGGCAGTCGTCTCCAATTTCCGCCCATTTCAAGGCTGTGGTCATGGGCATGTCCGGCACGTCGTATTCCAGATGTAGAAGGGTGGGATGATCGAGGATGTACGGAATCCAATCACTCCATCTACCATCATAGTCTACTTCGTCGAGCTTGAATGTCAATCTCTTTAGATTGTGGGCGCAGAGGATCCTTTCGAGAAGTCTGGACAGCGATCCGTGAGGATTTGTGCGGCTGCACCTGATGTGGGCGACTTGCAACATTGCCCCCCATGGCGACTTGATTTCCGTTCTACTATCAAAGCGGTCAAAGTAAGAGCAATCACACTCGATCAAATCCTCATCTGGATTGCTTAGATAGCAATCTGTTGTCTGACCACCATCGATCTTGATATATTCGAGCCGAGGTGTTCGCTGCAAGAGAAGCTCGGGGAGGCAATTACACTCCCACTTCTCCTGATCTACCGTCACTTTGACCAAGTTGGGAAAATCGTACTTTTCGACAGATCCGAAGTCGGCAAGCTTGTGCCAGAATGTCTCGTTTCGCGCCGGAGTCCACTGTGATCGATAAATATGATCTCGAGATTTGATGATTTCAATCTCGGTGATATAATTCCTAGCGAGACTGAGGATTTGTATGATGGCGTTATTCGCTTCGACCCTAGGCTCGATAATCAACTTCCTGACGTATCGCCACCTCTCTGCTCCTCTCGACAACAACAAAATCATTTCCTCGGCCCTCCTCCTAGCTTCAGCCCTTCCAGCCATTTCAACTTCCATGGATCGTTTCTTTGCCCAATCCACATATTCGTGTGAACCATATTGAATATCAGGTCGAATGAGGACAGGTTCACCCCAATAAGTAGGAATTGATAAAACGATATCTCGATATACCCTCGATTCGGCAGGTTGGTGGAATGATCGATGAACATAGAGTAGATTGATGGCGGTTTTTCGATCGAGCTGAGAGCATATAGCGGCCATGAGTTCTTTGGGAAGGGATAAGAGGGATTTGGGAGGATCGAGGAGTGAGATTTTCGGGTTCGGCGGGTGTGTTTGCATTTTCTGATGGTCAGCTCGGGCCTCATGATGGAGGGATAGCTGCTTACGAGTTTTATATCCTGATATACCTCAGTATACGATGATGGGTGAGGAGAGAAATAGGAGGTAAAAGAGGTAGACGAGTAAAGGGAAGAGAGGAGTACAGAAGGAAGAGAAATGAAAGTGAATTTGATCAATATATAATCCAAAGGACGTTGCGCACAGACGTTGTATATACAGCATACAAACAAAACATCACATCAGCTATGTCTAAACGAGCATACCCCTCTTCATCCTACTGATCCCTTCTACAGGTACACTAGCCTTTCTGACTCTCGGCTTGGACAACCATTCATTCAAAGCCTGCTTATCCGCCTCTCTTGAAGGTGACGAAACGCTCTCGTGACTCCCATGTCTAAGCTCCGATGCGTGACCTAGCTCAGAGGGAGTATGACCGAAGAGATCATTTTCTGTAGATTCCTTGATCGGTGAGGGAGTGCTGGGGTAGTACCGAGCGAACGAATGACTGGGTGATGGAGTCATAGTGAATGGCGAGGCAGCAGGTGAGGGTTGTGTGTGATCGTACCGATGACTATTGGTTGATGGCGAATCTGAAGGCCGTCTTGTCGAAAGCGAATGCCGAGGTCGAGGCGGAGGAGAAAGCGAATTGGGTAATACCTCCTCCTCGTCTACTCTTGGTGGAGGTTCGAAAGAACGGCGATTATGCCTAGGAGGCGGTGATAGTCCAAATGAAGCCCTTCCTGCCCTCTTGTCCCCTTCCTCCTCTGTTCCTTGTTCCTCCGTCTCTGTATAGTACTCTGGAATGACGGATGATCGACTATGTCCTGAATCTGAACTTGCCCGTTGTCTAGTTACCAATTTTGCCAATTCCTCTGGAGGTATAATATGCGCCAATACGCTCTCTCTTCTAACTTGCCCGTCCAAGCTATTCCTATTACTCGCTGAAGAAGTCGTAGCTTGATCAACCCAAGAGGAAATGGGATCCTCGAGAGCAAGAAACGATAAAGCCGTCATGCCATGTTTCCGAGATTGCGATTTATCTACCGAGAATGATGATTCAAGTCGTTTGGGAAGGTTCGCATGTGGTTCTTCCCTAGCGGAGAGACGGGGTCGAGGAGATGATGGCGTTGGCCTATCGAGGGGCGAGAGACTTTGGGTGAATGCTGGAGGAGAGGAGTGGTGCATGTGAGACAAGGTAGGGGAATCGCCATTGTTGTGCCGTTTTGCACGAAGGAGCCTGGTAATACTGTCGGCTGGCTTGAGTGATGTCTTGAGCGATCTAGTACGAGGCGAGGCACTGGGCACTGGCGGTAATGGTCGTTGATGAATAGGTGTAGGTGAAGTAGGGGGACTGTCTGATGAGCAAGCGGAATTCGTCAATTTGGCCTACGAAAACATACCTCAGAACCACACTCTCAGGTATGTCATGCCTCCTAATCGTATCTGTACTTTCCCTCGTGAACTTGGCCTTGACAGGCGAATCCAGGACGATCGGAACGTCCATCGCTAACATTGCTGATCCTGACGAGACGACCCTTTCGATTTGAATTTTTAGCGGTGGTGCTGATCGACCAGGTGCCCTAGGAGGTATAGGTGGAGGATCCATCAGTTCTTTGTCGATGGAGTAATGGACCTCGTACAGAGGCTGAAGTCCGTCGTAAGATGGTTTAGGCTTGATCGAACCAGTCTTGGATTTGATACTCTTTTCCGAAGTTGGACGACCTTTCTTTCGAGATTCTCGCCATGATCTTACTGATTTGGCGACCTCCTTGATACTCCCTCCATCCCTGTGATGTCCAGCAGTGATGACGGTTGTAGGTGTATAAGGGCTAGTCATCATGTCATATTGCTTGAAGTCTCGATCATCGAGCCCAGCCTGAATCCGTTGAGTATTCAGAACTCCAAATTCCCATCCATCTTCCATTCCACCATTCAATTCTTCCAAGATTTCGAGAGCGGTCAATTGTTCTTCATCAGGATCAATGTAGGTGTTTGATAGATATGCACTGTCGGTCTGAGAGATTGTTGATTGTGAGAGAGATCGGACTCGCGCCATCTCAGGCAGGTGGATAGAGCCGAGAGTAGGTGATTCGTCAATGGTAGCATTATAGCTAGGTAGGGAACGGTTGGTGAAGCCAGGAACAACACTTCTCTTGGTCCGAGGTGATTCGGGGCGAGGGTAAGAGTATTCACGGGGCGCAGTAGCGGTAGGCGAGGGAGCTTGATCTCGATTACCATGGAAACTGGTCGAGGTGGGTGAACGATTTAAAGGCATGCCGGTTGGTGGTGGAGCCATCATTGGCAATTTCATCGTGTCTCTCCTCTCCCTATCTGTCCGTATATCATTCCCCTCAATCACGCCTTGGATACTTGGCATCGCCCCATGATTCCTCAACCTGACGGATCCGGCTCGTGGTTCGGTAGATCGAGACACTGAGCGACTAGGCTCCTGACCTACGCTTTGACCCCGTGACCGCTGTACCTTGGTCGTGGTCGATGTCTGCCCGTCACTGAACGGAGTGAAGGATTGTTTGGCCGCCTTCATCTTTGCTTCTTCTTCGAGTCGCAACACCATATCAATCGGATCTTCAGATCGGACGACCTTCATCTCTCTAGCACCAAATACACTAGGGTCCAGAGGAGGTGGGCGAGGTGGAGGAGCTTGATCTCCTCCGAAAGGCGAGAATGAACGTGTGATGGCTTGAACCCTCGCCTCAGAGTCTAGTCGCAATACCATATCGATAGGATCTTCAGCTTTGACGACTTGAAGTCGATGACCAAAGATAGCAGGATAGAGTGGAGCAGGACGTGGTTTAGAGCGGGAAGCCATTCCAGAAGGCGGTTTAGGTAATTGTTGTTGAGCAAGAGCCGAAGGGCGTCGAGAAGCCGAAACGGGCGGATCAACGTCGAATGGAAGGAAAGACGTGTTAACCTTCTTGTCCTTGTTCTTTTCTCTAGATTTATCCTTCTCCCTGTCCTTCTCATTCCTCTTTTTGGTAAATGACTTCATTATCCTCGCACTCAATTCTCCTTGACTCGGAGCCTTTTTCAACCGCCTCGGCTTCTCGTTTTTGGAGCTTTTAAAGCTGATTTGGCTTTGACTACTAGTTGAAGGAGGTGTAGGTAAGGCTTCAAGTGTAGGTAGAGCGTACAAGTCGATTGGAGATGGACGTCGTCGTTGATTAGGGTATGAAGTGTGTCGAGGGGCAGATGAGCCTGTAGGTAGTATTTGAGTTTGAGTTTGACTAGCGTTACTCGGACGTAGAAGGATTGAAAGACGAGGTGATGATTGAGGAGGGAATGACAGGAATGAAGATGATGTATTGGATGTCATCTCATCTAGACTTTAGGTAATTGTATAGTCTTACATTTGGCAAGGTAGGAGTGAGGATAAGAGTGTTACAGGGTTACAGCATTACTCCGTTGGCTAAACGTTACTCTAATGAGCCCTTTGATGATACCCGCTTTGACCAATCCAAAGGTAGAGAAAGCCACACACATACACACACCACATACCCCTATCTTGATTCTGGTTCCCGAACGCCCCCTTAATCTTTCAACTGTGTATCCCATCACCACCATATCTACTCCAAGCCCAGGCGGCAATCGTGCATGGAATGGAGCTACCGATAGCCAATCTCGCCAGATAGGAAAGGATGTTTGAGTGTACTTGCAGACCCCCTATACTCTTGTATCGTGAAGGGTATCAGGCACCAGCTCGGACTTGTTCCAACAACTTCTCCGACGGAAGGAAGGGGCGCATGAATCATGATACATATACAACTGAAACGACACGAGGAATCGTACAAAGCACTACTTGCGCAATCGCTCATCCCCTGACTACCGAAATCTTGGTCCTCTTACTACCAGGAGCATCTACTACACTCATCGCAGGCGGCGGACGCTTTTCACCAGGCGTCACTCCTGGTTCTCTCCTCCTTCTCTCTCGGATCTCTCGCGCCCTTTCCGCTGCATGCGCTAATTTCTTGGCACGAGGACTGTTGGGGTCATCGCCAGGGTGTGGCTTTGCGGCAAGTCGACGAGTTGGAGCAGATCTAATGGGTCGGGTAGCAGTGATATCGGTGACGTAAGGTTTGGTTGATTTAAGGTGGTTGTCGGATTTAGCCTTGACGAGTGTCGGGTCTGCCCTGGTGATGTTGGCGTCGTTGACTCTTGAAACTGGACGCGGTTCAGTGACGGCTCCGTTTGCCCTCTGACCCAAGGAAGTGGCGGGTCGGGCGATAGGTTGTCGTTGGGTGTCTTGGGAGGGTTTGATTGGGACTCGAGATCGTGAGGTAGTGGGTCGGGGTGGCATGCGGCTAGCTGAGTGAGCCGCAGGGTGAGCTACCGCAGACTGTATTTCAGGGACTTCGACTTCGACCCCCGAGTCTCGGATTGCCCGAGACAAGACTGGTTTAGCCTTTTGTGGGCGTGAACGTTCTTGGGTACTCAGACGAGCAGGTGACCTTTTCCCGCACGCCTCGATCAAGGGTCGTATCTTACTTCCACTAGGCGTTGAATCATGTAGCTGACTATGTATCTCTATGATCTCCTGATCGGCATAAGTCTCTTGCGTCAGGTCGATAATATTCTTTGCAGCAGGAGGGGCGGGAGGAGGACTGCCTCCAAATGCCTTGTACAGCGGAGCCAGCCTGTCGAGGTAGGGTGCCGAGATCGTCTGCAGTCGGATGAATGGGTACTGTAGAGTAAAGTGATAGACGAGCAGGATGATTGAGGAAATAAGCTCGATGGAAAGGTCAATGGGTGTCTCGTATTTCCGCAGGGTCGGCTGTATGATTGAAGTGAAGATCGTTTCAGAAGCCTGCTTGTCAGCTCTTGCGCATGAGACACGGGTTTGATAGCTGTCTTACGGATACTCTGACAAACAGAAATCCAGTAACTGTGATACTTCTGACGAGAGAGTATACGGGTAGCCAGCCAAGTAATTTATCCGGTATTCCACCTATTTGTTGAATCAGGATCTCTCTCGTCAGCCATGTACAGCAGCTTTGACTTTGCTTTAACATACAAAAGAAGTCCAGCATATAAGGGAGTCACGCATAGCTTTTCTACGGGTACGCTGGCCTACTGCTCGACCATTGCTCCTGACCAACCTCAGAGCCCGGAATGTGTCTAGGAGGTTACATCCAAGCCTAGCGATCAGGTTTGCTCAGGCATCGAGTTCGAACTACCTACCAGACTGTCATAGTGGTGATACCCTGTCGAGCTAGATGGTACCATACCCCAGCCACTATGGCGACCGGTATGATTGAGCTCATCTTTTAATCTAGGTGAAATCAACATATCTCCTATTACTAAAATCATTCGCGTCGAATCTAGATTTGGGATTAAATCAATTAAAATATAATGATATAATAATGGATATATAGCAATCAGCCAAACCCCACCCTCAGGTTGTTCATTCTCTGTTGTTCTTTCACTTTCATTTCTCATACCTTCTCTTCTCTCCATATCCCATTGGTATTCATCATGTCCGGCGTAGACTATCAGCAATTCGTAGGGTATGTCAGCTGTCGCTATCCATTGCCACAAGCTGACCTATTCAGGAAACCATTCCAGGTCATCTCTCACCTCGGTATTCGATATACCGGGATATTCGATCATATCGATCAACAAGCACAGACTGTTTGTTTAGGTTCTGGTAAGCTAATCCGGGCGTTTGGCGAATTGAGCTAACGATTAGTCTGGAATTGGGGTACGGAAGATCGTTCTGTAACGAAAAAGTTCCCGCCAACGAAAAAGAACCTAGGATGGGTTAGATTCAAGTAAGCTTCTACACTTAGCACATCATGAATAGATAGCTGACATTGCAGGACTGACGGGATTGAATCCTTGTCTGTGATTGAGAACTATATTGAACCAAATTACGAATCAGAAGCTCAGCTGGCTGATCCAACCCTACTTTCAGTTGTGAGTCTTGACCTTCTCACCCCATTGATTCCCTTCCTCCCGATAAGCCTATTGTCGAAGAACTACATAGTAGCCTTCCCACCAATTCCCTCTCCCCTCCTCCTGATGAAACATTTTTCGGATGTAATTGCCTTCGGGCTACTGTCCGAGAGCGCAAAACCCATGTGGACAACTCCGTTGCCTTCCTTCTGATCTACCTACTTCCGTTCAAAGCTCAATCATGATGAGAGCCGGAGCTGACGGAAAGAGCGAGCACAGACCAGGTGGCCCATCTCGGGCATCTTATAACAATGGTGTACCCCCACAACCTCCTCATCAGCAATATCAACAACATCCTCATCATCAACGGTCTCAACCACCTCAGACTGCTCGTCATGATCTCCCGTCCCGACCTCCACAGCAGGAACGCCAATCATCAATCTCTACCACCATGGATCGAGTTCAGCAATCACTCTCTGATCTCGCTACTCGTCCTGGAGCCGTACCCGATGCTGCATTCGACTTTTCATCTACCCGTCAATTCGAAGAAAAGCGAGAAGATCATAGACGACCGAGTCAACTTGACGGTACGGAAGCTGGCTCATCTAGACCACAAGCTGCTCGAGGCGTTTCCGAGGAGAAGGAGTCGGCGTACAAAAAGTCTAACGACTTCTTTGACGGTCTATCTGGTGAAACCGCCAAAGTGGGTAGAAACGAAGAGAGGGACAGGAATCTCGACACATTTGGCGAGGCTGGCGGGTACAGGACTGATGAGCATGTGAATCACAGAGGAGGTCGAGGTGGACGTGGTGGCTTTGGCGGTAGGGGTGGTTATGGTGGCCGAGGAGGGTATGGTCAGCAAGGCCAGAATGGTGGAGGGTACGGTGGTCGAGGTGGTCACAACGGCGGTGGTGGAAGAGGAGGCTATGATGGTTACAACAACCGTGGAGGTGGATATGGAGGTCGAGGCGGTGGGGCAGATGGAGGCTTCAGGGGCGGGCGACCTAATCGAGGTCTCGCACCTACCCAGACCGCTTTCGACTGAGGGATAGAATAATGTTGAATATTGGGAAAAGAAGGAAACCAATTCAAAATATTGTATATGTATATGACGACAAAGACGAAGACGCAGGGAATTATAACAGCATGGTAGTCTATAGCATCACCGACAACAGTTGTCACGGTATGAATAAATGTATATAACGCCTCTACGTTCTACTTCTAGTCTATAATTCGCTTCTAACAGACCGAACAGCCTTGACTCCTTCGCTCCAAACGAAATCTATAATTCCAGCTAAACCATTCCTGATCCATTCGTTATTCCGCCAAATACTCCTCCACCCCATAGCTAGGCCTGCGCCAAAGATCACTCCTCCAATAACTTGCTCCTTTGTATGATATCCCAATTTGACCCTACTCCATATCCCTCCTAGCCAATACGCAAGCAAAGTTCCAATAAAGGCATTTGAATAGAAGAATCCTTCGAAATCAACAACAACACCTCCTATCCTGATAGCATTGCTAACGCTCCCAGTAGGTGTTGTTAGGAGGATAGGAAGGAGGTAGAAGAAGTAGAAAGATAAGGCTGTAGCGTGTGTTGATGGGAATCCATATGTCTTCTTGGGCCTAACGGGAGATGGTGAAGATTCTTTAGGTGGTGGTCGAGGATCACGAATGAATCCTTTGACTAGCTTTGCTGTTGTCTCAGTATCGGGAAGAGGGGAGAGGTGTGGGGAAAAGACTGACCAGTGAGAGATGATCCTAGTGCACCGATTGAGAACCATGCAACATGGGCATTACGAGTCAAAATAAGGACAAGAGCAGTGGACGCTGTCACTGTTACGTGTGTCTGACATCAGCTCCTACATCTCGAATCACGCTCTGAAAGCTCACTTGGTCAAAGAACCATAGTATTGTCGATGGATATTGACTTGGTTTCTTTGGTTTGAATAGACTCATGTTGCCAAATACGAGGACGAGTATATATGTGCTCCCTGCAATATGATTGATGATAGGGTTAGCTTGGAAGCCGGAAAGATCCGATTGAAATAGAAAGTTGAACCGGCAGAGGATCATGGCCACTCTATCTATCTCTGTATCTACCCTCCCTTACTATCGCTATTCGCCCTTCGCTGCGAAGTCCCTTTCTCCGAAACACATCGAATCCGAAATAGCACATAGCTCTCATAGTAATGCCCCAGGAGGCGTGCATACAGATCAAGGAGGAGTTGGTAGCTTGTGTAATCCGATCAGATTGGTGAGTCCGCCTTGATTTCTTTCAAAACCTTCGGATCCCTCCTACATTCTTCTGCACCGCTTCTTCAACCAGTCAGTGCTAAATGGCAGTGTCCTGAAGTCAGATCGATCGATATCGGATTGCATCAAGAACCGTCAAGATCTACCAGCAAGATGCCAGCATTTAATAACTTCTTTTACGGACTGCAAGCGGGGAATGGTGCGTCTGCATCTTGAGGCGGAGTTTCATACTGACACATCCAGCTGGATATGCGTAGACGATTTAGAGGCAATCATCTGAGTGATCAGGAGAAATTAGGGGATAGGGGAAGTACGGGTGTGGTAGGGAATGTTGAAGTTACACCGGAAAGTAGATGACATAGATTTCTGGTATAGAGGCTAGGGTCCGGGAGTCTTTGCAAACCACTCATATTGTATTATATTCATGAATCATGTTGGTATTGGTGTTGGTACAGATGCTGTTTTGATTTACCCTTCTACTAGCCATATTGTACAACTAATCCTCCTTCTTTCGTGGCTCAATCGTCGGGATTCACATTTTTAGCTGGAATGAAGAATGTAAGGACACCACCAGCATCATTTATATCACCTAGACGTCAGTCCAATCAAGCTCCCCACACTCAGAACGAACCAATATAGACATATGCAATTACACAATGACGCTCACATATACCTAGACATTAGCTCTGTCGAACACAAAAGGTGTCGAGGTTGATATACAGGCAATAGCAGTCCCACCGACCAAATGACTAGTGAGGAACTTTTGTAATGCCTTGATAGATACAGTGGTGCTGTACATCTGATTCTTCGGCCGTCCTTGACTTTGATCGTCATCGGCTGTTTTGTCAGCTTGATCCTTCATACAGAGTTCATGAGCTCACCGGTAGAAGTTGGAATATGGAGTCTTTGCCATGTTGTGGTGAGATCAACACTTCTCGAGTCTACTGATAATTCGAGTGTACCCTCCTGACCATGTCAGCTTCTGCCACGTATCATCAGGCATCTAGAGCTGACCAAGTTTGCAGACAGCTTGACATCGCTAGCCATTTGTCCGAGCCTGGAAACGATGTTTCTCAAATCAACCAGACTTGGCAGCAGGATATGGATCTTTTCATCAGCATTACTTTCTCGACGATCAATCAGGCAGACTCACATCAGGAGGTGGACAAAGAGGTTCATTCAATTCCTGTTGACGCCTAGGCGTGAGGATATGAATCTTGACTTCGTGCGATATCGTCATGGCGTTGTCATGTGCGCTCTGGACTTCAGCTAGGGCTCACTAGTGAGTGTATATAAGCTTACCTTGCCTCGGATCTCAAAAGCCCATATGGGAGCATTATCGCTTTGACGACGATTCAGCTTAAGTGTAACTTCACCCTCTGCCAATGCCGAGCGGGAATCGGTATATGTAGCCGGTACTGTTCATCAGCTTGTCTCGTACATCCGGTCGATAGAGCTTACCTGATGATTCGCAACTTTTTAAAACCCTTAGAAGAGCTTCGACCTGAATCTCGAGCCAGATTTCATTATTGTTATTAGATTCTATACGATAATTGTGGAACAACGTGTCCTATTTCTTGAGCTCGGACTGTATCGGATGGAAGCAGCTCACGACTTTGACTTGCCTGCTGGATCAGCTCATCGATCAGGTGAATCGTTGGAAGCTGACTCACGACCAAACTTGTACACCTTCTCTTCCCTCGTTTCCTGGTACTATGAAGTGGACAGTTTCGGTTGAGAGTCGGATGATGCAGAGTTTGGATAGAGCATTGAGTGATCTTACGATTTCTAAGTGGTCAGCTATCAGCGCCTAGATGGAAGGTTAGGATAGCTCACTATGCAGTAAAGCGACATTGGCTATTACTGTCCGAAACCGCATATCGCCAAAGACCTAGCTGCCACAACGGTCGCAATGACGATCAAGAGCTATCTCTAGATAAGGTGTCCAGTGCAGTATCGTACAACCTCTTCACTTGTGTTTTTGTTCGTTGTCAGCGCATAGAGCGTAATGCAGACTGGAACAAGGTGCTAACGAAGTAGGTGGAGGAAGGAAATCGCGTCAATCGCATATTCGCGTCAGTTTCCCACGGTATAATCTACCCAAAGAAGGAATAGTTAAAGTAGCTGTGCATCATTCATTCACTCCTCCTCTTGGCTTCGCATCGTTTACTAAGTTACCTTTATTCATCTAACCTACAGCTCATACAAACAAAGATGTACATACAGCTTCTCTTACATCCAGAGCCAAGAAGCTGATGGATAGGTCTAACGAACCATATGACCCTTATATTCCTTCTGGCTCCAATGCCGGTGTTGGATCTTCCGGACAACCTCAAGGACAGGGCAATCAGAAGGTGCGTTGATAATTGTATGACGATGATATGCGCGTAGCTGACCTTGTCTTTACCATTCATATATCCAACCAAATTAACCATCGTCCGCATCACGCTCTATGCCCACAATTCACAACGATAGATCCAAAACATCCAAGCCCAGATTGACGAGACTGTCGATGTAAGTCAGCTGCGACGTCTCCGGAGAGCTGAACAGAGCTGATGCTCAGGTCATGCACCAAAACATTACAAAGGTCGCCGAGAGGGGAGAAAGGCTAGATGCTCTACAGGACAAGACTGGTACGTCTTCTTTTATCAACTACCCCGTTTCAGAAATCAGTTGACAAAAAGATAATCTCGCGGTATCAGCTCAAGGTTTCCGACGCGGAGCAAACCGTGTCCGTAAGCAGATGTGGTACGTCGATTTGCGGTTTCTCGCACTTGTGATGAATACTAATAGTAAGGTGGAAAGATATGCGAATGCGAATCATTATTGGTATTGGAATCTGTGTCTTGCTTGTCGTTATCATCGTCCCAATTGTCAAGGCGTAAGCTGAAGAATCCTTCTTTGATTCGGTAATCTGACTTGATAGTGTTTCGGACAAGAAGTAATCGGTGAAATCTCGAGATACACGTGAAACGAGAATTAGGAGCAGAGGATACTACCTGGTGTTGTATATACCTTTAGGCAGATATGCAAATTGAATGACCGAACTGACTACTGTATAATGTGAAACGGGCGTGTGGAGAGACTGGCACTGAGGAGACGACTCTTTAGTCTATTTCCGTACCTGGAGATCGACATTGATCTGCTTCATTATTGTGCGAGGACCAGACTGACAGATATCATGCTATGCATTGACAAGACATGATCACGAACCCCTAATTAGTAGTACACTTGACTTCTACAAATCATCTCTAACGAAGCAACTGACTACCTAGAAACCAGAACCCTCGTAGAAATTGGTACCATGTGTGGTAGCCTTGACTCTACCAGATCTAATGGTCCAATCTCCGAATCGTTCTCCTTCCTGCCTTTCTAGTGCGTATTGCTTGATCATTGGTTTTAGGATAGCGAGGATTTCAGGTTCGGTGACTTGTTCTCGGAATGGTTTGTTCAACCTTGTACCAAGGTGGTTTCCTCCCAACATCATCTGGGAAATTAGCTCTGTAGCTGGTTGTGTAAGGAGATGAAATGAACGAACCATGTACGATCCCGGTGCTTTGCCGACGAAAGCGACTTCTGCGGCCCATGGTCGAGCACATCCATTAGGACATCCGGTCATTCGCATTACGATCGAGTCGTTCCTCAATCCTGCCTCTTCACAGATATCCTCAACTTTGCCAACGAGTAATGGCAAGTATCGCTCTGATTCGGCCATGGCCAATCCACAAGTAGGGAATGCGACACAAGCTGATGAACTGAGTCGGATACCGGAATGATCGATATTGTCAAGACCCCATTTAGCGAGTAATCGCTTCATGTTATCGAGTTCTGATGTTGGCACATCGGAGAGGATAACGTGTTGATTGGCGGTTAATCGGAAAACACCCTTGTGTGCCTTTGCGATTTCTCGCATACCTTCCTTGAACTTGTGTCCAAGAGTTGGTGAATCTTCAACTCGACCGTTTTCGATGAAAATGGTGAAATGCCAGTTTCCATCGTGACCCTGTTGCCAACCGTACTGATCCAAATTCGAGTTGAAAGTGTATGGACGAGCTGGTTCTAAAGATTTACCGAATCGACGTTCAACATCAGCCTTGAAGACGGGTAATGTCATTCGGTCGACAGTGTACTTTAGTCGAGCATTCTTTCGGTCGGCTCGGTTTCCGTTATCCCTCTGAGTCAACATGATTGCCTCGGCAATCTTGTTTCCATCTTCCTTCTTGACGAAACCAAGAACATCGGCCAAACGGGGGTATGTCTTTTTGTTGGAATGAGTAACACCCATACCACCACCGGCAGTGACATTGTATCCCTCGACAGCACCGTTGGCGTCGACGATGGCGATGAATCCAACATCGTTGGTGAAGATATCGACGGAGTTGTCTGGAGGAACAGCGACGGCGATCTTGAACTTTCGGGGAAGGTAGGTAGGACCGTAGAGAGGCTCAAAGTCTTGAACAGCATCTCCTCCGACCTTCTTCTGGTCTAACCAGATCTCGTGGTAGGCGGTGGTGCTGGGTAGAAGGTGCTCGGATAGACCCTTGGAGAACTCGTAGACTTCCTTGTGGAGAGGCGAGACCGATGGGTTAACGGAGCATTGGACGTTTCGGTCTGCTTGTCAGTGCGGATCGAAACTGATGCTGATGACACTTACTGACATCACCACAGGCGGCGATGGAATCGAGACAACTCCTGTTGATAGCCTGCATAGCGGGCTTGAGATGCTTCTTGATGATACCGTGGAACTGGAAGGTCTGGTCATCAGTATGTGCTTTCGAGAGTCAAGGAACAGGGGCTGACCTGACGGGTGGTCAACTTGAAGGTTGAGTTTCCGTGCTCATCGGAAATTTTGTCCATGTGTAGCCACTGCTCGGGTGTGCAAACACCTCCCGGTAGTCGGACTCGGATCATGAACGAGTAAGCGGGTTCAAGACCTTGCTCCTTGAGCGACTCTCGAATATCTCGGTCGTCCTACTCATCAGCTTTGTCGTGAACAGAGAGGTCAGAAGCTTACCTGCATGTATGTACCATGGAATTTGGTCAATTGACCATCGGAAGGACCGATAGCGCCGGTGGTAGTATCGGCCAAACCGTCAAGAATGGTTCCTCGGAGGTAATTACTGGCAGTCTTGATGTGCTCATTGGCGACAGTCTCTTCCTGAGCCTCGACAACCTCGACACTATCAACACCCAATGCTCGCCATAGACCAGCTTCGAATGGCTTGTAACCGGTCATGTATCCATCAGGATCGGAATCGTCTCCAAGTCCCAAAGGAAGTAGCTCGGGGAAACCAGCGGAAGTAAGTCGAGCAAACATGTCTTTACCGGCCTTGTTGTAGTAGATGTAATCCTCCTTTCGAGGCCAGTACTTGGAATCTCCCATGGCGAATACGGTGAATTTGGTTTCGGCAGATTCGACCTTGGGGAGTTTACCGATAGCCTTGAAGAATTCTCGACCGTTTTGAGGTGCTTCTCCCTGACCGGCAGTGGAAGTGATGAGGAGAATGTTCTTTTCCTCGGCGAAAGTCTCGGAGATCGAGTGAGCAATTTCGTCCATGACCTTAATGGTAGCGGCAACACCACGCATCTTGGCCCTCCCGACAAGTCGCTTGGCGACCTTTTCGGCATTTCCACCGTCAGAGGCGTAGAGCACGAGAAGACCAGGTCCATCGAGAGAGTTGAGCAAAGCGTCGTATGCTGCTCGAGCCTTCTCCTTTCGCTTGGCAACGAGATCTGTACCGACGGACGAAACGATCGAGCTATCGATAGCAGGAGTAGCGAGAGTGAGTTGAGAGAGATGAGATTGTCGATCTAGGAATTCAGACAAGACAGTCTTGATATGAGCGGAATCGAGTGTGAATCGCTTGTCCTCGGCGGACAATGGGTTCCATCGGAACATGGGCCACCATCCTCCTGAAACAGCTCGCTTGGTCTCCTTGAGTCTCTCGAGAGGACCAGTCTTTTCATCTCCACCGACAACTTCTCCATCCTCCCTTTCTCCCCATGGCAAGTAGGCCAAGACGAGACCGGGACCGGGGTATGACTCTGCTTCACGCATAGCATTCAAAACACCAGCGTAATCGGCGTATACGGCAACGGAAGCGACATAGACATCACCCATATTGAGAGCGTAGAGAGCAAGATCCTTCTTCCTATCCTTGGGCTGTTGAGCAGGGGCGTTTGGCGAGAATGGCGAAGGGGCAGTCTCGTAAACAAGAAGGTTGATGTCGAGGGCGGAAGCGAGTGCGTGGTGTAGACCAGATGAAGCAAGATCGGTAGCCCAAGAGTTGGAGATGACGATCCACAGAGCTCGCTTCTCCCAGTGTCCACCCTGTCCTAGCTTGACAAGCTCAGCTTCGTCACCTGAAGCAGAAGATCCGATAGCGGATTCGACCTTCTTTCCAGCCTGTGCTGATTCAGCCTCATCCCTAACCACTAACCAGTGAGCGAGAGCCTCATGGACAGCCTGGCGTGTTCCCGATGCCTTGAGCACCTTTTTGGCGAGTGTGACGAGTTTCTCTCGTTCTTGTCGGATGGCAACAGCTTTACCGAAAGCGTACAGTGGAGACGTAGTCTCGTTGGCGTGTAGGTGTTTGGGGTCGTTCAAGATCTCAAGAGGACTTGGAGATGAATCGAGTAGAGCAGTGTAAGTGGATTCGGCAGAAGGAATGACGATTGACGAAGAAGAGATGGATCCGGTAGTGAGTGGTTTACCGATCTTGGAGATTGGCGAGTCGGAAGCGATAGCAGACGAGATTTCGGATGAAGAGACACCCGATCCAACAAGGATAGATCGAGGTGTCGATTCCTCTAGAGCATCCACGACCGAAGCCCATGCAGCTCCGAACTTTCCATCACCTCCCTCGACGACAACGACATCCTTGCCCTTGGCAGCACTGGCGATCTTGTCCTTGGGCAGCGGGCTAACAAGCGAGATATCAAGAACATCCTCAGCCTCGATTGCCGAGGTTGTGAAGTTGATGACTAGCCTGGAAGATTCGCCAGATCGGTGTTCGAATGGTTTCTGAACTCGACGAGTGACTTTCAAGAGCGACAATGAAGTGATCTCGTAAGAGTTTCGTAGGTGGCCATCGAGTTCTGCCTCATCGCCGTGACCATTAAGTTTGGGTGAAGCGATCTCGCCATCAAGCCATGCCCGAGCATCAACGACCTCGCTAACGGTGCCGTCAAGAGCGGAAGGAGCGACAAAATGGTAGACAACTACTTTTTCGTCCTTGGCCACTCGAAGAGCAATAAGTCCATGATCGTAGGCTTCCTGAGCGGACCGAGAGATGATTACTAGCGATCGATCGGATCGAGGTGGGCTGACAGTCTCGGCACCGAGGACATGGATGACACCCTGTGTCGTGCGTGGTAGAGATGGTAGGTATGTGGTATTCGTAAGGAGCGATGCAGAGGTGGGCAGGGGTAGATATGGGTTGAGCTTGGTAGCTGCTGAAGAAGTGGTAGAGATGGGGTGGGTGTAAGTATGTGTAGGAAGCTTGGCTAATGCTTCGATGAGTGCCATTGTGGATTGGATTGAGGGGTTAGAATGTAGAGTGTAGTTGTAGTGGATCGATGTTATAAAAATTACGATCTGGAGTGATTGACTAAGTTGTCCGAATTTATTGAAATTGCGTGCTCTCGCGCTGAATGGCCGGCCAACGAAAAGTAAAGCATTTCCAAATACCGTGCCTGAGATCGGACCGATGTGCGGCTGGCTAAAGGGGGGACTAGGAATGCATGCACGAGTAGTATGAGGTGATTGGAGAAATAAGAGTACAGTCTACAGATGTAATGAAAACAACATATTGCGACCATGTCACAGGAGAACAAGAGGGACCGAGAAAAGATGTCACCGCTCAAGCCATGTGCCCGAGATCAATACGGAGTCGCAGACCCTGCTGACCTCCGCCCGCCTTTCGGTCCACCTTTGTTTCTCTGTTGATGACGTTTGGGTCCCGCTCCACTCTCCGATGAGTCCGAGTTGGAAGTATGCGGTGAGACAGGTCGGGGGGGAAGGCTGTGTTTGGAGCCAGAGGGGATTGAAGTTGAAGAACCGTGTCTTGGACCGGTCGGGATTTGAGATGAAAGAGTAAGTCGTGGGCCGTTTGGAATGGAAGGTGATCTCGAATCATTCGAGCGGGGTGGAGGAGAATGCAGCAATGATGGTGAATCGTGTCTCTTTGAAGGAGCAGTCGGACGAGATGAAGATGTAGTAAGCTCGAATGATGGAATTTGAGGTTCGAAGGCAGATAGGGAGATCGAGCGGGGTATACGATTCGACATCATTTCTACAAGAGTCCTGCGTCGCGGATGAAGTAATTGTTGCTCCCCGAATTTGTCGCCTCTTGAACGAGCTTTGACTAGATCATTGAGTTTGATCCACACTCGGGGAGAAATCAGGTCATCGAGGTATTTATCCAAGCGGCATATCGAGTCGAATCCTATCTTCTCGTCATGACGGTACGGGACTCGAAGGGCACCTATATAGGCTAGAAACATATCTGCGGCATGTTCAACTCCATCTCTCGGTCGTTTATCGCGAGCTGTAGGCGGCTCGCTTGAAGGTTTGGGGAAATTGTAGGAGCATCCAAGCAACGCGAGTGTCTCGGTGCTTATCATTGTTCGGATAATTGCCTTTCATCAGTTCACCATTCTCGTAGACGGTCAAAGATCAACTCACATCAATAGCATCAACATCTCTAATAGGACCAGGAGCTAAATCTTGTGCTTTCTCCGTAACTCTAGCTTTGAACTGTAAGAAACCTCTCTGAGCAAGCGACAACAACGTGTGTTTCTCTTCATCCCAGGTCTTCACGTCCTCCCAGAATCGATCTGCAGGTCTAGGCTCCGAAGTGATGATTGCAGCTAGGACTGGATCATATAGAAATGGAAGTTGGGGGAGATGATTGGTCTTGAAGGGACAAGGGGATCTGGCAAATTTCGGTAATGGTGAAAATGGTTTGGCGAGCCGGGTAAAAGAGAGCTTCATCAACGGTGGGAGAGTTGGCTTGGAGATTCGGCGGTTCTCCGAGGGGGAAGCCATATTGACTGACAGTAATGGAGGTTGACAAGTTGTTTATCGTGGTTGAGTTCGGACATTGTCGTTGTCGTTTTGTGTAGGTTTGTGTGCGTGTGAATGTGGGTCTCTACAAAATATTCGAAAAGTCGCCAATAGCTGGATTGCGCCTCGCCGAGTTGATAGTAGGAGGTGAAGCAGCGAAGGTAGCCATCAGCTAGCCTGGTATCACGCCCCTCTGCTTTTACAGACTACCTTCAGCGAGTTCGAAAGTCTTTGAACCCTTTGCGGAGCACCATGCACCTCCACTTGTACCCTCCCCTTCAATGAGCTCTCAACCATCTATAAGCTGACTTGGCCAATCGATCATTATTCTTCGTCTGCCCATCTGCTCGTTCTGGGAACGTCATGACCAAATCGCCTTCGCCCGAAACTGCAGCACGTCGTCGCGCACACCCTTTGCCGGCCAAAATTCCAGGTTGGGAACCTCTACACTTGACATTTCGACACGCCAAGTTACCCGATCTGCCTATCGTTCACGATCAGCATGTTTGGTCTATACTCCGAAGTCAGAGCTACGAGAAGTCTCATAAGCCATCAGGTCACTCGATCAAGACGCTGGCTTGGATGGGTGATGCTGTACTTTACCTTGCCTCAACCAAAGCTTGTCTAAGGGCTGGAGTCAACAGCGGCAATCACAAGCGACTACAAGTGAGTCAATCTTATCATTGCGACCCAAGTACGGACAGGAAATTGACTCTTTAGAGTATACGAGGCGGCTTGACTACGAATCGCACATTCTCCTATCTCACACTCTCGTACCGATTACCCGAATTGCTAGGCTCAATTCATTCCACAGATCAAAAGCGGTATGCGGATTACTTTGAAGCGTATATCGGAGCAGCATGGATATCGGCATCTGAAACGAAAGACCTCGACCACGTTCGAGAAATCGAGAACTTTCTCTCCCAATTGTTCAAACCTAGAATCTGGCCGGCACTGGAAAGCCTCACCAACGGATCAACCGATTTTATTACCGCTGTCCAATTTGATCAGAGCCTAGATTATGGAGGAGATAACGATGGCGTCGACGATGTGGGTATTTTCGAGATCCCACCTGCCCGACTTGCTCCTACGAGAAAGATGCAGGGAGCTTTGAAGCGATTGGGCAGGAAAGATAGGAAAAGGAAGCTTGCCGAAATTACGGAGAGGAATCGACAACACGAGATCACCGACCGCGTCAGAGAGAAGAAAAGGGCTACGACAACTGGTGTCTATTCAACTCCGATCAAATACCACAGGCAAGCAGGTCCGTCGCGAGCTTCGATCTTGAGAGATCGATCGGCGGAACGCAAACGTCAATCGGCAATCACGAATCGAGTGGCCATGAAACTGAATGCGAGATCGCGACAACAATATGCCACTCCAGTCAAGTCCAAGCTCGGCCAGACCAGTGATGTTGCTGCTTCATGCAAGATCTTCCGCCTCAAGCCTGGGGATAATGTTGAAGAGGAAGTCGGTATGGATCTCGATAGTGAATGGGAGGATGTTCAAATTATTCCCGACCCAGGCAAATCTACTAGGCTATCAAAGGAAGTCGGAGCGCCTGGTGGGACTGCTGAGCTACCTATTGCCGTGTAAGTGAAAATCGGACTAGTTTTACGATAGCTGATCTGCTCAGCGAATGAGGCTTTGCTCGATCACCGTTCACGCTCATTACGCCTCACGAGTTACTTTTTCTTTCTACACAAATTACACGAGTTTAACGCGCATAACGACTCATTGCAACGACTGGTCGACTCTGCCTACGATCACCTCACCATCAATGGATACATAACACTATCACAGACTACAACATGTCCAATTCATCTCATGATCATGCCACAATTATGCAACATCTACCCAACGCCAGATTCCTACCAGTTCCCTCTATCCTGTACGACCAGATTTGGAGGTCTCGCCTGTGCCCATCGGGGTCCAGCCGGACCAGTAGGTAATTGACCCTCGGGTGCATCCCTCTTCCAAGCGACACCATGAGTCTTCATCGCCGGCCCATCCCTATTCCACGCAAGTGCCTTGGTTGGAGCGGGGAAAGAAGGCGGTCGATATTCTTCAGGTTTAACTACCTTCAAATCCATCCTCATTACCGGTGCTTTGACTCCTTTACTCGAGATGGTTGGAGCAGCTGGATGAGCCATGTATCGATCATAATCGCTCTCAGGCTCCTCGGAGGCCACGAGTGCGCCCGAGATCGAAGTGTATGTGCCAGGGGTGGCGGTGATAGGGGCTGGTGGGAGAGCGTCTGCGAGTTCACCAATATCGAAAGCAGATTTGTCGGGTCGAGCAGATTGGCTGACTGAAGGATCTGACGAAGTAAAGTTGACAATCGAGTTGGAGACAATGGTAGGTAAAGCAGGTCGGCCGGTCTGTTTCAGCCTCCTTTCAGTCAGGGAGGTAGCCTTAGCTGGGGTTGATAGCAGTGATTCGCTACGCCTTGATACTGCTCGAGGTGAGGGCGAGTGTGGAGTGGTCAGGCGGTGCGACTTCGGCATGCTGGACGATGTGCTTGGTGCGTAGTACGATCCACCCGTAACACTATCGGTTTCCCTCTCCTTTCTCCTCGGCTTACCCGGACTCTTTGTATCAGGTTTGAAAGGCCTCGGGTCAGGGTCTTCTGGCGAAAATCGATCGTGGGTATGTCGTCGTCGAAGCATTGGTCGCTGATCCTGTGGATCCTGACGCATCGATTCATGTCGCAAGCGTCCAGATTGGGGTGGCGGAGGAAGTGCCTCTGCTACTTTGTTTTTCTTGGGTGGGAGGCGTAAAGTCATGACTCTAGCACTCGGGGCAGGGGGAATGTGTCGAGCAGGTGTGGATTTGTGAAACTTCCCATCATGGGTAGCCGACTGGCTACCAAAGTAGTCGGGCTCTGCGGTCACTGGTTTCGGTGATCCTGATGACCACTCCCATTCGTATTGCTGTTGTATTGACAGTCCACTTGCACTTAACGGGGACTGCAATTTGGCTGGATTGAAGTAAGAAGGAGTCTGTGGGTTGGTAGCTGATCGTAGTGGAGTGGCACCAAGGTGAACTGATCGAGGTGTATAGTGACCAGAATGGGCGGTAGGCGAAGTGGGAGCTGAAGTGTAAGAGCCGATATATTGACCATTGAGGTTCGTCCATCCCGGATGTCGAGTTGGACCGACCGAAGGCGCTTGTCCAGAAATCATGCTACCGCTGTAACCTGTACTGCTTCCTTGACTTTCCTGTCCCATCCCTGGACCTGGAAAATAGCTTTGCTGACTAGAAGGCACAAAGCCTTGCGACAGGGGGGACTGCGGCTGAGCGAGATTGTTGTGTCCAGCCCAAGGATGGTGCTGATATTGATGATGATGAGCGAAGTGTGAGTTGGAGCGATTGCCCATTCCTGTCGCAGGGATTGATGAGGCAGGAGGAACGATCTGTGATGGACGGGGGTATATAGATCCTCCACCCTGCTGCATCGAATCGAGCGGGCTCGGACATGGATCTTGTACATTCTGCCATGATCCACCTCGTGAGAGACCGGGGATAGCTCCTGACATGTAAGCATCTGGATTGATGCCCATCGTCGAATGAGGTACGTCCGACGGTGTGAGATTGATGAAACGACTCAGTGATCACGTCAACTCTGGTGACCTCGAGGTCAATTACCTCCAAGTTATTGACGAAGGCTTCGACCTTTACCAAGGGTGGAGTCCGAGGTGACCGTATCAACTAGTTCGTGAAAGGGACCTTCGGCTCTTCCGCCGAAAGTGTCGAGCAATTCTCACTCCAATAAGTTTCGATACTCCACCTTTTAAAGATCTCGGTCTTGATGTTTCAGGCTGGAGTGAAGATCAATCGGAAAGATAAGCTTAGTACTGATATACACAAAGTGGAGAAGTGGATCAACCTAGATCCTTCTCCTGTACGGGCGAAGAAGGGACTTATCAATGTTCTTGATGAGCAATACAAAGGAGGTAGATAAGGTATCATTCTAGACTGATAAGACGCCATAGTTAGGGTCCTAAATTTCGATATGAGTAGGGGAGAAGGGATGAAGATCAAAGGACGTATTCGGAAAGCTGTTTCGTCGGCTTCGGCGGAAAGTAGAAACGTTCGTGAATGGGCTGAACAATTCTTCCCATATGTGGTATGTAGTAGGCGGACATGAAGCGATCTCCAACGTCAGATGAAAGGGATGATCTTGACTGACGGCTCGCGGATCTCTTCACCGACACGAGCCGTAGGCGAATATGGCACAGACTACGAGTCTGATGCTTCAGTACATGTGAAGACGTCCTGGTATCGCCAATCAATGGGGTGGTTCGCCCACATAGTGCTCAGGTGCTAATTCCAGTGAGCTGTAACATTGACTGTTGACGCCGGAGCGACCAGTTGGTCGAGTAAGAACGTCAAGAGAAGCTCGGGCTCAAGCGTCGTTTACCACTAGCGTAAGCCCAAACCTCTTGGATATGCCCCTTCGCCCATTCGCTAGGACGCCGGAATACCTCGACGGCTCGTTGTCCAAGCTTCACGGAAAGCCTAATATGGGGGAGAACCACCTGGATGGAAGAGCTATTCGCTAGAGTCCTTGATGCGAAGCAACATGCGACTTTCGACCTCCTTGAACCAGGCATGAATGCACGTTCCACCCTTTTCTTGACTATTCTAGGTGTGCCTGTGACGGTCAAGTAAGGTTCAGGAACGAAGGTGAAAACAGGTAAACAAGCACAGTCAATATTTTGGGGTCAAGAGTTGCGCAGCTTACATATGAGGTAGATATATGCATCCAGCTACCTTGGTGGTTTGCGTTTGAAGGATGCTGACGGTCCTGTACGAGTGGATATCACCTTTGCTTGATCTTCTTGAACACAACTTATAACTTGAATGAAGGATCGGCACTGGAATTCCGAAAATTACGGTTTAATCCGAGGAAATTACGTACACTACTGTACTTGGACTGCCATTATCCGTCTCTCGGATTATACCAATAGTTCATCGTAGTTGTCAGCAGTAGCGCATACATGTAATCAGCATATACGTATAGAGCGAGAGTCGTAGTGTGAGACCAAATCTATCCCCAGGCTACCACATGCATGCACTTAGTTCCATAAGCACAGCTAAGGAACCTCAAGACGTCATAGCCTTAAAAGAATGATCTGCCTTTTTCCGCTTGCCGTTTCCTCATCCTTTCGGCCCGGAGCACAAAGAATTACACTCAACATCTTACCCCTTTCTCATACTTACATCTACTTGCTATACTATAAACTTGTCATCTCATCTACTCTACTACCACCACTCTTCACCCTCCACTACTATACATATCAGTCATCAAAACGTACCCCACTTCTGACGTCAAGAAATAAGCGCGTCTTAGCGAGTATACTCCGGATTTTCACCAAGCGTTTCATCAACTCCTTTCTTCTACACACAGATTTCATACACAGCCCTTCTTCGCCAAGTCGAGCAATTGAATAGCCAGAGACAACAGCTTGGACCCCTCCTCTCACTTCTACACAATATCACGGTGCTACAACTATTCATCTACCGAAAATGACGACCTCTACGCTAAGGAACCCACCTCCTCAAACACCCTACTATTCCAACTACACTCAAAATGGCGGCACCTCTCCCAAAAACGGCACAACGAAACTGTCTGATGTACCTGAGCAATCCAATGGCACCGAGACCCCACCACCCAAAAAAGAGCAGAGGTTGATTGTCGTTAGTAACAGGTTGCCTGTGACTATCAGTAAAGATGCCAATGGCGAGTACCAATTTGCCATGTCGAGTGGTGGTCTCGTTTCAGCATTGTCAGGATGTAAGAAGAGTATGAGTTTTACTTGGATTGGATGGCCCGGAAAACATGTAAGCTGGCTTGTGAGTCAAGTGGAGCGAAAGCTGACAGATAGATCCCTGAAGCAGACCGTGCGCATGTCGAAAAGAGGTTGTTGGAAGAGTACAGCTGTTACCCTGTCCATCTTCCAGATGATATCGCCGAGCAGCACTACAACGGTGAGCGGAATGGTCGATTATGCCGAGTCCAAGCTAACCCTTAGGTTTCTCCAACTCTATCTTATGGCCACTGTTCCACTACCATCCCGGAGAGATGAACTTCAATGCCGCTCATTGGAAAGCATACCGGGAGGCCAACTTGATGTTTGCAGATGTCGTCGCCAGCATGTGTTCTGCCGGCGACATGGTCTGGGTTCAGGATTATCATCTCATGCTTCTTCCCATGTTACTTCGAACCATGATTTCCGGCGCATCATCTCAAGGACACATGGTTCAGCACGAGCTCGGCAGGGTCAAGGAAGGTCTCGACACCGGTGCTCTTGGTCTGACCAAGAACGAAGCGGAGACCGATGAGGGTGTGGAGATGTTGGAAGATGTTGGAGAGGACGAGCCATTGCAAATTGATACCAAGTCAAAAACTCCAGTCTCGAGGTTGAAGCGTCCTGGCATGCAGAGGGGTCTTTCGTCGTTCCAGCAACAGGAGATCAAGGCAAAGGAGAAGGGTAAGGAGGGTATCAGGATTGGTTTCTTCTTGCACACCCCCTTCCCCTCGAGCGAGATCTACAGGTGAGCTCGGTGGAAATATGATTGAATGAAGCTAATTTACCAGGATTCTTCCTGTTCGTCGTGAAATCCTGCTTGGTGTCCTACAATGTGACCTCATTGGGTGAGTCTCACTGCTTGCTGACCGCAAGCCAACGACAATTTGCTGATGCCTAGTTTCCACACCTACGACTACGCGCGACACTTTTTGTCCTCATGTACCCGAATCCTCGGGCTCGAAACTGAACCAAACGGAATCGATTTCGAAGGACGATTCGCTCAAGTTGGAACCTTCCCGATTGGTATCGACCCATATGCCTTTGTCGAAGCAGTCAAGAAACCCAGCGTCCTAGAAAGGACAAGGAGCCTGGAAGCCAAATTCGAGGGCAAGAAGGTTATCATCGGTGTTGATCGTTTGGATTATATCAAAGGTCTGCCCCAGAAATTGCAGAGTTTCGAGGTCTTCCTCTCGCAGAATCCAGACTGGGTTGAGAAGGTGAGCCAGTCGGTACCTGGCGTATACAGTCAGCTGATGTCAGGTCGTTCTTGTGCAGCTGGCTATTCCATCACGACAAGATGTCGAAGAGTACCAGAACCTTCGAGCTTGCGTCAACGAGCTGGTCGGGAAAATCAATGGTCGATTCGGTACCGTTGATCATACTCCGATCCACTACCTACATCGATCGGTACCGTTCGAGGAGCTCAACTCGATGTTTGCCATGTCTGATGCGTGTCTCATCACGAGTACCAGAGATGGAATGAATCTGGTACGCCATCTCCACTTCTGATTCGTGGGAACCACTGACATCAGGTCGCATACGAGTACATCTCTACGCAAGAGCAAAGACATGGTTCTTTGATCCTGTCTGAATTTGCTGGTGCAGCTCAGAGTCTAGCCGGATCCCTCATCATCAACCCTTGTAAGTCCGCCGATCAATATATGAGTATATGCTGATAGCCAAGGGGATTGTCAGCAGACTGCCGACAGTATTCTCAACGCTTTGACGCTGAGTGCCGAACAGCGTGCTTCCAATTGGGACAAATTGTGGAATGTAAGTGAACATCATATCTCTCCGAGATGCTAGCTGACATGATAGTACGTCAGCAAGTACACCTCAGAGGCATGGGGTACATCGTTCGTCAATGAATGTGAGTATCATTCCAGTCCGACCTGAGCGAAGGCTGACTCGCAGTGACCAATCTGTCTGGACATCGACCTGCTGGACCCAGTATTCCTGGTCGCAAGAAATCTGGCAGTCTCAGCCGAGCTTCCAGTCGAGCATCAATGGCAAGGAGATCAAGCCACGGGCATGGCATGAACAACACCAGGGACGCCAGGGATGTCATGACATAGTCTGACGAGTTGAGGATATGATTTGAAGTTAGATTTGAGTAATGTGTATACACGGAATTATGAGGACGAGTTTGTTAGATTGATTGACATGAAGGTTCGATGGTTTAGAGCAGTATTATGATGCATACATGAGGTCTTTTTTTCCTGTATACTCACCCTACTCTAGGGCAGCTAAAAAGTTGATCAACTGCTCCAAGATCATCTTTTGTAATGGAACTTGTACTTCTCCTTCCTCATCCTCGTCATCTTCGATATTATCTTTGAACTCTGTCGGATCAGCGTGGTCCCCAGTGTAGATGAACCAAATAACGAACCTTCAAGGACTTTGACGACATTTGCAAAAGATTGATCTTTTCTCTTCAGCATTTTATGAGCGTGGGCTCGAGCCTGTAACATGTCAGCTTCGTGATTAGCAAAAGTGAACATCGAAGCTTACCCCATCTTCCTCCATACAAACCCACGCCAGGACGTAATCCGCATTTTGTAAAGATGAAAGTCCAGCATCCAATCTTCTCGAATACCACTCCACCTCATCCTCCTCACTTGCCTCCTCCTCGTTTGCAGCCATTACCTATCATCAGTACACAGACCAGGTACGCAAAAGAGAGGCGGTATAAACGTACTTGACGCTCAGAGGCGATGTCCCTGTCAACCGATCTCAATTTTCCTTCTGCAGCTTCCCGCATTTCTAGTAGTCTTTCAACTTTCTCATAGTCGTGCTCGACGAATTTCGCTAATAATCGTATACGAGGTGGAGTATCTGATTCAAGATTCGTAAATAGTGAAACGAGTATACCGAGTAGATGCTCTTCATCTTCAAATGAGGAGGTTGCGCCGAGTTTCTTTTTCTTTCCTTCACCCTAAACATCAGCTGTATCCAAACATGGGAAAGGCGGAGCTTACTTTGCCCATGAATGCGGGGAAGAATGTCTTGAGCCCAAGGACTTCGACGAACTTTTCACAGTTGGCTGCTCCTGCTTCGGATTGCATAGCGTATGAGAGGACTTTGATTGCTCGTGTCTGTGCCAGTAGTTTCTCCCTGCCGATCAGCGCTGGCCCTCACGTGTAACAGGTCAATCAGCTATCACTCACTTCATCAGGATCACCATGAGTTCCACTCCCTCTGCTTCCAAGAACGCTTTCTTCATTTCCGGCTCGGCAAGTAATGAGCACAAGCAATTAAATATATTCTCCATGAATTCCACTTCTTCTCCGTTTGCGGGATCTTTCTTCCTATACCGCTACTTCATCAGCTCGGTTTGTCTGAGCGGCGGGTATGACATACCGCAACAATCTGCAAGAAAGTATCAACACCTTCCAATTCCCCAACTTTGAGCGCTATCGTCCTACCTTCCTGTAGGACGATGGAGAGGATCTCACTTGCGTATTGTTTATTACTGTCGTATGCTTTCTGAGCTACTCGCTTCAGAAGCCATGGGAGTAGTGATGTATTTTCGACAATCTGTTCTGCCAGGGGTGGCATGAACGATAAGAGGTTTTCGAGAACTCCTAGAATGTGGAAAACTCCTTGCGAATCCGTATCCTCTTTTTCGTCGAGTCTGCTTAGATTTGCGACAAGTAGGTCCAGTAGAGAATTGTTGAGCTGCATGTCAGCCTTGAACGAAAGCTCACAGATTCCCGACTGACCAGCTCGTCGATCAATTCTCCCATAGCCATCCTGGTTTTGGTAGCCATCCCAGAACTACCCTCCGCCTCCTCCTCTGCCAGATCATCGACCTCAGCTCCAACATCCTCATCCGTCAACTCCTGAATGATTTCAATGACATCAATAGCGATATCCGTGTTCTCATGACTGAGCAGATTTGCCAGTAAAGCTAGAGCA
Source organism: Cryptococcus sp. GC_Crypt_2 (assembly GCA_026538405.1). Taxonomy (NCBI): domain Eukaryota; kingdom Fungi; phylum Basidiomycota; class Tremellomycetes; order Tremellales; family Cryptococcaceae; genus Cryptococcus; species Cryptococcus sp. GC_Crypt_2. Next base: position 56,835 of record JALPCC010000038.1, read on the forward strand.
CCGGATTTGACTAGTTCGGGGTAAAATAGTGGTGGATTCTGGGTGAGGGGTAGAAATTGCTTCAAAGCTGCGTCGAGATCTGCTTCTGATTCAATGAATCTGATTGTCAGTCAAATCCAATCTTATGTGGATTGGTGGACTCACCTCGAGGGGTCATCTGGGTATTTACCACGCTGTTCTGCATTCTTGGCGACTGATCTTTCAAATTTCCCAATCTGCCGACGCAGCGCTGGCAGTGTCATAGCTGCGACCTTGTCATGAGCTGTGAAAGTGACATCAGTATCCTCTAGCTTACCTCTCCATTCTCGTCTCCAGCTCTATCGAAGATGTTCAAGATTTGCTATCTTCGTCAGTCCTGCTCATGATTGAGTGGGCAAGCGTACCTGCTGCTCATCGTTCAAGCCACCTCCAAAGAATCTTCCATCCTCATCTTCGTCTGCATCATCGACGTCAGGCGCATCTATATCGTCAGCTTGTGCGATGTGCGGCCACAGGAAGCGGACTGACCAGGAGCATACTCCATTTCTTCATCCTCCTCCTCGCCTACGGTCGCGGCTTTACCTTTGCCTTTCCCATTCGTCTCGACTGACTGCATCTCGGAAGCAGAGTCATCCTCCGCTGCTCGGTATCGTTTCAACAATTCTGCGGATCAGCTTGACAATGAACGGATTCAAACAGCTGAACTAACCTGGGGCAGGTGCGTCTGGAAATTTACGTTTGTTACCAGCACCCGAAGGTAATGCTGGTAGCTTGAACATCTTGTCCACGTCCATCTTGCTTCTGTGTTCGAGTTTCGGGAGGTATGTGAGTGAACAGAGCGAGGTTGACAGTCAGTGATGGTGTTGGTAGAAAGACAAGAAGTAACTTTACACGACCAAGTTGATTCCCTCCACCTTTCATCTTCCACCTCTTTGCTCTCCACCCTCTCATTGTCCTCACATGACTCCGGCGACGACATAAGACCAATGTTCCCAGTACCTTCTCATCTACCCCGAACGGCGGGAGATTCAGCCTCGCTTCCAAAGGAGGAGGAGGCCGCCTTGAATGGAGTAGGACTGAAAGTGGATACCGTTCTGGAGTTATTTGAGCCGTTGTTCCGAGATGGGGCATTAGACAGTAAGAACGTAAGGGCCGTCAAGGAGAAAGTACATGCTGCTATCACCACGAATAAGGCTAGCTTATTCGCCCGTCAGCGAGATACAGAGCTGAAGAGATAGACGACGTCACATGGTATTCTCAAAGCCAATTATCCTTCGATATCAAGCCATATACGAAATGGAACCCAGATCACCTCGGATTTCAAATCCATCAAGACTAGTCTAGCAGAGTTGGAAACGAAGCTTGACCCGAACAACAGCGAGGTCAGCTTCCTACTCCGCTCTTCTATCGTAAGCCAAGCTGATTCAAAGACATCATTCATTCCGCCCTTAATAGTACTCTTGCGTCGTCATTACGCCGCGGTCCAAAGTCAATCACAAGCCTCCGCCCGTGTCACTGCTCTCAAGCAGCTCAAGAGAAGTGCAGACCGACTGAAGGGTCTGGAAGAAGGTGTCTACGGGGCGAGAGGTGCTGATGAAGAGGTCGTGGAGGTTTTGAAACGCGGGGATGATCCAAATCCAGCATTGGAAGGGTCTGAGATCATGAAGACCATCAAGGTATGCCAGCCCTTGCTGAAGTATGCTGATGGTCAGACGAGAATGGACCTCTTGAGAGGATTGCTGGTCGAAGAGGTGATTGGGGGATACAAGCAAGCTATCTTGATTGAAGGGGGGGAAGAGCCGAGAGTGGTAGTACAGAATGGAGTTCAGCTACAACGGCCTCGCAGTAAGCTAGCTTGCGTTCGATCTTGACAACGTCTAATATTCAGATACTCGACCTGGCTATACAGTTGACAGGGACGAGTCGCCGGCTTATAGTCTCGAACAAATCTGTATCGCTCTTTCGAACCTGGACGCTCTGTCAGATCCATCGAGAAATCTCCAGACCCGCATACTCAGGGACCTGGTAGGTCCAATACTGGGCGGAAACTACTCTGTGGTGGATGAATCGAGCGACAAGACATCGACACTGCGACTCTTAGCCTCATCTGGACGATCTTCAAGTGAAATCATTTCGGACTTGTCGACACTTTTCACTTTCATCCAATCTACCGTCTTCCCTGATATCCTAGCCACTTCCGACGCCCGCACCCAATTCCTTACGGGCCTGCACTCGTCGACATCAGAACTCATCCTGTCCACGTTGGTGTTGGCATCCATTCCGGCAGCTCGTGACGACCTTCCAACATGGCTGAATACCATCCAGACAGCAGCAGATTTCGAGTCGACTGTTCGCTCGAGTGAAAATTCCACGTATCCCGTCAGGAGCTTCTATGAGAATCAAGCTGGCCTATCCTGGGCTAATTTACGTAGAACCCAAGTTGGAGAACAAGTCCGGCGGCTTGTCGTTGATGGGTGGGCTGGATGGGAGGCGGTCTCGATAAGTCGTGAAAAGGAAATCTCAGTCGTTGTCGAAGTCGAGGTGGATGATGATCAAGTGGACGTCGACATGGACGCGAATGACAAATCGAACACGTCCAGCTCGGTGTCCAAGGTCAAAAGTGAGGAGACATCGATCCCGCCTCCTTCAACGAAATCAGAGATCAGAGAAGTTGCGGACGAAGAAGGCGGATGGGAATTCGAGGAACCATCACCGACAACACAACCTGAAGCAGGTCCATCGAGTCCTCGCCGTATAGCAACAGAAGAAGCAGATGATGGATGGGCATTTGACGATGATCTCTCTACCCCGGCTCCAGCTCCAGTTCCAATCAAAGCCCCGAAACCTACACGAGAAGCCAAGAAATTAGGCAAGAAAGTAGCAAAAGCAAAGCAAGAGCAGGATGACCAAGATTCAGGAATGGAATCGAATGAAATGTCCAGGAGTAATAGTATCGCGTCGCCTACACCTCCCAGAGCACCTTCACCGGAAGTGAAAGATGGTGGGATGGATTGGGAAGCTTGGGATGATGAGCCCAAGAATGGTTTGGTTAAGCCAAAAGCGAAACGTAAAGTGTTGAAAGACGAGAAGAGGGTAATCACGGAGACATTTTTGGTTTCAAAGGCTTGTGACACGTTACTCGAACTAGCTGAGCATGTTTTACGCGACGCCCGCGCAATATCAGACTCGTGAGCTGGACATTCTGGAACTTGTCCTCAGCTGATCTCTAGCCCACCTGCTCCATCCTTTTCCCTGGCCCCTAGCACGTTGCAGGCGACGACCACCGAGATTTTCGATCTCTATCGGTCATTGATCCGTTCCCACTTTGACGCTCAGCTACAATCGGTTCCGACCTTATCAATGCAAGTATACAACGATAGCATACATCTCTCGGATCGACTCAACGAATTGACGCGCCAGTACGATACCTGGCAGTCAAGTGACGTTTGTCGCAGATTACGCGAATTTGGAGAGGGTTGCTTTGAGCGCGAGCTCGAAAGGCAGAGGGACAGTCTGATCGATACATTAGACAGTCTAGAATGGAACAGGGGCGTAGAGGGGTTCAAGCGCGGCGCTAGCATACCCGGGCGAGTCAGGGGGGATCTCGAAGACTTGTCGCGCATGTTCCAGGTGAGTTGTCGTCGTCCTGCGGCAGTGAATGATGAATTGCTCATCATCAGACGGTTCTACCGACAACAACATATCTGTCGGTCATGGGATACTTAGTTAATGTCGCTATTTCGACTGTAACCGATGCGATCCTCGCTCAGCAGGATATCACGGAAGAAGAGTCGAATCACCTCAATGAGTTGTTGAGAACGCTACATCCGCTTGAGGAGCTCTTTGTTCTCGAGAAAGGTCAGGTGAGTATTTCCGTCATATAGCGGTTATAGCGCTAATGCGCAAAGCCATCTAGCGTTGTTGAGCATGTACATGGCTGGCTCAAATTTTGCTACCTATCCGAGCTGCTGGTAAGTTGTGCTTCGTCGGGTCTGCAGTGTCTCTGACATCTAGTCCGCAAATCTCGTCGACATCACCTACTTGTTCGAGAACGGAGCATTGATCGACTTTACACCAGATGAGCTAATCAGTTTGCTTAAAGCTCTATTTGCCGATTCCGAGAAGAGGGAAAAGGCAATCGAGCGGATCGAGAGGGGTCCCTAGTGCACAAAACGTTACTTTGCATGCATATACAACTCGCACTGCATCTGCGTCATAAAGGGCATAGCATGGCTACAAGAAACTGTATAATTTACAAACTATAGACAACAAGAAAAGAAAGTCTATTGACCAGTATAATCGAGTCAAGATGGTGATGATATGTGATATGCTACAGATAAAGCAAGAATAGAGAAGGGTTATATACTAATAAAGCAGGAGTGCGGGTTTACAGCAAGTTGACTTCGGAAGATAGTCGCGCCTTGCCTTTGCCCTTGTCGGCCGGCCTTGTTCGTCCGGGTGTGAGCTCCTCCTCCGCCTCATCCGATCCAGCTTGTTTAACCATTTCATTCAATTTACTCCTTTCCCTCATCCTATTCCTGCCAGATCCAGTAAGATGTACTAGACTGGCATCGTCCAAGAAGCGGGCGCTAGACCCAGAACCGGAAATTGATGATTTGGAAAGTGGGGATCGGGTGTTTGAGGCTGAACTGGTACGTGATGATCGTGAAGGGGTTTCTTGTGGTGGTGGGATATTCTCTTGATCGTTGTTGTCGCTCGTTACAGATACGGGCGATGAAGGAATATGTAGAGCAGCATCGGGGCCTGGGACAAGCGAGGCTTTACTACGCTGAGGTCGGGAATCGGGTGTACCAAGATGTGTAGATGGCATGGCATCGGCGTGGATGTCGAAACCAATCTCGTGGATATTAACTGTCGCGCCATTCTCGTGCTCGGATGGTGCTGGCGCAGAGGATATAGGAGGTGATGGAGCTAGTCGTGATGGACCAGGGGAATTGGTGGGTGTCGTAGAGAAGTCGAGGCGTCTACTTGGATTCGGACTTGAAGGGGCAGTAAGGGTTGCTCCGCTGATCCCAAAACTAGATATCAGCTAACTCATCCAGGTACGAGAGGTGCGCAGCTTACCTGGTCTTGCTGTCGACAAACAATCTCCTCGCTGGACTCTTTCCAGTCCCAAATTCATCCCTTGACAACGCCGCTTTGGCCTCTGAACTCAAATCGCTCCTCTTCCTCCTTATAGTCTCGATACCACCTTCATCAGCCGAAACCTTTCTTGCCTTTGTAGTTGAAGATTCGGCATGTCGACTTGGACTGGCGGTGAGGGATCTTTTGCTTGGGATCGAGATTGGAGAGGGCGGAAGTCCCAATCCGTCCACGGTGTATTTCTCCAGTGGCAAGCTCTCCAGTGGTCTCCTTGGTCTTAAGGTGATAGTTGTCATTGTTGATAAGAATATCGATAGGGGTATCTATATATCGAAGAGTTGTATGTGATATAGGTATGGATGTTTGAGATATATATGATTATTGTTGATCGATTTGAGACAAAGAGATGAGTTGATGAAGTTGATGATGAACGATTCAGGGTAAAGTAATAGACACAAAAAGCAAAAGGGGGGAGTCGCGATTCTTCTATTTAAATATTACCCTCACTTTATATCATAATCCGATCTCTGTATTTTATTGAAATCGTCATTTAAGTTCACTTATCTGATAGTAACATACGGATCATACACATCATGAGGGATGGTCCTGATTTATCACTCCCATCAGTACCAGATATAGAGAGGGACATAGTATCCACTAGGCAAAGGAGCATCCCAGTCGAACATGGTGGGACGAATTTACGAGAGGCAGATTTCGAGTGGCCAGAATCTGGTCCGAGTGGTCTACCAATCGAGGAGAAGGAACAGGTGAAGGCTCTTGGACCATTCGGAGCTAAGGCATTAGCATCCATGACTGGCGCTGTTGTTGTTAGCTTGCTCAGTAAGCTCGGACCCACCTACCATCGTGCCCCTTAGCTGATAATCAGTGACACCCTTCGACGTGGTCAAAACTCGATTACAAACTGTTCAGCCTCGCTTATCCAACTTTCCAATACCAACCCTGTCAGACGATTGCTGTCAGACTTCGCTCCTATCACAGCCGAAATCATCGCAGAGCAACCCTCTGACATGCATGACATCAGCAGCAGCCGACTCTAAGGATACCTTGAAGCAAAGTGGGAAGATGTCATTCTCCAGTCTACGGGCATCGACAACTCCTGCGGAACCTCCAAGCGGATGCTTGCACCCTTCGAAGTGGGCTGGAATATGGGGAGAGGCTGTAACTCTCGAGGAAGCCATGGCTAGAGGTATGGGCCGGATGAATGGCGGAGCAGCTACATTAGTGGTCCCTCAGGGTGCTGGCGGTGCACTAGACGGAGTCATGGGAGGCTTTTGGGGGGAGATCGCAACGGTACACCGAGAGACTGGAATCAAAGGTCTGTGGAAGGGGGTCGGGACAACAATGTACGCAGCTTTAACACAACCGTAGAGCTACTCAGCTGATGTATCTAGCACAATGTCAATACCCTCAGCTGCCATCTATATGCTCGGATACGAATACCTGCTCGCTCGTATCTCGCCAACATTCACCGGATCTACAGATCCAGCAGCCAATACTTCTTCGTTGTCTCGTAACCGCACGCCTGGCGTTACCGCATCTCTCACGCCCGCTCCCCTGGTGGCCGGAGCTTTAGCCCGTACTATCAGCGCGACAGTCATCAGTCCAATCGAGATGTTCAGAACTAGGCTGCAAGCTCTGCCAGGATGTGAGCTACCTGAATCGCTAAGGTCTTCTGTAAGCTGACGTATAGCCGACCGTATATCCCCCACTTATGCTTCAACTACCGCAGAAATGAGCAAGCTAGTCAAGACCAAAGGCCTCACCATCTTGTGGCGAGGTCTCGGTCCAACACTCTGGCGAGACGTTCCGTTCTCAGGTCAGCTATTTCGCCATTTTCCCGATCTCTAGCTGACCCCGCAGGCCTATATTGGGCAGGATTTGAGATTCTCAAAACCCGATTCGCTACAACCCATCCAGATCTCTCCCCTCTCACAACCTCCTTCATCTCCGGTGCTCTTTCTGGCACATTCTCCGCACTTCTCACCCAACCATTCGATGTTCTCAAAACCCGTCGACAAGTGTTTACGCCATCGCCCAATTGCTCACCTGCCGCGTTAAACTCGCACGCCTCGACTATCCCACTTGCGATGCATGTTATCAAAACAGAGGGCTTTGGAGCTTTGATGGCTGGATTGACAGCGAGGTGCGGAAAAGTGGCTCCTGCTTGTGGACTCATGATTGCATCGTATGAGGGTGTGGGAAGGTGGTTGAGCGGTGGCTCTCAGGGCTTGTAGGGCGAGACAGGTTTTGGCGTAACACATACATACATACATACATATAGCATACGAATATTCAAATCACACCAACTTGCATCGCTCATGAAATCTTGTCACCACATTGCAAATTCAGACGACTATGGCTACATTCTCTTGTTGTTAGGTATGCTACAGGTTACAAGGAGCTGAATCCAGTACAGCGCAAGCTACTATACTACGCGAACTAATACCCACCCCCCAATTCCTTATGTGAGTCCTTCTAGACGGTCACCTGCCTGACCCTTCTCCAGGATCAGCGACGTCACTGGCCGGAGATCCAGACCTATCACGTTGTCTCCTCAGACCCGCCATGCGCAACATTCTCCCCATATAAGCAGCTGGCGCACCCATCCACCTCGCTCGATCCCATTCCGCATCATCACCAGGAACCGGATGATTCATTATAGCTCGAATCTCCGCGTCGCGCTGCCTCAGTCTCGCCGTGTCGTCAATTGCATGTTCCCCCGGCCGCTGTCCAATTCTTTCTCGGAACTCGACTGGACGATGACTATCCTCTGACACGCCACGTCCGGTCCCCGCTTGCAATCCAGAGGCTCTAGGTTCTGGTAGCCAATCCCGGAAAATCGCCGAGGTTGCGATACTTCCGGGGGCAGTATCTGGCATGCCTCGAGAAGAAGGCTGAGTCCGGGAGCTGGTTCCTTGTTGTCGGTCGAGATCCCGCGTCTGGCGTCGTCTGGAAACGGCGGGAGCGTGGGCTGGAGTCGGGGCGAGGAAATTCGGACCATTACTAGCGAAAGCTGATCCCATGGCGGTTGAAATTGAGGGGTCTAGTAGTGAAGGTAATCTACCTCGCGTGGCCGGGACTGAAGGACGTGAAGGTCTCGCCGCTGATTCGCCCGAGGAGGCAGAATCGCGCCTGGTGGATCCATCGTCCGAGGTACCTGAAGATGAATTCAAATATCGTCGAAGATCCGAAATTCCATTGCCTGAGAATACACAGAAAGCCCGTGCTTGGTGCTCGTTAAATTCCCTAGGCGCTGGACGACAGAAAGCTTGCAGTTCCGAAGCTCGGAAAGATGAAACTCCAGTCAGACTCAAATGCGTAAGGCGAGGAAGCTTGTTGAGCAAGTATGTGATGGCTGGAACAGTGAGGTTTTCGCAGTATGATAGGTGAAGTCTTTCAAGAGTTGAAGCTCGTTCGACAAGAGCATGTATAGCTTCATCGGTGATGTTGACGACTTTGACGAGACCGACACGTTTAAGTTTTGGAACGTTCGCTGCGAGTTCGAATACACTCATATCCGTCAACAACGGGCAGCCTGAACATCAGTGTGCTGTGTGACTGAGCCTTCGGAAGGGGACTCACAGGCAAAATCGACATATCGCATCCTTATACACTCTCTAGCGATGGCAGTCACGGCAACATCGGTCGCACTGAACAATCAGCTTTGAAGTGTCTCCGCTATTCGCAACTTACAGTGAAACATGTGCGATGTGGAGATGGTGAAGACACCTTCCAAGGTTGGCAATATGCTTCAGCCCCTCATCCGAAAGCGAAACGCATTTAGCCAGTGTCAAAGCTCTAATTCGTGGAGCACTCGAGATCAGACTCGCCAATCCGGCATCGGTAAAATCTCGACAATCCGTCAAATCGATAGTCCGTAGCTGAGTAAGTTGATCTGATCTTGGCATGAGCATCCTCAGTAATCCGCCTGTCGTGTCGAGTACGGGGTCGTGAGTGGTAGCGAATGCCGGTGCTCGAATAGCTGCAAGCTCACTATCGCGATCATCCATCTCCAGTAATGCTGGTAAATCTGGGAAGCCGTCCCCATCGAGAAACGAGTTTCGGGTAACTTTAAGTTCGCGTAGTTGAGTCGAGTTGAGGAGTAGTGAGTGTGTAGTGGCTGAAGTACATTGGGCGAGATCTGCAATGTCCACTTCGAGTAGATGATGACATTCCCTTGCTACTGCTACTAAAGATTTGTCGGTCAGGCGTATGCACCCATTGACCTTCATCTGATCATCAGTTCATGTCTTCAGCAACGTAAATTATAGCTTGATCAAGGGCTGCAAGGGCGTCATGGATAACTTACACGCCGGAGGTTCTTGCAATTGGCAGCAAGTGCGCAGACCGCTTCATCTCCTACCAAGCGGCATCCGTTGATATTCAATCCCTGTAGGCCGGAACAGGTCTGGGCCAAAGTCTTGATGACATCGTCGTTGACCCCATTGATGTTGCTCAGATCGATAGCTACCAGGTTCGGCATACTGCCAAACACCGTACACATTGCTTCCGGGCTCGTGATTGACCGAGGACCAAGAGTCATCCGTTCCGCCTTGACACAAGCTCGTAGCGACCTGAACATTTCGTCGTCGTATTCGTCGACTACGTTGGCTAGGTTGATCCGTCTTATGGCATCTGCGTAAGGCTGTGTCGAGTTAGGCGATAAGAGCACTCTGGCGATATTGGCGAAGTCTGTCAGATTGCGAATGACTGGTCGTTGCCAAATGATAGGATACGATATATCGCACCATTGCTTACAAACCTTCATGCACGATAGTGCATCCTGGTCGGTTGTCAAATGACTGAAGATCTACCATGAGCACTTCTCCTGAGACGACACGCAAAGGATTGACATACCGAGATCAAAACTTCTCCAGGTAAATCAGAAATGGTTATTCCACTAGGCCCAACCTCCTTTCCTTTTCCCTTACTCTTGGCCTTGACACCAAATTGATCCTTCATAAACCTCTCCGTTTGCCTAGAAGAAGGTCTTGTCCTGTCCCTACTATCCCCATCTTCTGGTCCAGTACTAACACTCGTAACAGAAGGCGTCTGACTAGGTTGTCTCCGCAATATACCGTCCCGAACGACTGTACGAGCCGACGTTATTGCTTGATTACTCGAATCTAGGTCGACATTGTTGTCAGTCGAAATTCGTAGTCGTTCCAATGCCTCTGCCGTGAGACCAATTTGATAATCTTGCTTCATGGCAATTCGAGATATACTGGTAGAAGCCCGAAATTCACTTGGACCAGGGGTAGATGAGGAACTATTCGATAACGGTGTATAGGATTGTGAAAGTGATCGTTCCGCGAATGACCGTTCGTGACCTGACATCAGTCTCAATCTTGGAAGACGTGAGTGTAAGAAGATTTACTCATGGTGGAACCCGTGTACTTTCCTCGGCCACGAGGCAGGATTCACGCCTCAAGTATGACTAATGACAATTCAAGCGATATATCAAGTATCGATGTTATTGGAGAATAGTGCTCGGACCTTTACGTCGAGCCTCCGAGGCGTATGGATACAGCTTCCACCTTTGCTATATATACAAGGACCAAGGATTTTGATGAGTCTATGTCCGGAGCAAAAGGAAGAAAGGATGTGAGATGGGCAATGTAAATAGATAGACGGGAAGAAGAGAACTTGACAGGCACGGAATGTATGACACATAACCATCAAATATCTTCGGGGCGCCCAGAGGACTCAAGCATGCTGTAGATGTGTGGATTTGATAGGGGCTCTCTACCCACAGAGGACAAACTTTTACCTTCAAGGAGATGCAATGCATTGTATACACTTAACACTGCAAGTCATCCGCGAGGGACCGCCCTAAATACTCGCCACTTTGGCATAGGCAGCAGGCTTGAATCGCCTATGGAAAGCTTTAATTATATACAATGGTAAACTCGAGACCGCGACTATAATCCCGACTTTGTAAGCAAAGCGGCTAGTCAAGACAAAGGATAAATCTGTCATTAGCAAGTTTCAAGCATTTCCAAGAGGGACATACCGAAATAAGCAGGCAGTAAAGGCATGCTGCCAAAGTAAACTAGGGCTGTTCCTAGGAGTGAAAGCACCATTGCTCTATGCCAGGTAGTAATTTCCAGAGATACCATTATAAGTTCGTTGATCACCAAAGCAGTATAAGAGATGGCAACAATGTGGAGGAACTCGGACTCGAAGAGGAGTAATGAGAGAAGCATGATTATGCCGCCTGGTCGTTAGCTTGTGCCAGTGTTGTTTCAGCAATGCAGCTGACCTTGGTATACGGATACAGTGAGCCAGGTGAAGAAAGTTCGATAGCTTAGAGACCGACCCTGCATATTAGTACGTCCTGATAAGGCTAGTTCAGTGACTCACCTTGGTCAGCTCCTTGTACAATTCCGGGTACAGTAAAGCCAAATCCTCATTCACGTCCGTATCCAGTACCAACGAGAATACAGGGGCCATAGTATATAGCGTAGCATATCCAACCTGTAGCCAGCCTTGATATAGCGCGATAGCTATCGATGAGCGCATTCCATATGAAGCAGGAGACACATACGAGCAAAGAAGAAAATCGAACTAAACACCGCCTGAATCACTGCAATAATCAATCCACGGTGAATCACAAACTGGGACAATTTCGCTGATCTCTTATAAGAATTCCTTCCATGCCACAGCAGTAATTTGGTGAGGTAGGAGAATTGGTTGATCGAGAAATCGGCAGCTAGGGATGCCTGTTTACCTTCCTTGCCTACGATACCGATCCCGACATCGGCAGCTTGAATCATCGAGACGTCGTTTCCGCCGTCTCCGATACAGCAGACCGTCTTTTTTGTGTATTCTCGTATCAAACGGGCGACATCGGCTTTTTGGGTAGGGGAGCAACGGCAAGCTGCGACTGCTGGGAGTTGAGTGGCGAGCATGATGAATTCAGTTCGGAAGCGATCGAGGCAAAGCTGAGTGTCAGACCTAGGCCTGGGCCGAGTGGTTCCAACTCACTTGTAATGATTCCCCATCAATCACGAGACAGCAATCAAGTTTGGCAGACAAGAAGTCCAGCATATCCCGTACTTGATCAGGAGTCTTGACTATAGTCATCAGCTTGGTTTCGGCTGTCGCCAACCTAGCTCACGTTTAGCAACCTGATGGATGTACTGATTCCTAGCGACCAATTTACTCGAAACAGCAATATTGGTAGCCGTCTCGATCTTATCACCGGTCAACATCCAAATCTTCAACCCCGCGTTTCTAAGCAATTCCAGCGTACTCTTGACGTCTTCCTGCAGTTTATCCTCGACTCCAGTAAGGGCGAGCAATTCCACATCGACCTCCAGGCATTCGGTGACTACTTTCTCAATCGCAGTCACACGCTGTGATCCAATAACCAATTGAGCCTGTTTGAAACGCCTATCAAAGTTCTCGTAGGCTTCTGCCGAAAGCTTCTTCCGACCGAGAACAAGGGTTCGCAGCCCCTCACGAGCCATATTTCCAGTTTCCTCTTCCAACCAATCGTTCTTCTGGACAATTTTCGCCATAATCACATCAGCGCCCTTTTGAACGAATGTGATCTGTCCACTGGTCCGATCACGAATGATGATGCCCATCCGCTTTGATTCGGATGTAAACGGGAATACGGCTAGGATGTCGTAAGTCACCTCAACCAAGGTAGGTAGGCGGAGTGTCATGGATGCCCTATCGCGGGAAATGAGGGTAACGCCAACCGATTCGGTCCATTGGACTATGGCTACTTCGTCGGGAGAAGAGGCTTGGTATGTGACTGTCCCGTCATCATTCGTCACCGGGGTTACCTAATGGTGAGCCACTTCTTATTCAGGTTTGAATTCACGTACATTATGACAAGTAGCAAGGCCAATGACAGCATCCGTGACCCTAGTTGAAACATCCCTCCGCCCACGAGCAGGTCCTACAGCAATAGAGCTTTTCCGTCGGTGATCTAAGACATGAGCTGTCTACGTCGAAGAAATGGACGCACTCACCAGCCTGATCTCCATCCGCCAAAGCGATTTGAAGCATATGCGTAACCTCATCCATCGAGTCCCACCCAAAGACAATAGTTCCCATGTGCAATTTCTTCAATTCCATCTCGTTTCGTGTCAAGGTTCCCGTTTTGTCGCTCAATAGGTATTCCACTCGACCAAGTTCTTCGGGTAGAGTACTAGTCCGGACAATCGTTTGAGGTATCTCGAAGTCATTTTGGATTTGACGGGCGTAGATGGTTTTACCCATGTCGAGATTCACTCGAAGACTGCTGATCAGCTGGGCCGGTCTGGTAGCGGAAATTTCTTACCTGATTGGAATGATTGATGAGAAGAGGATTAGGAAACGGAAGACGTAGATATACCACTGTCCCCTGAATCCGTTTAAGGCGACAAGAAAGACTGAAAGAGCGAATGTGACTGCGCACAGGATCTATCGATCAGCTTGATTAATCGTATACATGGTCATGCTCACCTTGGCCATCTTATTGACCTCATTCTCCAATGTGCCCATCTTCGTCCCGGGTTCGCTGGTATTCAGAACCGCTCGAGTCTCTTTGCCGGTATAGACGACTAGACCAATAGCCGAGCCGGCGGCGAGCACAGTGTTTGCCCATAGGACATTATCGACTGATAGCGGGGTTGACGATTCCTCCGAAACTCCTGGTCCTGTTGAGCGTAGGTTGAGGACACCATAGAAAGTGTGAATATCTTTGATGGGTGGGTCAGCTACGTTGTCAGCGTATCACCTGCTGTAACAAGACGACACACCATATAAGCTCCCTTCAATGGTTGATACACCCCCTTCACCCATCTTTTGTGTTTCACGGACAGCAATCTTCAATTTCCAGTCCGTCTCCCCATCTAACTGATCCGTCCGGACAAAACATGATCCTTCCTCTTCACTTGTAGTCAGGAGGACCATATCCGCTGGTACACGTTGGTTCTTCTCTAACAGTATCATACTACCGACTTTAATTGACGAAGATGGAATTGATTTTGTTGCTATTGGCTGGTCTTTTATAGGTCCGTTGTATTCGGTTGATGCCTGAGGGAGAACTAGCAGATAGCGGGTCGAATTAGCTTCCCTATCTCGGAGGTATCGAGAGTAATCGTCATACGCCTCTTTGCCCATTGTGATAGCAATGACGAACGCTAGAGGGGCTACATACGTGACGATGTAGCCTGCAAATCAGCTGAGAACTCAAAGTCTTTCAGAGCCGACCCACCAATCTTTAATGCAGGTATGAACTGCGACAAGGCAACAACGAGAAAGTAGAAGTTGAAGAAAAATTTGAATTGCTCGTAGAATGTAAGCGGAAAGAATGTTGTGACCGAGTATTTCTGATTGCGAACTACGTTAGGAGGATAAGGGGATTTGCGACCTATACATTCAGCGGGATAGTATCTACGTTGAGGAGAAACCGACCTGTCGGACGAAGGGGTATTGTTCTTGATTTATCTCTGGTCTTTGCCGTCGACGATTCGTTTGCTGTCGCTATAGCAGCGTCATACTTTTATCAGCAAATAACTAACATAGGCCGCTGACTCACACTCTCCAATTCCTCGTCATCGAGGTTCACTCCTCTACCCCTCAGCCCCGAGAGTAATCCCTCCTGCTCATACATTCCCTCATCACTGACCCTCTTCTTTCCCTTCCCATGTGAGTGACCACTATTTGACCTCCTCGGTGTTCTGAGTTCACCAGAACCCGAGCCGGAAGCCTCGGGCTCGTCGGCCAGCGTTGTCATTGGCGAGGCCGGACTTGATAGGGATGTCCTTTGCTGTAGGGACTGGAGTGGATGCTTTCCGGTCGATGAGGTTCGCGAGCTGTAGACAGCCATCGGGTGGGCTGATACAACGTCTTGAGTACGGGTGAACATTGACATGTCGGGGATGACCGTCAAACGCTAGAGATAGTTATGTCTAGGAATGAAATTACGTAAACGACGCGTGTCATGGCTCGCGCTCAGACAGGCTAGAGTAGTTGTATCGATGTATCAGTAAATGACATCGTAGTACACCAAGGATGGCGTACATAACAGCAACTAAGAACTCGTCAAACGGCCCGATACAACGGAGCAAAATGGTCGAGAAATTCACTCTTGGAAAACTTGATGCTGGAATGGCTATCCTGCTTGGACCCAATGGACATCTACTCGAATTCCCTTCATTGTTATTACCGACTTCAGCACCTGGTGGACCACCTCTTGGACCTGGATCTATCTTGACAATCACTGTCTCAAGGGATGTCGCGGCTGAGACTGCTCAGCAGGAGGCATTCAGGGAGTTGCAAGAGGACATCATGGGGTCTTTTGGTAGTGATGCACCTGAAGCTCCTGTTCTCAAGGTTTGCATACAGAATCTGAAATTTGGGTTAGCTGATGTAGTAGATACGTAATGTAACACAGACGAGTGTGTGTCTGGAGTGGGAGAAGCTGAGCTTGGGTAGCTCGACATTTAGAGGATTAGAAATGTTTCGAAACGGTCAAAGGTGGGGAAGAGTGGGAGGTGATTTCGGTACCAAGCGAGAGAAGAGGGAATGGAAGACTGGAGGTTTACAATCTGGGGAAGAATACAGTTTTCAACTTATCCTGTAAGTCGGTGCAGTCGCGAGAAGTCAGAGTGAAAGCTGATGATTGTAGAAAAACGACAGCTGGAACCCTTACTTCCAATCTGATCAGAACAAGAACACATACAATGGACAACCTCACTGGATTGTTGATTTGCTTTGGACCGATCCAACCTCCTGAACTACTAAAGACACTCCGGGCCAACCTGGAAGAAATAGGTGCAAGGGAATCACCAGAAGTCGCACTCGATACTACACATTTCGTAGCTACTACACCGATTATTGGGGGAGATGATCAAGGGAGGGGAGGAAGTATTGATCGACAATACCAAGAGGCGATTAAGATGAATCTACCAGTCGTTGGACCAGGGTGGTTGCTTGCAGTCCACGGTGAGAAGAAGTACATCATTTAATTCTGGTTGGTGTGCTATATAGCTGATGAAACAGATTGGTACCAATATCGAATCACCTCTTACCTCCTGTACCACAGATCACACAAGCAGAACCAGCACCTGCACCATTCAAACGTCCCGAACCACTCAAGCGCTCTTCCCTTCCATTCACCTCCTCAGCCCCTTCGTCCCCTATTCGCGAATCGGCAGATGTATTCCGACGATCCCCTTCACCCGAGACAATCGCAAGAATGGGCATGGTCGGATCACAAGTCGTGGCTAGTTCATCAAGGAATGGATCATTAGATCGACCGACTGTATCGAGGAAGGCTTCTCTGGATACTGGTGCTTCTGCACGTACCACTGGAACAGAAGAGAGGACGAGAAAAGCTAGTTTACCGGTGACTACCGAGCCTCCTAGACCTAGAAGTCCAAAACCTGAAGCAGATGGGAAACTCGATCGGTAAGCTGCTGCCCATACGACGAGTTCAGAGCTGATGAGCAGGAAATTCAAATTCCCGTTGAAATCCTCGAGCTCAGGAGAATTCCCATTGTCCAGCACCTCAGGCGAATCGCCCATAACGCCAAATGAGAATGAAACAATATCTCCAAAGACACCTGTTAGCGACACTGTTCCCACAGAACCGCAGTCCATCTCTGGTGTCCTTACCGATGAACCTGCCTCTGCGGAGCCCGCACAGGAGGAAGCACCAATCCACCTCCATGCCGCAGCAATGGATGATAATCTACCTGAGGTATCCGCGAACGGACCACTTCCCGTTGACGAGCCGAATGTCGAGTCTGGACCTGCGGAATCAACGACGACAGTCACGTCACCTGTTGATGCGACCGGCGCATCACGTCATACCACTGAAGAGGCGGATATCGAGATCCCAAACTCCGTCTCGGTAACTGCACCTATCACAATCAGCTCGCCGCCGAAAGCACCTGAGGTCAGTAACGGACATGTCGCAAGTTCGATTGATGAGGCTATTGCAGATTTCCAGACTGCCATCAAGACCCCTGAGCCTGAATCGATGAAAGCTCCAGAAACCCTCTCGGCTACCGAGATTGACGCTACTTCCGCTCCCGCTGATTCATCGGACACACTCAAGGCTAAGGATTCGCCAGATGTCAATGGCATGACGCCATTCATCAAGGTAAATGGGAAAGATGAAATATCAGCGACTGCTCCTCAAAGTGTGTCTGCTTCGCCAGCTCCACAGGTGAAGGATGTAAAATTAGATGATCACTCTGAGGGAGAAGGCGCTACTATGGAGGATATTGATATTGATTAGATGTCTATGCTATTGTGCGCAAAATGTCAATATTTGCCGATCCTTTCCTTTACCTGAGAATTTCCTATATCTCAGTATCATGAGCCATCCTTTCACTTGATCGTCTCATCTACCTGAGGTAAAACGAATCATTTATACTGAGTTTTTACCAGACCCACCAAAAGCACACAAGAAGCGTACTTGCATATAACCACATACAGACAGAAACATACAATCATGTCAAGCAAACCAGCACCAGCACCAATCGCCTCGGAGGTCGATATCCTCAAAACCAAAGCCGCCGCAAAAAGGGGTGTAGGTGCGATAGATGGTCAAACCGAAACTATTTGGCCTAAACCTGAATTTGTGTGTCCCCTTCTCGACTGCCATAGTCTCATACTAATCGAGAGGGGGCTTCAACCAAGATCGAGTTTATCACCAAGGCAGGCAAGGAAGCTAGTGGATTCACACTTCCCGCTGGAAGTATGTTCCCCCTAGGATGCGCTATTCCGAATCATACGACATTGCAGCATGGAATGTATTTCCCTCCTGGTAGCATGGTGCGTCTGTCCAGAAGAGGGGAAATGCTGAGTGTTAGTTCCCGGATGGTGTACTTGTTCCTATCCACGCTAGAATGGTCAGTGTTCAGCCTATTCAGACTTTGCCCGAGTTGCCACCAGCGAGCGAGATGGTCTGTTCCATTCAATAGGACCAGGGCTAGTTCGTGGGGTGGCTGTTATTCTGCTTGAATGGTGGATCTAGATTGGAAATAAATGATGTATGCCTGAGCTGGTTGATCCTACGCACAGCGATAATGTTGCGTTCCGAGTGCATTGGCACGGAATACATGTCGACAAATGATGAGTCTAGAGTGTCCCCAGAGGTCCACCTCAATCTGCCTGCCCAGGCGATGCGCAGTCTTCGTACCCGATCTACAGTCTCTGACTGCGCCCTAACTCAAATTTATGCGGCAAACTTCCTCCCACGCTCGTATAATCGCATCTCCTCGTCCAACTGCGCTTGCGTCTTGTGCACTGGCTTATCCTTTCCTTTCTTTACTGGCAGAGGCTGATCGACTTCCATCTTCGTATTGCTATTCGCCTGTGCTTTTGCCCTTGCTAATTTATCCGAACTTGGTGTTCCTTTTCCTTTACCTTTTGACAGAGGTGCTGGAGACGAAGTAGGTCGATTCATTCGGCCAAGTAATGCTTTTCCGGGTTGTGAGGCTGATAGTTTCATGTTTGCTTTTTGCTGAGCAATGAGTCTTGTTTGTCAGCGTAGCTTCAATTTACAGAAGGGAGATAGCTCACGCGGCTTGCTTCTCCTTTGCGCCTGGAGGTCCGGATTTGCTCATTCGCTGCAGTAGTTGCAGACCAGGAGGTTTATTGCTCTGTGCCTTGGTAGGTGTCGGCGCGGCCACGCCTTTTGGGCCTTTAGGCGTTCTGGCCGGTAGAGGCTGGACTTGAGGCTGAGCAGGCGCTGATATCGTACGAGCGATCGGAGGTGCGACAGCAGCAGCGGATGAAGGGAGGGGTTGTGTGGGTGCTAGGACATGCTGGACTGACATGCGATACGCTATTGAGTGAGCTAGGACCAGATTTGACAGCTGATGCGCCTTACCAGCATCAAGGAGCTGTCCAGAGCAGTAGCTCCTGACTGTCTCTGCGTCGACGCTGTTTGCAACTTGGATTAGAGACATGCCGAGTGATTTCCCTTCAGCATTGTACAGTGCCTTGACCGAGAAAGTATGTTGCGAGAGTGCTAGCATTGGGCTGATCAGTAGTTCCTGTCAATCGTCAGAGTCATCTACGTTGGATAATTGCCAGCTTACTCGTAGATCATTTTCGGATATATCAGTCGGAAGACCCCCAAAGAGGATTTGACAAGGCTCGGAAGGTGATGAGGTGGTGAATGGTGATCTAGATTGTGATTGTGATTGTGATTGTGATTGCGTCTGTGACTGGGCGTAAGGATTGGAGTAGCTGTATGACATTGTGGGTTGTAAGTGAGTATAGGCGACACTTGTTAGATGGTCTAGTGTAATATCTATATACTCGCTGAAATGGCTGGACGCGTTCCTCGTATTTGATTCCGGCTGATAGCACTGCTGTTGTTTGGTAGAGGGCTTTTCGCTCAGACATACTGTGACCTGGGGCTATACATCATGCATATTGTATCTTCCTATAGGAGTCCTAAGCTGTCACGCATATACATGCTTGGATTGAAGGATTGTCTCACCAAGACAGCATAGGAATGCATATACTATACCACCCCATATGTTGAATGGGATTAATTCAAATTAAATTCCCCCTTTTTAAATCAAATACTCTGATAATCAATTTTGATATATAGAAGACATCCCGCTTCTTTTGTTCCAACACTTATCCCTTTTCCCCCTTCTACTTCGACAGAGAACACCTACATAGCCCTCAAAACCCACGTAATTGATCACTATCACTCTTAACGTGGACGATCCCATACACATACATACAAACAATATCAATCGAGCCCAACCTCGAAATTCCCACACAATTAACAAAAATGTCGGACGTCACTTCTCCAACCTTGGCTCCGTCCACCGCTGCCCAGACCCCTTCTACTGGTGGTCAGACCGCTTCCGGTCAGGCTCCTACTCAACCCACCTCCACCACTGGTCAGGCTGCCACTGCTGGATCTGGTGCTTCCCTCTATGTTGGTGAACTCGACAACGCCGTTACCGAGGCCATGTTGTTCGAAATTTTCAACATGATTGGTCCCGTTGCCTCGTATGTCGTTTATTGGACTGCTGATGGAGACGTGACTAATGATGTAGCATCCGAGTCTGCCGAGACGCCGTTACCCGACGATCCCTCGGATACGCCTACGTCAACTACATGAACTCTATGGATGGAGAAAAAGCGCTCGAGCACCTCAACTACTCTTTGATCAAGAACAAGCCCTGCCGAATCATGTGGTCTCAACGAGACCCTGCTCTGCGAAAGACTGGTCAAGGAAACATCTTTATCAAGAACCTTGACGAATCTATCGACAACAAGGCTCTCCACGACACCTTTGCCGCTTTCGGTGAAATCCTCTCTTGCAAAGTCGGTCTCGACGAGACTGGCAAATCTCGAGGATTCGCCTTTGTCCACTACGCCACTGGCGAAGCCGCTACTGCTGCCATCAAGGCTGTCAACGGCATGTTGCTCAATGACAAAAAGGTCTATGTCGGACATCACGTCGGAAAGAAGGAGCGACAATCCAAGGTCGAGGAGCAGCGAGCTCAGTTCACCAACCTCTTCATCAAGAACATTGACGTCGAGACTACCGAGCAAGAGTTCGAGGATCTCGTCAAGCCATTCGGAGAGACCATCTCGGTCGCTCTCGGCAAGGATGAAGAGGGCAAGACCAAGGGGTGAGCGTCTCTTCTGGATATCACGATGAAACTGGCTAACATTCAGTTTCGGTTTCGTCAACTATGTCGACCACGAGGCCGCTACCAAGGCTGTCGACGAGTTGAACGACAAGGAATTCAAGGGACAGAAGCTTTACGCCGGCCGAGCCCAGAAGCGAACCGAGCGAGACGACGAGCTCAAGAAGGGTCACGAGGAACGACGATCCGAACAAGAGGCCAAGTCTGCCGGTGTCAACCTCTACATCAAGAACCTCGATGACGAGTGGGATGATGAGCGACTCCGAGCCGAATTCGACCCCTTCGGAACAATCACCAGCTGCCGAGTCATGAAGGATGACAAGGGTGCTTCCAAGAACTTTGGTTTCGTCTGCTACTCTTCTCCCGATGAGGCCACCAAGGCTGTTTCCGAGATGAACGGCAAGATGATCGGTACCAAGCCTTTGTATGTCGCCCTCGCTCAGCGAAAGGATATCCGACGACAAGCTCTCGAGTCTCAGATGTCTCAGCGACAAAACCGAGGTGGTTACCCCGGTGGACCCATGGGTCCCGGTTACATGGGTCAACCCGTCTACGGCTACCCTCCTATGCCCGGATACGGTCAGCCCAACATGATGCCCATGCGAGGTGGACCTATGATGGGATACCCCGGTGGACCTCAGATGATGCAGAACCGACCTCGATACGCTCCCAACGGTCAACCCGGTATGCCACCCATGCCTTACGGTATGCCCCCCGCTGGACCTTACGGTGGAATGCCTCCCAACTACCCCCGACCTGGAGCTCGACCCCCTACCGGACCCGGTGCTCAGCGAGCTAACGGTGGACCCTCTCCCGTCGGTGTTCCTCAGGGACTCCCCGCCAACGGACCCCGAGGTTCTCAGATGCCCGTCCGACCTCAGTACGAGACTCCCGCTCCCGCCCAGCCTCCTCGACTTTCTGCCCAGTCTTTGGCCCGAGCCAACCCCGTCGAGCAGAAGCAGATGCTCGGTGAAGCTCTTTACCCTTTGATCCACGAGTAAGTCTCCTTCACACTTTGACCTGTTCCGCGACTAATGATCCAGGACTCAAGGTGAGCTTGCTGGAAAGATCACTGGTATGCTCCTCGAGATGGACAACTCTGAGCTCCTTCACCTCATCGAGCACCAGCCATCCCTCAACGAGAAGGTCGACGAGGCTCTCCGAGTTCTCCAAGATTGGGGAACTGACGGTGCCGCCGCTCCTGCTACCGAGGAAGCTGCCGCTGCCCCTACCCCCGCCGAGGCTCAGCCCAAGGAGGAGGTCAAGGAGGAGAAGTAGATAAGATTAGTCTAGTCTATCCTCTTGCGAGACACCCTTTTTCTCCCTTTCGTCTACTTTAGTAGATGATAGTACTTAGTCTGTGGGTGATGTGGCTATGTATGTTCTCCGTCGATCTGGTTGCATGGCAGGGTTTGTGGAATGATCTGACCACTAATGACGTCCCCACTCACCTCCACCTCGCCAGTCAAATATCTGTATCCTCACTTCCACTCTTCAATTCCACTTTCAATATATACGCAAACTCGTTCACGGATGTCTGCTAGTAGGTCTCTAGCTCTATAGAGCAGCTCAGTGCTGAGAGTATGTCAGAAACAGAATGCTGTCCCCCTCAATCCACCTCTGACGCTTCAAAGCCGAGTGTATTACATCCCGTCTCCACCCCTAGTGGGTATAAATCCAAAGGTACAATTGAATCTCGGGGTGGATTCGAGAAAGTATATACTGTGCGTCACATCCCTGAGTATACTTATGAGGGATCTGATCCTCAGGTGGGACTGGAGAGCAAACAAGCAATCGTCGTCGTATATGACATCTTTGGTTTCTGGTAAGTCTTGCGAGTCTGCACTTAGCCGTAGCTGAATTACAGGGATACCACATTTCAAGTATGCCAGCCCTGTGAGACGAGTCCGAAAGCTAGCTGAATGTGATAGGGCATCGATACCTTAGCACGACACCTCGAGAGCAACTCCCCAACCAAGATATTCATGCCAGATGTATTTCGTGGAAAAGCGTTTCCGAAAGATAAAGATGGGGATAAAGAGGAATTGGGCAAGTTTTTTCAAGGAAAGTATGTCTCTCCTATTCAATCATTCTGCACCACTCGACGCTGATAAACAGGGCAAAGATCACGGATCGACAACCTGAGATTGTCGAGTTCGCGAAAGGATTAAAGAAGGATGGGTATGAGAAAGTAGCATTACTCGGCTATTGTTGGGGTATGTCTATTCGGTGTCATGGAGCTGATAGGTAGGTGGAAAGGTCGCTCTCATCTCGTTAGCGGATTCGGAACCATTCATTGCAGGAGCGATTGTCCATCCTGCCATGATCGCTCCCGAAGATGGATCGAATTTAAAGGTCCCATTAGGATTCTTCCCTAGTGTGGATGAACCTAAAGAAGTTATACAGGAGATCAAGGTCGCTATGGATAAGAAGGAGTGGAGCGGAAAGAATGATTACCACCATTATGATACTGTGTATGTCGGATATGTGAGCAATGATTTGCAGGACGCTGATTGCTAGGCATCATGGTTGGGCAGCTGCTAGAGCTGACTTTAATGATGGGGAGAATGTTAAGCAGTTCGAGGATGTCTATAAACGACTTGCTGAATTCTTTTCGAAGAACTTCTGAAAATCAGACGAGATCATGCAGATTTGGATTCCAACCACCTTATAGAGGAAAGGTTCATGGGGTTGGACGCATGGAGAATATACGTGTCTGACCCTCAAATCGGCACTCTCATGTGCGAAGGTCTGCTCTCTTCTGGTGCTATCGATCCCTGCCTACTTCGAACTTTCGACGATTTACCAATACCCTCGCCCATGCCATGACCTGAATCTCGTGGTATAACCCTCTCTCCTATCCCACATTCCGCTCCTCCCTTTTCCCCAATGACCATGAGTAAGCCATGACCCAAAATTCCTTCGTCCTCTAAACAATCAGCATCTCTCACTTACCAGGCTGATCAGATACTTACGGGTAATAACAATTTCTACCTGTGTCTATTCTATCAGCTTGTACGGACAAAAGGGACTGAGTAGACACACGAAGTCGAGCAATATAATGACATTTCCAACATATCATGTTATAATCCGATTTCAACGGAATAAGGGGTATACCGCAAAAATGGGCTGTTCGGCGAAGTTTATTTCCTTGAAGCATACAATCTCTGCAATTGGGGCATAGACCTGCTTGTGCGTGGAATAGGCGAGTCTGATATCAGGGGATGAAGTGCGAGGAAGTGGCGATACTGACTGAATAGTAAATCCCGACTGTCATCAGCAAGTCACCAGTTCGAGATATCAACGCGCTCACCCATGATGGATTCGTGTGGAATGGCCTCGTCTCTTTTGATCAGTAGGTAGTGAATGATGAGAAAACATGGAGAAGACCGATATCTTGTTCTTGTATTTTCTCAGCGGACTCCACCCTCTTAAACCCCTTGATTGACCGATCGTCATGTTGCCGGTCCTTTCACTTGAATGTCGGTCTGCCCTTTGTTCTTGTCGTGAAAGGAGGGGTTTAACATAGAGTGGACTGGCATTTGAGCCGAAATAGACTGGTATGTTCCGCATCCGACAAGCACTCGATAAACACACTCACCACCGTCGACGACCAACATTGGACTGCGCGATCACTACAATGTCCAGTAAGTGCGCAACATTAGATTATGATAGTCTTTGTTCCTCTTTCTCAGACCGCTGATCTTCAGACAAACAACCACAGACCCTTCAACATGAATTCAAACTGTCCACTCTCCGAGAGCATTTTACCAAATCACCGAATCCACACGGAGCCAATCGACTTATTGATCTTCCCCTGAATGATTTCTTGGAGACCGAAGATGAGTTTAATGTGGTTGCTGCTGCCCTTTGGACTTTGTGTGTGAGGTATGATAAGCTTGATGAAGGGGATAGACCAAAGACTAGGACAAAGTTGAGGGAAGTATGTCTCTGCATAATTTCTCAGCACTACCTAGAAGAATCGTGAGCTGATCAGTAGTGGATCTTGTCAGAAAAGGATGACGTTTATCTCAAATTGGTCAACAAGATCGAGCCCCCTTTCCGTAAGTCTGACTTCAGTCTCGTGCCCCGTATTTAGGATCATCAATATATTCTGTGCTGATATGAAGCCGGCACGACATTTTTCCAAATGGAGCAAGACGTCCTCATACTCACTGACGAGCTACTCGCGCCTAGCCTCCCAGCCGAGAAGAAGGAGGAGGGCGACAAGCCATCACCCGGAGCCGACAAGAAGGTCTAGGAGTCTTTGTCAAAAAATGAGAAGGGAGAGCGACAATTGGAAAATCGAGTGAGAATGACAACAATGAATACATTTTGCTACTGTTGAAAGATGCGTGAGAGAAGTATGCTATTTCGGAGCCGGGTTCGCAGTTAGACCAGGGCCAGTACCGGATGTCCAATCTAGTCGTCAGCTCAACGCCTTGATCCTGTGAGAATGTGAGGAAAACGTACATCCCCGACCAGTGACCTGCCCACCTGCTAAAACCCAATCGAATCCCTTTTTGCCTACTCCAGCATTACTTTTGAATCGATCTATACTGGCCTGTTCTACTCTTCTAGCTATTAATGCAGTTGGGAATCCGGATACTATAGTTGCTTTTTGGTGGAAAAGGGTTTGAGTCGGTGAATGCGGTGTATAAGTGATGAGCTCAAGGCATGATCTATTATAAGTTTTCTTCCTCATTGTAAATTGATAAGAGGGACTTACACGTATTGTGCAAGTGATAAATTCACAGACATAGATGTCGAAGTTGGGAGTGTTTCGTCTCCTCCTGTTCCAGGGGGATTTATAAACACAATCTCCCTCACATATGCCACTGGCGGTAATGAAAACAACTTTGTAATCCATCTAGGAGCACCCTGTTGTACTCCTATTATTCTCTCACTCCGAATTATACCAGTATCAGGATCAACATGACGCGACAAGGTATCGACAGTATGTACGTGCGTAGCGAATGGATTTGGGTATTTCCGATGTAAATAGTTTAACGTATGTGATACGGGCGAGCTACCATCAGTGACTGATCAATCACTTGACTCACTCGTATATGACATCCGTCTCGAATATCTTCATTGCCCTAATACGGTGAAAACGTGGACGTGTGTCGTAGGACAGAGATTACTATAGGGGAATGGAGTGAAGTTACGAATAAATAGCGAAAGACGATAGCATAAGGATTCTTCTATCGTCTTTTGTCCAGGCGTTGGGCGTTGGGCGTTGTGCGTCGTGATTCGTTTCGTATAAGCAAGCAATTCTATTCAATTAGGGATAGGGATATACAAAACATGTTTCATGGCGTATGAGTACTCGCGCGGTCAGGACGGGACTGCGAATACTTTCACACGGTCAAAAAGAGGATAGTAGTGACGTCGTGCGTTCAGTTGTTATTCGACAATCAATCATATCAGATAAGAACAATGGTCAGTCCAGAGCCCCAGCTGCGCATGAATTAACATTGACAAGTAGTCGAACGCTACAGTTGATATCCCCGTGGACGTTAGAGATGCTCTCAAGAAGTTCAGGTTCAAGAAGAGTACCTCCAACTCGGCCATCTCCGGTATGTCCATGTACATGTGACCTTAGATAGAGAGTAGCTTATGAATAGTCAAGATAGTGAAAGCGAAGCTGGTGATGCAGGTCGATGAACTGTTAGATGATATGTCAATAGAAGAGATCGCTGAGGGTGAGTGCTTCACTTTGCTGGAATGGCAGGGAGGGAGCTGACAGGTAGAATTACCAGAGAATGCACCTCGATACGTTGTTGTTTCTTATGAGCTAGTCAGTATATTTCTCCTCTCACAACGATCCAGCTCATGACAGAAACACCCCGACGGAAGAGTATCAAATCCACTCATATTGATCAATTGGTATATCACTCCCATTAATATCTACAAGGACCAGCTGATGTACAGGGCACCAAGCTCCTCACCGACCGACCTAATGACTCTACATGCATCTATGCTGAGCAACTTTCAGCAAGTCGTGGAAGTGTCAAAGGTAAGTCTCTACCTCATTTCCTGCTCAAGAACGGACAACCTGACATGTAGGTTCTGGAAGTAAGGGATGGGCAGGAGGGTTTAACGACCAAGGCAGTTCACGATCGTTTGCTTCAGTATTAGTTGTACTTCGTGTCATGCACGGATGTCTCTCTCATCTCTCTCAGCATCTGCACCGCTCCAATTATGGGTTGATATGTCACAGAGTGGGATCGCTGCAAGAGCGATGGCTGCAAAGATGTCGAATCGCTCGCGCGATGTGACAGCCAAAAGGAGGCAAAAATGAATCTCCTGACTGTGATTCGAACACAGGACCGATCGATGATAAAGTAACCCATTACAGTCGATTGCGCTACCAACTGCGCCATCAAGAGAAGGCTTGATGTTTGAGCGGGTTTGTAGCAAATATAAAGGCAAAAAGATTAATGGGCTGGATGCTATGCTATGGCAACCTTCTTAAGGTGACAGTCACCCGCCGAGTGGTCGGTACGCCTTGAGCGGCACGGGAGTCCACTACGATGCAAAGCATATAGCAACATGCAGTCACGTCGACTGAGTTTTTGCAGCAGATATTATGTAGAAATGCGATGCATGGCTGGAGCAGCACCGAAAGATGAAGATTTGCACCAGTTTTAGACAGACGCGCCGGACAGATCGGAGTTAAGCAGAAGGCGAAAAGTCGGGTGCCACTTGACTCTTAGCTCGTCGCGCACCTCTGTTATCGCCGAATACCCGATGGATGGCTTCGTTCCTGTGATTGTGGCTGCCAAAGTAGATTGCTAGAGAGCGATAGAGCTAGATTCTTTAACCTTCAACCACCATGTCGTTCCAGTCCAAGATCAACAGGTCCGCCAACGCACCCAAGACCGCACCATCCGAGATTGAGCAGACTATCGCTCAGGCTCTCATCGACCTCGAGCAGAATGTCCCAGAGCTCAAGTCCGAGTTGAGGCAACTCCAAATCTCGTCGGCAAAGGAGGTTGACGGAAAGGGTGGAAAGAAGGCTGTTGTTATCTTTGTTCCTGTTCCCCAGGTCAAGGCTTTCCACACTGTTCAGCAGAGGTGAGTTGTCGTTTCGAAATAGTGTGATACATGTCGATCACCCCCGTCAAGATTCTTGATTTCCCCTTTTGGGGAGACAGATCTTGGTGGGTGGTAGATGGCATGTTGATCGGCGAGAAGAGGTTGACGGAGGGACTTTTTAGGCCCTCCTCCCTCTTCTTGTGCGATGTCGTGGTCGAGAGGAACTACGCTGACATATATCCCCCTTTCCACAAAATCTACTCTGTTCACTATCTCGTCGTAATGCTCGTACATACCACCAACCTCAATCTTGCTACATTCGCTTTCACCGATAGGCTCACCCGAGAGCTAGAGAAGAAGCTTTCCGACAAATACATCATCTTCCTCTCTCAGCGACGTGTCCTCCCCAAACCCAAGCGAAACTCTGCTACCGCCAACAAGCAGCAGCGACCTCGTTCCCGAACCCTCACCGCCGTCCACGAGAAGATCCTCGATGAGATGGTCTGGCCTTCCGAGATCATCGGAAAGAGGACAAGGGTTGCACAGGACGGTGGAAAGCTCATCCGAGTGTATGTCTACTTGTATAAGATGCTTCACTCAAATACTGATTTATAGCTTCCTCGACCCCAAAGACCAAAACTTGCTTGAGTACAAGCTCGACACCTTCTCTTCCGTCTACCGAAACCTTGCCGGTAAAGACGTCCACTTCGAGTGAGTACAAAATACCATCTTTCGTGGGTTATATTGACGACCAGGTTCCCCGTTACTGCTACTGAGTAGACGACACCCGTGTATGCATTGATCACGCACTATTGTAACCAACTGTGACCCTTGATCCCCTATGTCTCCTTTGAGCCATCCTTTCATGCCTGCTCCTCACCTGCAGGACTGCATGCGCGATGGTTCAGCCCGTATACATCACTTACACCACAACAGAGAGACACAGCATGGCAGACGATAAGAAACCAAAGAAGGACAAGAAGCTGTTTGAGCTAGGGCCGATGGAGCAGATCCTGATCATCTTGGGGATCATGGCGTTTGGTAGGGATTGACTGTTCTGACAGCAGGTCAAGTCGTTCTCTGACTCCCAGGCGCGCATCCATCCATGCCTTGGTCTTTAGCCAGCGGTACCCTAACATCCATCCCTCTATTCTCGCCAGCCTCACTAATGCTCGTTTTCATAGCCTATTTCGGGTATCACTTACTGAAGCGACAAGAAGGAGAACGAGATCGTCAAAACGTATTAGCTAAAGCCAAAGCCAAATCTTCCTCCTCCTCCTCATCATTTTCATCGTCCTCAGACCCTCGATCTCGATCAGCCATGACCTCTGAACAAATGCGCGCTAGAGGTGGTATGCCCAGCTCATCCCAGACTCCACGTACCGGTGACCCCAGCCCCAGGCAGGTCTCCAAGTCAAGCAAGAGCAATCCCGCCTCAAACACCTTCCAAGGTAATTACTTCTTGACGATGCAGGGACCAGGACGACCTGCTTTAGTTCCATTCCAAGCGGGCCTAAGGCCAAAGGAGGGAGAAGAGGCAGGGACAATGTGGTGGGATAATGTACCCGAGGATGCCAAGGCTCTGATGGCTCCGGCAGTTACCGCAGAGACGGGTGCGAAGATGGGTAAAATGACTAATCCTTGGGCTGTTGATGCTACTTTGAAGGATATCGAGTTGTTGAAGTTGGAGAAAGAGAGAAGGGAGGAGGAGGCGTACGTTTGCGTCGCCCATTCTTTGGGTTTCATTTACAAACAGGCGATTCGAGAAAGTCGGCAACATCCTTCAAACCCTGTTGGGCCTTCTGTTATGTCTTGTCGATATGCGGCTAGGCCTGGGTATGGCCTGATGCGTTTACCTAGCTGACGCAAAGTGGCGGTAATTTTCTTTCTCTGGAGACACTACACTATCCAGCACGAGCGAGAAAATGACACTGCACTAGAGGACAGGCAGAAGGAGAAGAAAGATATATCTTTAAAGATCAGGGAAGCTCAGAAGGGGGGTGCGAGTAGTGCAGAGGTTCAAGAATTGCAGATGGCGCTGAGAAAACTGGGCTAAATGCACGGCTAGGATGTGAGATGACAAGTATATGCATACATGGTTGGCTGTGTAATTAACAGCGGTCTTCTCACAGCCTTGATTTCGTGCTTGTACAAAAAAGAGGTTTCATTTGAGACGAGGTAGATCATCCCTCGACTGTACCCATCGACTCTACTCTGCCTTTGCCTTTCGTCTCAGTATTCACCAGATCTGTCAATGTTCTAAATGCGCTAGGGTTGATCTGAACGATCTGCACAAATCAGCGTTCTCCCTTGACCGGAAAGGCAATGTGGATATACAGCTTCCCACTCTTGTCCAG
Organism: Cryptococcus sp. GC_Crypt_2; assembly: GCA_026538405.1. NCBI lineage: Eukaryota > Fungi > Basidiomycota > Tremellomycetes > Tremellales > Cryptococcaceae > Cryptococcus > Cryptococcus sp. GC_Crypt_2. Next base: position 86,974 of record JALPCC010000038.1, read on the forward strand.
GTTCCTCCTCCTCCACCTCCTCACATTCAGCCTTGACCTTCTCCCCGACTCTCTTTGCATCTTTACTCGGCATTGTAATTCTCACTCTCATCCTCACACGTCGAATCGGTAAGACATCACTCTCGCTCAATTTCTTGATTAACTCCAATGCCTGTGCTTTTGCCGGTTTATCAGTCTTAACTGAGAATCCTACTTCTCCAAGGGCTTTCTCGATCATCCCTACAGTATGTTTACGAGCGGGAGTGACGGATGGGTCAACGGTCATGTCGGATACAAGGGTTGCGATTTCTCGGGATAAGGATTGAAGGTGATGTGAACGTTCGAGATTGTTGATCTGTAATTCTCCTTTGCGTAGAATCTGACTGTCAGCTCAGGGCATTCGTGAAAGCGTCAGCTCACATACCTCCTCGACGACCTTGGACATCTCTGTTGTGTTGAAAGCCTTCTCCCAGTCTTCCCGCTTGGCAACAGCTCCCTTGGACACATTGGAGAACACCTGTTCGATTTGTAGGATCTCTGAGAGATCTTTCTCCCTATATCATTAGCCGTAGCTCGACAAGATTGTCATATGAATTACACGTTTGACCTAAACTCTGATACTTTGTTCTTGTAGCATGCTATCTCGAATCGTTTTCCGCCTTTCTTCATGCGGACGATGGAAACATTTGTCAGTCTATCTGTCAGGTCTAACTACATTTATGCACTGTCAGCTAGTCACCTACTTGATCTGTGTTCCCGGTTGATTTATCATTGTGCTTTGGTGTAAATTATGGTTGGTAAATGGACAAGGATAATTCAACTCTCCAAAGACGTCAGAGCATGACGTGGTATTTAATTACTGAAACGCCTTATGCATTGATTGCCCCGCATCGTGCCTCGATGCAGCCGGTCTAAGCGCAACTTCTTTCAGTAGCAACCCAGTGGCCATATATCATACATATATCTAATCGATATCCATAGCAATGGCATGGTGGTTACTCAAACCAGTGGCAGCTGTCTCAGCTATCGCTGTGTCTACCCTTGGATTGCTATCGACGAAATCCCAGAAAGCACGATTTTACCTCAATCTCGGTCTTTATTCGGGTACTTTAGGTGTATGGAGTATATGGGGCGTGGTCATTAGCATACTTGCCACTGCTGTTGGACAGGTGAGCTATGTCGCTCTCAGCTATTGGCTTGGTCGCTGACATATCAGAGATTCGATACCAACTTCATCGGTGGGTAGCGGTTGAGCATCCAAAGCACTACTGACGAGACAGTGGCTCGTACATTCTACTACACCTGTGGAACGCTAATAGGATGGCGAATGAACGTGGAGGGTCAGGAACATCTAACAAAGCTCCTGACAGCAAGAGACGGGAAACCTCAAAGTGCAGTCGTTATCGGTAATCATCAAAGGTAAGCGACTCTTCTGCTCTCCTTAAACCACAGCCAACGATTCAGCTTCATTGATATTCTGTTCCTTGGACGCATATTCCCTCGTAGAGCATCCATCATGGCCAAAAAGGAGCTCAAATGGATGCCTCTTCTGGGCCAGTACCGTGAGCTTTCAAGCGCTCTTTTAGGTCAAAGCTCATATCAGTAACCGCATCTGGAGCAGTCTGGGTGAACCGTAAAGACCGTAAAGACGCTATGAGATCAATGCAACAAGCTGGAGAGGATATGAAGAAGAATGGAGTAAGTTTATACCGAAGCGGAAGAGGGATTGGCTGATGTTAGATTTCATTATGGGTGTTCCCAGAGGGTACTCGTTCATTAGCCGCTGATCCTGTCTTATTGCCATTCAAGAAAGGAGCATTCCACCTCGCTGTACAAGCTCAAGTACCTATCGTTCCTGTCGTTTGCGAGAATTACTACCACTTGTTTGATACCAGGACACGGATGGATCGAGGCGATTTGACCATCAGAGGTAAGCTGGTATCCCTAGTCGTGTTCAGGTGCTAATGGGCCAGTACTTCCCCCAATATCAACAGAAGGGATGACTTCCGAAGACGTGGATGCTCTAGTCGAATCGACTCGAGACGCAATGGTTGAAGCACTCGAGGCCATCTCCCACCCGGGACCATCACACCAGCACAACATCAAAATATCGCCAGAAGACCTTCAGACACCCCTAGCTGAACTTCCAAGACAACTGGGTGAGCCAGACGAAGCCACCCCAAGACGCCGGAAGGACGAAGATGATGAGAATGTGACTTCAATGAAAGGTGGCAGCGAGTTGCGAAAGGTCGATAGTCGAGGTGGGGAAACGACGGATGATGAGATGGATGAAGACGCAGTTTTACTAAAGCGACCTAAAGGGGAGTAGGGCTCGTGTATAAGAGTTGGGTGTGGCTTCCGGGGTTTTCGTAGCGATCACGAATGTCATGCATGTATATAGCTATGCTTCTGCAGTATAACGGTATTTGGACTGCCGTGTCCACATAATAGGCCGCCACGCGATAGTCAGTTCCAAGCGCGTTGACGTTCCTTGTTCCACTCCACCTTTCTGCTAGGATACTGGTTCACCCTCCCATATCGTCACCAATAGTCATAATAGAGCATCTTACTTCCTCCTCTTCAGCGTCTGGCCTCATCGAACTATTTGACAATGTCTATGGCTCCTCCCCGAAAAGGTAAGCTACCTAGGTGTATCTCGTTAGACAGCTAACAATCTAGGGGAGAATTGGGAACTCCGTCAACAACTCAACTCGGAGTACAGAGAGAAACGGGCAGATGCAATCAAGCGAGTCATTGCGAATCATACTATCGGGAAAGATTGCAGTGGTCTCTTCCCTGATGTGGTCAAGAATATGGTGAGTCGATACACAAATGACAAAGACTGATGAAATAGCAAACGGAAGATCTGGAGCAAAAGAAACTGGTCTACCTTTACCTAATGAACTACGCAAAGACGCAACCCGAGCTGGTCATCTTGGCCGTCAATACCTTCGTCAAGGTAAGTTGTGTGAAACAGGTATGGCTAATGTCTAGGATACCGCCGACCCAAATCCCCTTGTGAGGGCACTCGCTATCCGTACAATGTCGGTTCTTCGAGCAGACAAGATTCTCGACTACCTCGCATCGCCCTTGTCGAAATGTCTCAAGGACGAGAACCCATATGTCAGGAAGACGGCGGCATTGTGCGTTGCTAAAGTCTTTGATCTCAAGCCGGAGTTGTGTGTAGAATATGGATTCATTGATACCTTAAAGGACCTCATTGGGGACGGAAATCCAATGGTAAGCTGGCTGCTGCGGTTTGCATACAGAAAAGCTGATTTCAGGTTGTCGCAAATGCTGTAACAGCTCTAGCGGATATACATGAGGCATCATTAAACGCACCTCCATCCCGCCCAAGCTCGCCAAATGGTTCATCACCTCCACCTTCTTCTCGCCCACACTTATCGACATTCATCATCGACCCTCCTACACTCTCCAAACTACTCATGGCTCTCAATGAATGCTCAGAATGGGGACGTATCGCCTTGCTTTCGACACTTGCTCGATACAAAGCTCAAGATGTTGAAGAGAGTGAACATATCTGCGAGAGGGTCTTACCGCAATTCCAACATGTGAACGCTGCCGTCGTCCTGGGGGCTGTCAAGGTCATCATGATACATATGAAGAATGTCCAGAGGGAGGAATTGCTCAAGCAGCTCACGAGGAAAATGGCCCCTCCTCTAGGTCAGCTGTTTGGTCCCTCATACCTGATATCAAAGGCTGATGACCAGTGACTTTGATCTCTTCAGCACCCGAAGTCCAATGGGTAGCATTGAGAAACATCAATCTTTTACTGCAGAAACGACCTGATATCCTTGCCAACGAGATGAGAGTCTTCTTTTGCAAATATAACGATCCACCCTATGTAAAAGTGGAGAAGTTGGAAATCATGGTCAGGCTGGCAAGTGACAAGAACGTCGATACTCTTTTGGGAGAGCTGAAGGAGTGAGTCCTATCATGGGTCGTGAAAGCTAGCTGATCGCAGATACGCATCCGAGGTAGACGTGGATTTCGTCAGAAAGGCAGTCAGGGCGATTGGACAAGTTGCTATCAAGATTGAGTCGGCGGCTGAGCGATGCGTGGGTGTGTTGATGGATTTGATCCAGACGCGCGTCAGCTACGTCGTTCAGGAGGCAGTCATTGTCATCAAAGTGAGTTCTCTGCAACCGCATTATAGACGCAACTGACAACCAGGACATCTTCCGACGTTATCCCCACAATTACGAGGGTATCATTCCTACGTTATGTGCCAACTTGGAAGAACTGGATGAGCCCGAGGCAAAGGCTTCGTTGATTTGGATCATTGGAGAGTATGCCGAGAAGATCGATAATGCCGATGAGTTACTGGGAACATTCTTGGAGGCATTCAAGGAGGAGAGCTATCCTGTAAGTCGTACTTTTGCCCTTCGGTCCATTGGCTAACCCTCTAAGGTCCAGCTTCAAACGCTGACGGCTATCGTCAAGCTATTCTTGAAAAAGCCCGACGAGTCACAGGCGGTCGTACAGCGGGTGTTGCAGGCTGCAACAAAAGATTGCGATAGTCCAGATGTACGAGACAGAGCATACATCTACTGGCGTTTGTTATCTTCCGATCCAGCTGCTGCCAAGGTATGTCCGCTCAGTGGTACAGAGCTGATGTCTAGGCTGTCGTTCTATCTGTTCGACCACCTATCAGTCTGCCGCAGACGACCGTCGCTCCTGCTATTCTAGAGGAGCTGTTGAGCGAAATCTCGTCTCTTGCCAGTGTGTATCACAAGCCCGCTGCTACTTTCATCGGCAAAGGCCGACTTGGTGCCGAGGAGATGGCTAAACGTACTGTCGAGTGAGTTTCCATCTATTCAAGGTACACACCGCTGATTGAGTAGACCAGAGGATGACGCATCGCGCGAAAAGGCTCTACAAACGGTCGTAGCAGGAAATCAAGCCGAAAATCTCCTAGATTTCGACGACGAGCCCTCTTCGAGTACTTCAGCCGACAACAACACCTTAGTCTCCGACGGCATTATCTCAAACAAGGCAATCGCGTCAGCTGCCAAATCCACAAACCCCCTCGACGAACTTATGGATCTATTCTCAACGGCAAGTATGACGGCACCTGCTACACAACCTGTCATGAACACTTCGGGTGGTCTGGACGGGTTAGGAATGGGTGGTATGAGCAGTACACCCCCACCTGTTCCAGTTGGTCCTCAGGCTGGGCAGCAGAAGAAACAGGATGATGATTTGCTTGGTTTGTTTTGATTTACGGGAGTGTAACGGAAATTTAGATGCATATGTACACGACATTGATCATACTACTACGATGGTCTACGAATACGTCCTGAAACTACTATAAAAGGGTGATCACCCACTATCTACAGATGAAGCACTCTGTTCGTCGCCTGAGGCTTGGTTGCCCAATGCTTCGTCGACTTGCAACGTTTCAGCATTCGAGAACTGCTGCTAAGTCGCTTCTACATCGCAGGCTCTGCGAACGCGGATCCGATGATGCATTTTGTGCGTTCAGGTCGTCTCGTCCAACTAACCCGTTCAGTCGCGTCTCACAAACATCCTCAGTTGCTCTTATATACCTAGTCCTGTCTGCACATAATCGACATATACCACAGTCTCCTGTCTACCATAACATAACTCGTCCTACCTGCATCTCATCGTTATATCCTATAGTCTCCTATCATGCCCAAACACATCAGAGCTCAACGCCAGAACATTCACTGCTTCATCCAGGATGATCCCATCAGCATGGAGCTTCCTTTCCACATATCCGCGGATCCCGACACGGTCCACCGCCAAATCATCCCACATCTGCCTGCGAACACCAGCCAGTCGGATGTGGCCATCTTCCCTCGAATGGATCCCGAGTCTGCCGCATCGTCAGCAGAATATGACGTGCTTGTCAACTCATCCGCTGCTCAAACGTTGCGCGACAACAGGGTGAGTGTGAGTTCCGAACTTGTCAGAGGATCAGACTGACAGTTCAGAACATGATCGAGGAGGTGAGGGTCTTGAGGGAAGAACTGAAGTCGCTCAATGCTCTGCATGCCGTTGAACTGGAAGCTTTGAGGGATTTAACACTTGGAATGGGGGTTTTATCTGTGAGTACGACCTAAAATTATCGGCCCGGACTGACCTTGAAGAGGGAACGAATGCATCGACTTCGATTGATGAAACCTAAGGTCATGATCGGCCTCTTGGGATGGTTGGCTCGCGCCTATTGCAAGCTAGACCGAAACGTCCCGGTCGAGAAGGTAAATCAGATCAGGTTATCTCTTCATATGCCGTTGACTTACATCAGTATGCGACTCGCTTGATGAGTCTCCTCGATTTGGACACGAGGACCTATCCCGAAACCCTCCGGACCGAAATGGCGACTCTGCCTCACCTCAAGAAGACCTTAACAAAGGCAGCTCTCACCAAGATCGACACTGCCGCTGTTGTCGCCGAGCGGGATCTCGACGCCCACCTTGAAAATGTGCCGATTGTCCTCCTGGCAAGTCTCATGGAGCTTGAACAGAGTGTTTACGAGACTGGAATTTACGGTCCAGCAGAGGAGGGTGCAGAGACGTCGGGATTAAAGTTGATGTTGGCCAGGTTAGGCAAGAAGACCGCCAATGAGTACATTAGCGAGATCAAAGCGGATCCAGTGAAATATGGGGTGATAGCGAATGGGCAAGAGATTCGATTTGCCAAGTACTTGTAGACTTAACGAGTACTCTATGCACGATAATAGTTCATGACCGGTAACCACGTGAAGTGACAACCGAAACGTCATCAGGCGCAGTTGCTGTTTCTGTGGTCTATTCAGTGTCTGGTCTGGTCTCACTCCTTTCTCATCTACAACAATAACAACAAACAGTGTTCAGCATATGAGCTTGTGAAGTGAACTAGCAAGTAGCAGGCTTATCCCAGTATAGCATATCTGTAACCATATACATACACACACATCGCATAAGAACACCACACTCCTTTCATCCCCACCTTTCAATTCGACGACGCGTCTAGGCGACCACACGCTCTACCGTGGACTCTTCAACCCCTTCGACCTCTATTTCGATAGATAAGTCTCATCTTTGGGCCTTGAATTAGTCGGACGCACAACGTAGGTCGGTTCTCAGTGACAAGCTAGTGCACGAGCTGATCTACCCAGGCGTCTCCATTGGCGTACGGCAAGATGTCAATTGCTCAATCAGCCAGTGAAGAGGCAGAGTACACCGACCATGCCGAGACCGCTCAAACACGTCCTGAAGGAGTAAGCCTGGTCTCCGAGATCTCTACAAAGGGCGATAGCTGACAACATAGCTGAGTTCACAACCTTCAGAGAAAATAGGAGACGAATCATCACCCACACGTCCACCTCCACCTACTTCGGCAGAGATTGATGCTGTCATAGCTGCTGCTATGGCTAATGCGCCTCCTGTACATTCGTCTTACGATAACCTTGATGGTACGTCCAGCTGGTCTTCACCGGCAGTGTGATTGCTGACGCGTAGGACGTTCGACACCACTTATGACTAATCTTCTACCTGCTGCTGTAGGTGCCGATGGTCGAGTGAATCTGTTTGTGGGGAACGTGAGTCTGTCGAAACGTGCGATGATTGTCGCTAATACCAGCTTCCTTATAGAGTCAGATGGCAGGATCTGAAGGATTTGTTCCGAAAGGCAGGAACGGTATTGAGGGCGGATGTCAGCTTAGGGCCGGAAAATCGGAGTCGAGGATACGGGACTGTTCTCATGGGCAGTCGAGAAGATGCGGCTCGTGCTATCGGTAGGACCACCTAGACGGCTCGACGTCGGCCTGGAGCTCATGATCAGACCGATACAACGGTTTCTCGTGGCAAACTCGAACACTTGAAGTTCGACCTGATCGTTTACCACCAGAGTATGAACCTCAACAGGCAGTCAACCAGAATGTCAACCCCAATGGCCATAGGGGATCCATGCATCCATACAACGGCAACAATTATCATCCACATCAAGGACCACCTGGTCATCCCGGATGGCAACGCCCTCCACATATGATTCATGGCCACGGCCACGGACACCCAATGCCAGTGGCGAATGGTATTCAAATGCCCGGTCCTGGGATGTACATGCCTCATCATCAGCCTTATCTTAATGGTCAAATCCGATCTCACTCGCCCGCTCTATCCTTCACTCAAAATGGTATGCCTTTGTCAATGCCCTTGTCAGGGCAAAACACGGGACCTCATGGATATGGACATATGGGCGCTTCACCCCTCGCTGGATCATTGACTGTTGGACCTGGTGACGCCATCATTCGAGCTGGATCATCAGCCTCAAATCCACATGGAATCTCGCCTCACATGGCTCACCTTGCCCTCCCTCGCGCTCCTTCTCCGGCATTAATCGGCACTCAAGGGTCAAGACCGCCTTCAAGCCAAGGACATCATTCTGTTTCGTCACATGGTAGTCACGCCAATGGAGTTCCGTTCGCCCGCGCCAGCTTCAGCAGTCAGGGAATACCTGGAGACGTCCCGTTCCCTCATCGAGGTAGTATGGATCATGGGCAAGTACCGCATTTGGAGGGGTTGGGACACAGAGGGCCTGGTCTTGGCCCACCGGAGACACTCCATGATCGTGTCATCTTTGTTTCAAATGTAATTTCCCCTTTAGTTTTCGTTGAAACGAGCTGATTAGCAGTTACCCCTGTCAATGCAATGGCAAGAACTCAAGGATCTACTGCGCCCAGCGGGACTCATTATCAGAGCCGAGTGAGCTGGTCTGTTCCAATTTTCAATGCTTGAGCTGACTATCAGTGTGCTCACCAATGCCGAGGGGCGACCGAGAGGATTTGGAACTGCTTTGTTTGGGGCTGTCGAGGATGCTGCGCGAGCCGTTTCCATGTTCAATGGGTGCGTCTGGGATGGCAGTCTGACACTGACAATCAGGTGTGAGATTGGTGGCCAGCGGATACGGGTCATCCTTGAGCGGGATAGCCAACATCACGACCCAAGACGAGCCTCCCAATCAAACAGCCAGACCGACGCATCCGCGCTGGGCCTGGCCGAGCCCATCCGCAAAGCAACCCCACAAGAGCCTCCCAAAGAGGAACCCGCATCGCCCGTGGCGGAAAGTCGACCTGCCCCTCGACTAGCGTCTCGCGTCCCATGGCAGCTGAATCTCCAAAACCAATCGACACCTGTGCGAGGTTCTGCCCATGGACCCGATTCTACCCCTCGATTCCGCAATTTTAACTCCAATAATATGGGCCCTGACTCGACACCGCATTTCCGCCAGGTCCCACATCCTGGTCCGATCGCTATGCCTCCTTGGAACCCTAACGAGTACCCAAACCCACTCAGTCCACTACAGACGCGTGGTCTACCACCCATGACACCATCTATGCCTGGTTTCGTGTTCAACAATTCATATCCCGAGACACCACCTGTTCCGCATCACTTCATGGGTCCCTTCTCCCCTGGCATACCAATCTCGAGTCCAAATGGATTTGGATTTAATCCTTTCTTGAACCCTGCTCCTGGCGCTCCTGTATATCGACCGAATATGGGCGGATCAGCTCAACTGGGTACACCTACTACTCAGGCTTTCCCAGTCAATACAACACGTCAGTACCCAGGTACGCCAGCTGCTCCTGGAGGCCCGATCGGCAATCAGTCAAACGGCGAATATTTCCCGCCTACTATCTCGGAGTCGAACGAAAACCCGGCGTCACCCACACCGCCACCAATGGCACCCAGGACGGCGAGTCAGCAGGTATTGAACGCTCGTGATCGACTTGCGCCCTCTGCACCCGTCACTGATCAGTTGCATGAACTGGGAACAATGACAGCTTCAATGTCACTGAATGCAATCATGCCTAATCAAGGTACTCCTCCTACACCTACTGGTCGACCGAAACGTTCTGCATCCGGTGGGAATCTTGCCCGACTCATCTCGGCCAATGGAGATAGAGGGGATGCACTGGTTGACTCTGGACCACCCAGTCCAGTCAACGGGCGGTTGAGTCTTGATGAACAACGACCTGAACCAAATTTGAACGGCATTGGGAATGGAGAGAGACGAGCTAGTTTTGGGGATCGGCGCTAGAGTAGAGTTTGTCGATGGGTGTACTGATAGGAAGGGTAGCATAGGTTTCGGTAAATCAGGTCAATAGTATTTATATCTCTCAATTCTCGATTATCACAAGGTCAAGCATGGTTGCATGGTTTCCAATTGGTATGCAGTCATTATATATCCGGTACTCCTTCGTGGCTCAATCTTGCCCGAGGTACATCTCAATTGTACTACGAGGTTTTATCTGTTCGTCCGGCTCGTTCACTCGTTGCGTCCGTCACTGACATCGTTAGCTGAATTTATTAATCTGTGACAACCTAGCTTACATTTCCATGCAGGTTCCCATTTCTCCTGACCTTCCAGCTGTAAAACTGGATTTCGTATCGTATTATGTGTACTTCCTAAACTCGTATATCCCTCATCGTATAGCTCGCAATATGGAACTTCGAGTTCGCGGAGGAAAGCCCATATTTCTGCGTATGACCAATCCAAGAGTGGGTGTATACGTAGTAGTTTTGGCCAACTTGCATCTGTCGGTGCTATGATTGGGACGTCTGGATTTCAGTCTTCGCTAGATACGGGTACGATTGTGAGGAGAGAAAGGAAGTAGAGAATGGACAGCAAAGAGCTATAAAATTGGAGACTTACCGCCATTAGGATCGCTCCGCCGTGTACCCATCAACATTCCCCTGACCCCCTGTCCTCCTTGACAACCCAGATAAGCCTTTAAAGCAGCTTTCATGCCACCTCCAAAGTGATGTAGGTCGATATTATATCCCTTGGCTGTATCCAAGACGAATTGATCCAGACTTGGAAAGGGGTTCGGGGCAGTGATATAGATCGACCGGATGGGTGGGTAGAGGGATGATGTGGATGCTTCTTGTACATGGTCTATCAGATGGGTTTCCGAGGATGAATCTGATAAGAATGAATGCTCGTCGGTAGGTATCGGAGGTAAGGTAGTGCGAGGGGGAATCAGGTTTGATGGGATTGTTGACGACTGATGACGGGCATAGAGGACTGCTGCTAGGAGGTGAAGCAAAACAGTACCTGTACATCAGCTCGACTTCTCTAAGCCGAGTATTCCTGGTGCTCACAGTCTTTTCCACCATTAAATGAGATTGCGACTCGACGTTCACTATACAATCAGCCGGTTACGATGAGGCCTGAGATCAGACTCACCCTAAATCATCGAGCAGCGTAGTGATGAGCTCTAGTGCTTGACCGATCTTCGTTCCCAGCGTATCAGGCTGCTTCCCTCTTTGTAGTGTTCTCAGCAGCTTTTCCGCACTAAGCTGCTCTCCTGCACCTGCCATCTTGCCTTGATATATGATATATGGTGCTGATCAGTCTATGTATAGGCAAGGTGAACTAATCAGCTGATTGACATGTTCCCAATTTGGTTCCGTTATCAGACACCCTAATGACCTCTACCTCCTTGCGTCCTTTTGCTTCTCGACAATATAAGGTGACAATGTCATCAGTATAATCCAACAGCAAACAGGATGTCGACCTATACCTACAGACAGGATCAGCCAGAGGCGGGACCATCGAAACGAGTTGCAAGCGGCACTAGTGGTAAAAGTAATAGCGGCAGAAGTCACAATCTCGACGCAAATCCCCAATTGTCCTCGGAGCCATGGTTCGCGTACCCTACACCGCCGCCCGACGTACTGGATGCCGAGCTGCCCCCTTACATGGATTCGGAGAATTATCCGATGGGTCATATGCTGGACAGGCTATCGAGGAAAGCTCATGGTGACCTCAAAACTTTGGTCACTGAAACGTATGTCTCCTTATCTCACAGGACATGAGCTGATTTAAGACTCCCTAAATTAGAACCAAGGCAACGGCCTCGACATGTGATCAATTATGCGACAAATACTCGTCAGGCTGTACTCAAGTATCTGGCGGTATTGAGGTGGAAGACACAAGTGGATGTCCCAACTATCATTCCAGCCGAAGGACATGCACAAACTCAGTCTGCATTTCCAACTCCGCATTCTAATGGAGATTCATACTCGCCGAGTATAGGCGGGATGAAAGGAAAGGGAAGGATGACAGATGATGTCAAGCCAACTATGATAAGGGGGAAAGTGACGGACGCGAAGCGGGTCACAGAGTATCTGCAATATCAAAATATTCAACATGATATGTCCGTGGGGCATATTCGACATGCTGCTAAGCAGCTCGAGTCTCTCAGGTGAGCTCAGAGCTTCGGCACTACAGATGCAGAGCTAATGAAGCAGGGTCCGCAATCCAGATCTGATGACCGCCCTTTCACTTCTCACATTAGGGACATATGAGCGACTCCCCTCCGACCTCACTGAAGCCTTCACACCCCGTAAGACCCTCACCAATGGCTCAATACTTGACACTCTCCGTCGACTAGATGCGCATATCCTATACCGGCTCAAATGTGTCGACTATGTCCCGCCAGATCTTGCAATAGAGAAGATAGTGGATGGGAGAGCATATGTCGTCGGAGGACAAGGAAGTTGGCGGGCAGAGCTATCCTTGACTGGTTTTGGATGTGATGAGGAGAGTCGGTGGTGGCTAACGGGTGTCGAGTGGTTATGGAACAGTCGAAGAGATGAAAAGGGGAAAGGGGCCAAGCGTTTCAAGGGAGTGGAAAGAGAGCAGATTTTGGATCTTATCAACCGGGAAATCCTACCGCCAGAGGATACGGGACCGACAGCCGAGATAGACGACACTAAAGGCATCGCTGTCGAAACCGAGGATGTCAACAATGGTCCGAAAAAGGTCGATGCGCCTTTGGTTCGCCTTGTCAATTGCCTCCGTAAGTCGGCTTAAACCAATCTTGAAATTCAAGCTCACAGTATAGAACACCTGTCTCTGACCTATCAATTGGAAACACTGTTCCAGCAAGCAATGACTCTGAGTAAGGAAAGATGGCGCAATCACCTTTTGGTGGATATTGACCGGGCCAAAAATACGCTTGTTCTCAAGTACTGGATGTAAGTCCCCCACTGCCAACTTAGTCCCATAGTTGACCTGAAGTCGACCTCGCACAGTCCCAGCAGCCACTCAAGGGAAACGACCGGGCAATATACCTCCACCACAACAACAGGCTGGTCCTCGAGTACCTATGCTGGGCGGGACTATCACGATAAGTATTGGTGAAGGTCAAACCGCAAGGTCAGGCATGGAGGAGATACAACAGGCTATCGCTGGATGTGATAACGTCCCATCCGAGCGAGTACTGCGACTGGGGCTTCAACCCAAATGGGAGATAGGGGAAGCGGGTCAAGGAGGCGGCTGGAAAGCTGGAGACGTCAAAGAAGGTACCAGCCTACGACTTGATCCATCGTCTCTATCGATCGAGGACATTCTGTCTTCTGCTACGCGGGAACACGCTGCTCATCTCACGCAACATTACGCTACTCCACTGATCGCCAACCGAACCCCCCTAATCGAACCTATGCTGGAAACAACCGAATCTCGACCTCTTGTAGTGCGCGTTCCCATACCTTCGCAGAAACGTCAAGTCGGGCTGAAAGTCTCTGTATCGCCATACACTGGTCTGCTGGAGATCGAAGATGAGGGCGCGAAGTTCTCGGCTGGTCCGGGAGGCGATGAGAGGAGCAGTCGAACCAGACAGGCTACGCATGGAGTCAATGCTGGATTGACGCAACTGGGAGAAGCCCTACGACGTCTGCTCATTGCCGTAAGTGAAATTGTCGGTCATACGTGCGCAGACCTGAATGGCGTAGATTTTCACGGATGGCCTTGAAATCCAGATGCGCCAACTTGGCTGGTCACCTATCAGGAAATTGCCAATCAAGCTAAACGGTGTGTCCCCAAACCCAACGAAGCTAATGGCAGAACTTGCCAATTCTGAATTGCTTCCTGCATCAACGATATTCGTACCACTACCGACCTGCAATCTTCACCATCTCGTCGTCCGGATAACGACCAATGGCCTTATATTTGAGTTACTGCGATTAGCACGGATCCCGATTCAGAGTGGACCTGGTATGAAATTGGCTGTTGATAGTCGGTCCCCTCTGCCCCTCAAACTGCTCAGACAAAGGAGGCAGGGCGCAAAGGGAAAGCGTAGGGTGGGTAATGAGGGTGACAAGGGCAAAGCTGCAACTGGTTTGCCGGTCATTGAAGAGCCAGAAGCTTACGGGTATGTCTCGGGCAATGAAGAAACAGCATACGCTGACTAGCAGATTCGATGTGGAGTCGCGGGACCTGAAGGACCTGTTTATCCTTTCCAAGTATGTGCAATTCACAGCTGACCAGGATCTGAACTGACCCACAGCGCCTCTGTAGCAAAGATACTTGTAGAGCAGCAACTCAAGGACCGCGCGATCCCATTCACAGAGAAATTACCTGAAGTATCTGGACCAAACGCACCTCGAAGTTCATCTGCTGTTGCTGGCATGATAGCAACTATCGTGGTCAGAGTAGAGCATCTCTTGCAAGATGGTCGAGCTGCCGAGGTCGCTATGCCCCTGGTGTACTTGCAGATCAAGGATTGGTGGAAAGGCGGAAAATGCCAAGTGGGTGTACATATTATGTTTTTCGCATCGCTGATGAGATAGGTGGTTACCATTCTTCAACTTCAGCATCGCCCTTCATCAACTACCAATGGTGGATCTCCTGATTTTAATGACGCCTCGACTAGCTCCGCAGCAAGGGCAGAGGGCATCACGTTTGATCATGCCACATCAGTAGTCAAGTTTACGGCAAAGGATATCGCACAATGTGTACCTTCATTCCTAGAGCAATGGGAAAGATTAAGCAAAGTTATCATGGTCGCTGGAGACGGTACGTCTAGTCGATGAATTATAGCTGATCTTCAGTGAGCCGCTTGAACAAGATGGGGATCTTCCGTGATCTCCACATGCTTTCGTTCGACCTACGTACCGCTTCCTTCTCATATGCTATCGGCTTCAATGCTTCAATCACCTACAGCCCTAATTCGGATTCTTACGAATGTACCTTCACTCGAGCATCGCCTGTCAATACCCCTATCACGCCAATTGTCCACAAAGGGGAAGCTAGTCCGCATGAAGTGCTGGCCCCGCTGTTGAGCCATAAATTGAACGGATTGACTAGGAGTGCGGAGGTCAGGCGCGGAACGGTGGGAAGAGACTTCATCTCGGTACGTCCACACCTGTTACTCCGAGTGACTGAGGCTGATGTATAGCTTCTTCGCAATACTTTACCGCTCCTGCAAGAGATAGAGAGAATCCGAGCGGCGTCGACTATGGGATACCCTAAATTGGTCGTTTCATCAGTGGAGGAATACAGGCTGGTGTGGGATACGGATGGATCTCTTCGGTATGTACACCTGTGCGGGCCTCGCGATGAAGGACAAGCTGACAATCAGCCACGCCATAGCAATCCACCTAATTGCCAACGATCGATACCTCCTGACCGACGCGTCTACTCCCTCCCCAGACGGGTTAGTCGATATATCATGCGGACCCCTCACTCCCATCCCAGATCTCTCGACAATTATCGACAAAGTCTATACTGCACTTCGAATGTCATCCGGCAAAGAAGGAAAGGCTCAAGCGATCAAGATGGATAAAGGCGAAAGTTTAGCGGTGGACGTAGGAGTGATTGGAGAAGTGGTACGCGGGATTTCTGCCGAAATTGACGGGAAGCTGTCGGTCGGAAAAGGATCAACGACATAACGCTACGTTCTGCTGCGACTCGGAATGGTTCAGGCGCGGGTATGCTGGATGTTGTACATGTCGAAGTAGCGATGTATACATGCATTCCAGGCACATTAGTTGTCACCCCCACTGGTGACACACAGTGGATGCATTGACCCTGCTATCCCACCATCTCCAATTACAACATACAGAACTAAATATATACAGTTATCCATAATTCAATGCATGCAACAGTCAATACTCTTTGTCTGTCCTACATTGTCACCTCATACATGCATGCAATTGCACATATTTGTCACTCCTAGAATCTCAGCCAATTCCTCAGATATGCAATATATTGCAATAAATTGCTCTCAACAGTGTCACACAGCTCCACAACCAAGGGTTTGAGGAATTTACCAACAGCCCAATCAAAGAACCCATCATTGGCTCAGATGCCTATTCCTGCCCAGCATCAGAGCAGCTGTGAGGATGACAAAGGAAGTCTGGCTCCACAAATAGATCACCACCTAGCTCACCAGCCAAGGAACAGAGCATGATCAGGCATGTTACTGCTCTGAAATAGATAGATTGGCAATATTGTGCTGTGCTTGTACTTCTGAATGGGCAATCTGGCATGCTGTTGGCAATTTCCTGGCTCCACTGCCTGGTGCTTGTCACCCAAAGAAGTAACATGTGCTCCCTGTGGGCTCAAAGTTACCCCATTGAGTAAGATTAGCCTAGTTTTCTGACCCTTTGGACCCTGAAGTATGTCACTGACTGTTGGTGGCAAGAAAGGTATATAGCCCTGGCTTTTTTCCCACCACTCTCAATTCTTCTCCACCACATCTCCATTCACATACCATTTCTATCTACTTACATTAGTATCTATACATATAGATCATTTCAATCAAATAGACACACACATATCTGTCACCCAGTCACTTTGTTGTTCAGGTGAGTCTCAATGTCACTATTGCCCGTTGTAGTAATTCAGTAGGCGCGACCGTATGCTGACGCGCGAGATTCCATCATGCCTCCTAAACCGGCTACCAATATCGAATTGTCGGACTCTGAGCTCGACGAGCTACTGTCGGATGATGAAGAAGAGCGCAAGCCAGAGGCAGGACCGTATGGAGGACAGATCACGAAACCTCGACATGTGACGACGAGCTGTAAACAGTTACACGGTATGTGTCTTTCGCATTTTCCTCGATGTCCTGCTGATTTGTAGACTTAATTCATAACGGGACCGTCGAGCTATGTCCCTCATACCAGCGAGATGTGGTTTGGAACGAGGCAAAGATGATAGGTCTGATCCAATCCTTGTATCTAGTGAGTCTGCTCATATAGCCACCGAATGCGAGGTTGATGACAGAATTTCTATATCCCACCCATCGTATTCGCAATGCAGCCAGATGCGGAAACTGGAGAGGAACGAAGAATTTGTATCGATGGAAAGCAACGATGTTCATCAATTATGGATTTCATGTCTGGGAAAATCCCCTTCCATTCACCCAATACCGGCGAGAAATTCTGGTATGTCAAGTCACCCAAGATGGGCTCCAGAGGCAAGCTTTGTACGGTCGCCATGAAAACCAAGTTCGATATGATTCAAATCCAAGCGGTAGAATACGATTATATCAGTGACGCTATCCAGCGAGATATTTTCCGTAAGTCTCCTCGAATCCAGACATGATCTGACGCTGACCCTGTAGAGCGTGTTCAAATGGGAGCACCCCTGTCAGCCGCCGAGAAGCTTCAAGCTATCCCGGGAGAGCTTACCAGCTGGCTCAACGAGCTGTTGAAGAAGTATGTCTTGGAGGAAAATACTCTGACCGAGTACATGGATTGGGATGTCTCTCGAGGAAAGCCCTTCCAGAACTTGGCATCCATGGCCTACATGTGCTGGTATACCGAGTCGAGGAAGCCAGTCACCCCGACAGACATCAAGAAGTGGCTCCTCCGAAGTGATGGTGTAAGTCTCGTTTCGCGTTGCGTAAAGTGGATGAAGCTGACATCTAGCTTGACGAATCGTTCAAAAAGAGGATGGAAGTCGTCCTGTCTTTGATGATCCAGATCGCCAAAGATTACAAAACCGTTGCGTTTGATGTCCCTGGAACAACCAAGGCTCCACGAATGTCACCTGTCGGTAAGTCATCCTCTTGTCTCCTATAGTGGAGTTGAGCTGATTATCAGAAATCTGGTTTATGGGATACATCATCTACCTCCGAATGGGCAAATCGTCAATGGTATCTCTGGCTCGTCATGTGGGCAAGTTGCGACAAAGTGTTCGAGCCCAATTCAGGGATATCTTCTCTAACGGTCCTACTGTGGCATTCATGTACAAATGGGTCGAGAAGCTTCCTGTCGAGAAACCGACCGCGAACCAGCAGGTCGCCGCCGTCGAATGGGAAAGCGAGGATGTTCCAGGAGCGACTTCGAGTGGCTTGGCGAAAAAGAGAAAGGCCGATCAGCGTGAGGAGTCAGCCGATCCAGACTATCGTGAAGCTGGATTAAGAAACGGTGGTCGATCGACGGCTCCTGCAGCCAAGAATCGGAAGACTGCTGAATCCGCTTCTACGAGATCCGCCGCCAACCGACCTGCTGCACCACCTCCACCCCCTGCGGTTCGACCTTCACCTTCAGCTATGGATGCTGCTCCCGGGTACGGTCCTGTCCATGGGGGTGTCAACCCTTATGCTGTCAGCATTCCTCAGCCCTACGATCAGAGGGCTCAGCAGGTCAGTACCCTTTCCATGACTCTTGTCTCGGCTGACACGTCAGCGATCTGCCAATAGCATCTATGGACAAGCACCTAGTGCTCCAGCTTTCCAACAGCCTCAGCAACCTCGTCCTCAGCAACCTTCCTGGACTCAGCATTCGCAGCCGTACCAGCGACGTTAAGTCAGACTGTTACTATAGGATAGATTGAGTAACGCATTTTCTTAGAGCCATGTATGGAATGTGATACATTTTGTCACTGTACTTGATCAATGTCGATGATACCTGCTGCTATGCATTGTATAGTGATGGGCTTTTCACCAAGCTTGATTAGATGGGTGACAGTCCGGCTAACGACGTGCCTGAGATGAAGCATCTGCAAGATTTCTGACCACTTTCTGCACTCAATCATCAAAATGTCATCGGATACTGGAGGAGATCCGAACGCCTTTTTGGCAGAATATCAATCAGAAGGAGGATGGTACAACCACTCTTTATTTGGATTGGCTCGGTACCCAGGAATGGGTCTGGGAGGTCAAGCACTACAGGACATTGCTGTAGGTGCTGTTCTGTTGCGATAGAAACCGGGACAAGACGCGAATCTGACAATCAGTCGGATACGCCAGTATTTCATACACCTCTGAAATACCTTTTGACACCCTACACTTCCGATTTACGATCCAAACTTCCAGCTGAGCAATGGGAACGACTGTCTGGAGGGTGGAGTAGGTTGATTTTGGTTATGATGTATGAAACTGAGCAGGGGGAGAAGAGCCCTTGGTACAAGTATCTGCGTATGTCCGTCTCTGATAAAGTCAAATAAGCTGAAGACGAAGGTAGTCTACCGACTAAATTTACGTCACCGATGCACTGGACGGAGGAGGAGAGGGGTTATTTAGAGGGAACTACCGTTTCTAGTGAGCTTTGGAATTGTTGTTGTCTGGGGACCAGGAGCTGATCAGTAGGTAGAATAGGAAGAGAAGAAGCGGAGGACAGCTTCAAAGAAGATCTTGGCCCCATCATCAAGGTTTGTGACATTGTCCCCCTCGTTGAAGGGACCTCATGGTTAGGCAAACCCGGACCTGTTCCCACCCACGTCAAGCAATTTCGATCTCGCAGCATTCCACCTCCAGGGCTCTCGAATCCTTTCAAGATCATTCACGATCCCTCGCCGTCGTGCAGATCCAGAACTGTGGGAGCAAGCGCCAATAGATGGTCAAGACGAGGACAGTGACGAAGAGGATGAAGAGGAAGCAGGAGAAGCGGTCATGATCCCTATGGCTGATATGTTAAATGCCGGCTATGAGATGGGCAATGTTCATCTGTTTGGGGACGGAGATGAGGATAATGAGGTCAATCGGAAAGCATTAGAGGAGCAGGGTCCGGGATATACAATGTCTACTACCCGGGCTATAGCAAAGGGCGAGCAGGTCGTATGCCGCAACTCGTAAAAAAAATGGGCACTGATTAGTAGTTCAATGATTATGGCGAGCCAGCGAACTGGGAATTGCTAAGACGTTTTGGTCACGTGGATACAGTCGAACTACCTGAGGAAATCCTAGAGAAAATGACAGAGAAGGAGATAGGGGACTACAAATTTGGTAATCCAGGAGACGAGGTGGTGTTTGAGTTACAAGATATTGTAAATGCTGCTCAAATCGCGACTGGCAAGTCCCTCGAGAAACTCGAAACCAGGGCGGAGTGGTGGTCAGAGAATGGGGAGGAAGAGTAGGTCGTCCCGAGGCTATTTGCGTCTGCTGATCTCTAGCACTTTCCGATTCAGTTTTGATGATGAGATTGAGGATACAATAATATCCTTCACTCGTTTACTGATCTACGACTTTGAGTGGTCGAGGACACGGAAGACTGGCGAAGTTCCCGCTGGGACTTTGGACTCTAAGGTCGGCAAGGTGATTGAGCAGATCATCACTTCTCGTGACGCCGGTTATATAGGAGATCTAGAGGTCAGGCACACGGTTTACTGAGATGATGGGTCCAGGGCTGACGAGTCAGAGCGATCTGAAGATCGTCAGAGAAGCTGGATCGCTTCGTGATGCTCACACAATGGCAGCCATTGTCCGACTAGGCGAGAGGAGAGTTCTAGGCGTAACACGCAAATTGCTCCGGGCCGAGGTGGAGGAGGCGCAGGAAGAAGAGAGGAAGGCTGAGAAACGTAAAGCCGAGAAAGGCGACAAAGGACAGTCTAGGCAGGTTAAGAAGGGTAAAATGAAGTTGTCATGAACTAGTTGGTCAATGTAGTCTGATGCCGCATGTGTGGATTACTGCATGTATCATTTTACTTGTCTACGATGATTGCTGGAACGGGTTCTCGATTTCTGGGTCATTAGCTGAAATCTTGAGCATTGAAGCAAAAAGTATAGCTTACCTGCTGAACCATCTGTCGGGCTGATGAGAGCGATATTGGGACCCCGAAGTACGACTAGGCCTAGCGTTCTTGATGGTCTCGCCTCATCTTCTGGTCAGCTCGTTTCCTGCCAAGGAATCGTCTTTGAATTGCCACATCACTCGCATTATACACGCTATCGCAGAGATATGCAATGTGTTGTGGGGGTTCGCGCGACACCAACAAGACTCACCCTCGAACTCCTCAACAACATCGTCCATGACCAAGTTCATCAATTGATCGTAACCCTTCAGTGTCCCGGTCACTGGTCGTCAGCCTCTAGCTCAGCTGTAGAATGACAACGTACCCTCTCGCCCACCCATGAACTTGATCTTGACACTCTGATCGACGTAATTTGCCAAATTCAGAATACTCTCCTTCTTCTTCTTATCTGCTGGTGCTGCTTTTGATGGTCCGCCTCCTCTTCCTCCTCTTGGTGCTCCGCCTCTAGGTCCGCCCTGGAATCAGCTGGACTGTCTAACTCTGTACGCCGCATAGCTTACTCTGCTTGACATTATTGATAGATAGAATGTATAGTGAACCAGGTCAATTGTATAGGTTGTACTCACAGTATATCGAATCCAGGCACGGGCGGAGGTGAAGTGGGATAAAATCGATTAATAGACTAGAAATAATACAATCAGCTGTCTATAACCCATATACTGTACTGTCTGTCTCTTTGCTATACAATACAGCTACAATACAGCTACCATGGCATCAAGTCAAGGTCAGACAAGCGGGAATCTCTCGTTTCCAGGTAAGCTCAGATCGGATTCTCGGGATCGGAGCTGATAAGTAGTCCTCCAGCTACTGAGCAAAGAGCGGGGTGTGTACGGTCTCCGGAATGGTGATTACGAGCGATACAGGTATGTCCGACTTGGGCCTGTCAGGCTGGCCACTGATCTCCAGACGGCACTGCGCCAACAAGCTTCATCGACTCAGACAGGTCACTGGCTTCACCAACGGAAAGGGCAAGACTTTCAAGAAAGCGGCCGGACTATCCGGCGAAAATGTCAAGGATGTCAAGTAAGCTCCAGTCACCCAGTCTTCCCTGAGACACCTCAAGCTGACTGACAGGCATCTACAGCTGCTTCTATTCTCTGCTGAGCGAGCTATGACCCATTCCCACGAACTTAAAGTACTTGCGTCAAAGCCCGGCTCACCCCGTACGACCCGTAAAGATCAGATCTCTTGGCTACGACGAGCCGTCAAAATCTCGACTTCGCTATACAATATCTCGTCATCCCTCGCTGGTGATTCTTCTGTCAACTTATCTCAAAAGACCCTAGCCGAGATCACAATCTACCACCTCTCGCTACGAGCTGAATTGGCCTTTGAGCATTCGAACTGGGCAGAGGCATTAACAGACTTGGCTGCTCGACGAAAACTACTTTCGACCTTGTCTGAGGCGGCTCGAGATTCATACGATCAAGCACTTGCTGTAGAGTTCATCGATCAATACGATCCCCTCATCCGGTTTTCGGCTTACAAGCTCGGTAGAAGCGAGAGTCACGACATTGACGGAGTAGTCAAGGATATCGATTCAGAGATGATGGAAGAGTCTGTTCCTGGCTTTGGCAAGCTCGTAGAAGGTCTTCGAGGTGAGACCGGAGCCGCGGAGATGGAGGAGGGCAGAAAGACTTTGCAGGACGTGCAATTCGCCGGGGAGAAAGTCGAAATGAGGAATGCAGAGATTGTGGACGTTATGTTGAGAGTCCAGGACTCTCTAGGCAAGCTCAAGGGCAAAGCGGATAGTGGAAGTGGAAGGGGGATGAAGGGATGGGACAAGGTTCTAAGTGTATTGGGTGAAGCCGAGGGAGTCGCCAGGCGTCTACTGGACGACCACGAGGTGAGCTTATCAGACTCGTATATCGCGAAAAGCTGACATCCAGGCATCTGGATCAAACAATTCGCTCAGGTCAACTGAAACATCCAAATCCTTATCCCTCGTACATCAGTATATCGTCTACCTACTCCTCTCCCATCGTATACGACGAGATCTGCTACTGGTCGGAACATTAGCATCGTCCAGCACAGCTCTGCCCTCTGATCCCACAGTATTCAAGATACCTGGTGGACGCTCTAAGACGGAAGAAGCAGTCAAGAGCTTGGCAGCTGTCATCAAGCTATACGATACTGTTTTACAGAGTATGAATCAGCTCCGGAGCCTGGCAGTGGTGGAGGAGAAGGAGGGCGTCAGGCTAGCAAATGAGGGTCTGGAAGCTTACTTCCATGCCACTAGGTCAGTCTTCGATCAATTCGAGAACGTCATGCTGACCAAGTAGATGTTTCCACCTTGCACGACTACACTGTATTCACCCCACGCCGACTTTCTACTCTGCTGTTCAACTTCTAGATCGATCCTCCAGTCTGGTTGCTCAAGCCCGTCAATCGCTCTTTGACCCTTCTTTCCCTCTCCAAGAGGAAATTATCGACCTGCCCGAGACCAAGGTAGCCGAGCTCGAAACACAAATCAAAGCTCTCGAACTTGCCGCCAAGCGCGCTCTGTTTGCTGAACGGGTGGCCAAGCCAGTCTTCTTTGACAACGCCTTCAACTACATTGATCTACCAATGGATGAACTGCTAGTCAAAGCAGGGCGGGAACCTGCGAAGGTAGAGACATCAGCTCCTGCTAGTGTCGCTGCAAGTGTGGTACAAACGGTGGAGAAGGCTGCCGAGGAAGTCAAGAAGACAGTTGTTAATAGGGAGAGAACTAGGGAGTCTACGCCTGCTCCCGATTCTAAGCAGGAAGAGAAGCCAAAAGGATGGTTGGGCGGATGGTTCGGGCGTGGCTAGGCAGATTCATCACATGCATAGCGCAATCAATCATCTATACTGAATGTATATCTATTGCTGAATGGTTCCGTTTGGTGGTGTTCCTGAGAAAGTTTCAATTCATTGTTGCACCTAAAAAATCAGCTCATCATATATCATCATAGACCATGTCTGGGCAAACTCCCACGCCCGCTCCCGGTCCGCCTGCTCCTCCACCTCCTCCTGGTCCTACCCCTTCATCCTCTAAACCACCTATCAAGCCCTTGACTGGCTTCGCCTCCGCCTTGGAACATACAGGTATCCCCCGCTCGGTCTTGACCTGGAAACCAAGGTTACCTTCTCGGAATTGGTCAATCTTTCTTACGATCAGCGGAACGCTCTTCTACCTATACTATGATGATCGAAAGCAATGTCGTCTTATAAAGGAGGAGACGATCAAGAAAGTGGAATATATGGGCAAGCAGCCATTAGAAGGTGGAAGTTTAGCAGAAGTGAGAAAGATTAAAGTATATGGAGCTAGATGTCCCGAGGACGGAGATGATGACAGGGCATTAAGGTATTTCAGGAAGTACATGAAGGTATATCTTTACCAACAGAATTGAGAGAGCAAAGCTGACAGATAGCCATACCTGGTAGCAGCTGGAATCGATTACGAGTATCCCCTAACACCGCCAATTATCCACGGTTCAGTCGCACGAAGTACACATTCCCTCATACTCGCCAAACGACGTCAAGCCCTAGGACTCGAACCTAAACCTATATCAATGTCGTTCCCGGGACAGATGGACCCATCATTAGACGCTCAAAGGGAACTGGAAGGTGGAACAGTACTAGTCGGACGTGCTAGTTTCAAGGAATACATGGAAGGACTGAAACGAGGGTGGATGGGCGGAGTCAACCCTTGGAGTCTGGAAGATGATGTCAAGAAGAAGATTGAGGGTGATGGAGTATTTGATGATCCGGCAGCTGCCCAGCTAAGGGATGCTGCAGCCGCCGAGCGTGAACTAGCAGCTGCAAATTTGGACGACCCATCAGCACCATCGATACCCCCACCTGTACCTTCGAATCCCACCGGTCTAGGGTTCCTATCTCGACCTACCCCACCCCCTTTCTCACTGAACTCTCCTAATCAATCTGCAACCGCACCCTCTATCCCCGCACATCTCCACCTGCCCCCCTCACCATTACCTCCCCAGCCTCCAATTCTTTTCTTACCATACACCAATCACATGGGATTCAAAGCTTTCCCGTACTTCATCTACCAATTCTTCACTGAACGACATCGAGTTCGAGCTGGTTCCGAAGCTGCTCTAGCTTTGATCGAGTCCAATACCAGACCACTCGAAAGTCCCACAAGAGCAGATGAGGGTGTAACGACTGAAGAAGGCAAATTAGTGAGACAAGGAGGTGATCTCGATTTCGACCTGGAAGGTGAATCATTCACTCGAAAATCATTCAAGAAATTCCCATCACAAATCGAAACTGCAAGGAAAGACTATTATGAAACACTTAAAACAAGAGTGGAATCTTTACTTGATTTACAAGCTGGAAGGCGGGAAATGACGGATGCTGAAAAGTCTGGCAAGACAAAGGTGGAAATGATTGATGAGATGAAAGATGAGAGGCTCAAGAAGGAGATGAGATGGTATGGAGGAGAGGATGGTTATGAGATTGTCAAGCCGGAGACACCAGTGGTTTGGGACCCAAGATGGGATGGATGGTTGAGGGTGTTTGTGAAGTCTGATGACTTTTGAGCGGCAGCTGGATACTACATTGCGAGGCATTAGCAAATCATGCATCATCTCTCTTGTCATCATCCCCTTGAGCTTGACACAGATCAAGAACCACAATCGTAATCTGTGTTCAGTTCATATGTAAGGCATCGCATCTCGAGGACTTGTATTCGTGCAGACAATCGACACCGAGACGATGGGATACGACTAGGTTCTTGATGGTATATCTGGTCATGAGCTGCAGTCTTTCAGACGATCGAAGCGAAGTAATGGGAATGGAAAACATGAGGGGATAGATAACATGACTCCGCGTGGGAACTGAAATGGGGTTTCGTGAAACTACAAAAAACGTGATATCGTCGTCAAGACGTATTATAGAAATCATGATAGACTACAGAATGTAAGATCGTGAGGTTTGTTTAAAATGTCCTAGTGATGCTCCGGTGGCATACGCCCAGCCAGCAGGTACAAGTCATCCCTGAAATCTTTTGACCACAACGCAGTGGAATGAAGACGAGCAGGAGGGTTGTGCCCTTTGGGACGCGATTGGGAAGGTTGAGATACAGCTCGAGACATACTCGTGTTGGAAAATCCAAATCCATCCTGACCAACTAGCGAAGATCCGCTATGTGCCCTGGGGACTTGAGCATTTGAGTTCGTGGTTCTTGGTTGACCCTGACTTGATTGAGATATACTTCGTCGAATCCCTTCTTCAGACTCTTCACGTGATAGAGTCCACGCCGTAGGTAAGGCTCCAAAGAGACCTTGTGTGGCCGGTATGTGCGGTGGGAACTTGACAGATCCTGGAGGAGGTCCAGTCGGTCGCATAGTCTGCTGTCGCGGCTCAAAGCCAGGTGGCGGTCCAGGTCGTCGACCGGCGCTGTGCATTTGATTACTGGCGGCGACTGGAATCGCGATACCAGGAGGTGGCGGTACGGCATAACCAGTCGGTCTATTACCGAATCCGGGTGGCGGTCCAGCTTGCAGCTGTCGAGCAGCCATATAAGTTTCCAAACCGGGAGGATGTCCAGCGATATATTTGGCAGTTGGCGGAACAATAGGCAAAGGCGGTTCCAGAGGATTAGCTACTGATTGCTGGTATCGACGACCGATCTGTTCGACGAGATCCAATGCCGTGATGGCTCGTCGAGGAGCTACTGCTGGTGCCCATGCTGCTGCCGCTGCATGTGTTATGGCAGGTCCCGACTCGGAGGGAGGGATGGGTGCTGGCGCTGTGCTGTGTGCCGTCTCGAGCAGCGCTTTGGGGTGTGCTGATTCGCGCACTGTCGGTACGCACTCGACGGCTGCCGCTGGCGGTACTGGCGCCACCAATGCTGTCACTGACGCTGATGCTGTAACTGTTGATGTCGCTGATGAGATCGACGTTGCTGCTGGTGGAGCCGAAGCTGCCTTTGGTGGAACGGGAGGCTGAGGAGTTCTAATGGGTCAACAAAGATCATATGCGGAAGAAGATAAAGACTTGCGGAGGGGTATACACAATCTCCTCATCGTCGTCATCGATGTTCTGGCTGCTATCTTGATCGCGTCCGACCGATTTGCCCTTATTGGCCGTGGCGACTTTAGCTTCGCAAGCGAGTTCAGAGTGAATTTCTTCCCACTCCGTTAGCTCTTCAGGCTGACGATGTAATGCGTGAAGCTTCTCCAAAGCCTCCTCGTCCAGAAAATGTGATTCAACCTGTGTCATCAGTTGACGCCCTGAATACGGGAGCACGATGAGACACTCACAGCCTGCTGTACGATCAATACGGCATCGACAGATAGGTCGGAAATCCGCATCAAGTGCTCCTCGTCCGAGTTCCTAGCCTCGAAGCGTGTCGAAGAATTCGAAATCCTTGGCAAGGGAGAGAAGCCTCGAAGCTCGATATCCTCTTCAAGAGACCCCATCAAGGACGGGAGATTGTAGATTGGAAACATCTCGGCAATCTTGGTCATGAAATCGGTATATGTCGCCCATAAGCTATCTACCTCGCCCAGCTTCGATATATCCACATGCCGGCGGAGGTATTCGACGTTACACTTTAGCCATTTCGACAAAATGCGTAGCGAGGGTAACATTCGGCGCAAAACTGAGGAGACCTGAAGGGCCAAACCTTCATCATCGGCATTAGCGATTGGACTATGAGCATCTCCTTTGTTGCTAGCGCCGGCATCATTGTCACCAACATCGACCGAGATAATATGAGCGTCGGTTGCTTCGTATCTGGAAAGTTCCAGTATGCCGACTTCGCAAAGCTTGCGAAAGTGGCTCGATATAGCGGCGACAGCCATCTCCTTGGCGATCTGACGGAACCGCTCGATTTCCGGCTTCTTGCCTCTGATGCTGGCGATGTAGCGAGCTCGATAGTGCGTTCCAATCAGACAGATAGTCAACTTGACCAGGTCGTCGGATGGGACCAGTCTCTCCATAAGAGCTTCCGACAATAGCGTGCCTCCAAGTTTCACGAGAGAATGAACACCCTGCATGCTGAGACATTAGTGCTGTTCAAGTTGGGATGGGCGGACGAGAGGACTCACCGGGATTGGCAATGTATCATGCCCATCGCGTCGAGATACCTGTCCATGGCTAAGGTTACTTTTCCCCATCCGCCAACAGGAGCTGATTTGTTGTCACTGCGTACATGACCTCGTTTGCTAATCGTTTTATCTATGCCATTGAAAGGTCGGCGAGCGGTGTAAGCTCGCAAGTAGTAGTAGTTGGTTCTAAGATCGTCTGACTCCGATTGATATACGATGGCGAGCGAGTTATAAGCATGACCTGACAAATTAGCCTATTTCGTTCAACAGGTCGGCAATGACTCACCATTGTCAGGTTGCAAAATTACGGCGGCTTTGTAGTAGTCTTGCGACTTGTGGCTTCGGGCGACGGGCCCATGAGAGTTCGGTTCCCTGGACACACCAGAAGCGTGCTCGAGATGGTCTAGCTGACACGAATATCGTTCGAGATCGCCGAGGTAGGTTAGAAGGTCGTATACCATGCTCCTCTTTGCCTTTCGCTCAGCTGCGGTGAGATCATCAGGGACTTCGCCGTCCTCGCCAGGCTCGCCACTGAGCGGGACATCCGCGAGGTTCAGAGCGTCCTCAACGTCAGGGCCAATATCGTAGAACCTGACGACACGGTCAATCAGTTTCTTGTAGAAGGCGACATCCTCTTGAACGACAATCCTATATTGTTTCCAGGTGTTCCACAGCCTATTCTCGACCGCGAAGCATCGCTCCTTTTGGTATTCATACCATGAGTCCAAATCATCCTTCGCGTGAGTGGCTTCAGCGGTGATTGCCTTCAGGTACTCGTGTGTCGTGTTGAGCCATAAGTTCTGGAAATCCTGGGCCAAGGGAGACGTTGGGAAGGCGAAAGCGATGGTCACAAAATGCTCTCGGGCACTAGATGATCAGCTGGATAATGCTAGATTCTGTATATTTTTTGATGACTTACAGGTTACGGATCTTCTTGGCGTGTTCAGACCAAGGATGATGCGGGTCGCGATCGATGGTAAGGTTCAGATCCTTGATGAACTTCATCGCTTCCCTGTACTGTCAGCATGCACAAAAGTTCATGACAACATCGAGACTCACTCATGCATCATCTCGGCACTATGGTGGTGAGCGTTGGCCCTTTGATGTTCTTTGTAAGTGGTCATCGTATAAGGTTGGATTTAGACTCTCGGAGTCTACACTGAATGATATATCTGTCACCGCGAGCGTGACAAGTTGACTTGCAGGGGAATAAGCGTACGGGGGAAAGAGAGGATTGTGAGGATGAATAGGGAGGGGTGGAAATGGTTTGGGATTACATATATAGTACAGTGTTTGAGTGGAATGCTAGAAAGAGGGAAAGGTAAGACAACAATCAACAAGTTAGAAACAGATCTAACCTTTGACACCCGATCATTTCACAGCTGATTTCACGAGGGTTGAGTTATAGCATACATTAAATACAAACATACAGATAGTTGGAGAGGTAGCTACGTCAAATTATCGCTAACTGTACTGATCTACACAGCAATCGCTTATATACACCATGCAAATCACCTACTCCCAGTCGGAATCATCGTCGTCCGTTGGTGCTGCTGATTTCTTCTGATCACTGACCAGGTCGTAGCTCTCTTCGGAATCTCGCGGGCTAGTCGACGAGGTGGACGTAGCGACTTTAGCAGGCACAGCGACAGTAGACTGGGTAGGCATCTGCTTGGAAGCACTCGCCTTGGGAGTGGTCGCGTCAGCCGTAGAGGCGGTTATGGCCAGTCCCTCAGTTGGCGCAGCAATGGCAGGACTGACGGGTGTATCAGGGTCGACCTCATCATCCCAAGAGAAGTCTTCCTCGGCTCCCTGTTGCGAAGCTGAACATCAGCGGTGACATGATCGAGCAGACCGAAAGACATACCCTCAACAACGGCTTTGCGCTTCTCCTCTTCGGCCTCAATCATGTGCTTGTGGAACAGGTATCTCTGCCAGAACTGATCGTCCGTAAGATGTTCAGGGACTGGTTGTTAGTTGAGGCACGTTCTCTATCGTTGAATGCGGACGTACCCAAGGCCATCCTGATAGCTCCGACATTGCCCTCTTCCTGGCCTCGTTCACTCTTCTTGGCCGCCTCCCATTTCTCCTGGATCCAACGGCGGAACTCTTCCCTTCTCTCTGCCATTTCGTCTTCGCTCTCCGGATCGACCAGTAATAGATCCTTGTCCTCTCTCAGCCTTCTCAAAAGAGCGTCTTTCCTGGAACCACCTAGGCCAAGTCCAGACACTTGCCTTTCCCTGGGATGTTCACCTCGACCCTTGCTCGCAGTGCTAGGAGTCGAAGTGGAGAACGAATAGAAATCACTGCCATCCCAACTCATTCCTGCTGCCCTTCTCTCTTGCTCCTCAGGCGGCACGACCTTGACAGCATCACCCATCCACTTTTCTGCATCCTTCACCAGTTGATCTCCTTTCTTCATATACTCCTCCGCTAGCTTTTCCGCCTGTTTCATTGACATCTGCAAGTTCTCCTTGGCCGAATTCAGATGGAGGTTTTGGGCGAGTTGATCTCGGAATTGAGCTGGATTCGATAACGCCGGGTTTGCTTGAGCGGATGCGATTGTCGATTGGATGGTGGATTGAACGGTAGCTTGCAGCTGCGAAGTGGAGGATGTTAGGCGGGACAAGAAGTTTGTTGCGGCTGCAGTAGCTGTCTCGCCTTCGCCCTGACTATCGACCTCGTGGGCTCTGCCTTTGCCCTTGATATCCTGTTCTACTGCCGCTTGACTCTTTTCCGTCGGCGTCGTATCATCTTTCGCCTCTCTCTCCTTCTGAACAATCTCGATATTGGTAGTTTTGAGATGCTCAAGATCCGCCTGAGCTTGCAACACAGCCTTGTCGACATCTGCCTTCAAGCTCCATAGCGCCGAAGTAGACTGGATGTAAGCGAATCGCTTCAGCGGGTCTAGCTAGCTTACCTGCTTCTTAACGCCTCCCCACCAATTGTTCAGAGTTCCCATGACCTGATGTACCTCGGTTTCAAAGTTATCCTTGTCGAGCCCAGCCAAGGCCCTCTCCTTAGCTGTCTTGACTTCAGCTTGAGCTTGCTTGACATTCCCATTGTCCTCCTTTGACGTCGCTACGTTATCTGGTGTGACGGTACTGCTTGAAGCGAAGCTGGCGGAATCGTTGTCCTTATCCCTTGTATTGGTTAAAGCATCCGCAGCGGCCACTTGTGGCGATGCTGGTACCGACGATACGTTCATGCTACTTAATGCAGACACTTGCTCCATGGCTGATATAGATAGGGTATAGAAGGTGTATGAAGATAGCGGTTGAGGCTCGCGAGATTAGGAATGAGATTGCTAATAAGATCCGAAGCATTAGTAATCCTGGAACATCTCATTAGCTATCTTTATACTTCCGCTAATGAAAGGTCATTGCCCGCGTCGACGCGTTCAAGTGCCTTAATTGAATAGCCGCAACTTTAGAAATACGGGAAGGAAGGTCATCTTCTACAATAATAGCTCAACTACCTACTGAGATTCATCAATACCATACCTCAATCTAACTACCCAATATCAGCCCAACGATCACGTCCCACAAAGTAGAGCATCCCACCCACTGCGCTACTCGAGAAGTCGCGTCGCCTTCGGGTATCCACAAACCGAGGCTTGCCTCCTTTGAAACCCCGGTGAACACACACAATAAGCTCGTTGCTTCCATACTAGGTCCTTTGGCAATTTTGGAGCTTGATTCCTGGCCAACTCTCTTCAGTGACACGTCAACCGGCCCCAATCATCGAACTCTCAGCCTTACGACCCGATCCGACAGTCCTGGGCAGGTAGATAAGCAATTTTGACCAGCAGCTAAGCTGAGACACAGCTCAGCGCCCTAGTCAATCCTTCATTGACATCTGAGATCTCTCGAGATGGCGGGCGTCTATGTTCCCGAATCGTTACCGACAGACTCGCAGTACGCCTACGAAGCCACCCAATTATCGCAACCGCAATTCAGTCAAACCCAGAATACCCAATTCATCAGTTCACAGGTTGAACCACGTCGGAAATACTGTCAGTCCGGACCATGACTAGCGAAAGGTAGCTGACGGCTCAGGGGCAATATTGATACCTATCAACCCACAACATCGGATATTGAAAGTACCATGGAGCAGACAGTCGATGCAGATGGGTAGAGGACCACAGGGACCTACTGGGAACGATGTGGTGATACAGGAGAAGAGGGTCAGCAATCGACACTGCAAGATCAGTTTGGGACTGCAAGGACAGGGATCATCAATAGGAGATGGTGAGCCAGATGTCTGGATTGAGGACATGAAGAGTAGTAACGGGACTTTCGTGAGCTCCTCCCTCGCAATATCGAAGCAGCTCGGGCTGACTTGTAGATCAACGGAGAGAGGCTCAAAACCAAGCGGCTGCTGCGTCACGGTGATGAAATCTCGTTGGGTCACGCTGGGACGTTAGAGAATCACGATGTACGATACATCTTCCGCTCTGTGGGGAGCAAGGGAACACAATACGGCAAAAGTGACGGAAAGATCGAGAATGTCGGAGAGGTTTATGAGAAGTATCAGTTCCTGGACATGTGAGTTTTTGCTGGGCTAGTAGCTGCGGCTGATCATAGACTGGGGACAGGAACCTTCGCGGAAGTGCGAAAAGCAGTGGATATCGAGACAGGTGATCTGAGAGCTATCAAGGTAAGCAGAAATCTCGAGAGAATTGCTGACGTATACAGCAAATCGTTAAACACCGTTTCGCCAACAATCCAAAGACCCTCGAACTTTTCCGCCGCGAGATCGACATTTGCCAGTCCTTACAACACGAGAACATTTGCCGCTTGATACAGTCATTTGAAGACCCGCAACATGTATGCTTGGTCCTCGAATACGTGGATGGAGGAGATATGCTGGATTACATCATGAAGTATAACAATTCACATGGAGGTGGTCTGCGTGAGTCAGTCCAGTCAAAAGACACATTGTCAGCTTACGGGTAGCGGAGGAACATACAGCGGCATTGACGCTGCAGATATGCAGAGCGATGGCGTACACAGTGAGTCAAGCTGATAGACTCCGAAAGGATGCCGCTGATAGACAGCATGCAAAAGGTATCACACATCGTGATCTCAAGCCAGAGGTATGCTCACCAACCTCGACATCGGAGCTGATTATGCAGAATATACTTTTGACAAAGGAAACGCCAGACTCCCCTCCTCAGATCAAGATTGCCGATTTTGGTCTTGCTAAAATGGGTAAGCGCCTCCTTCGAAAGGAACGGGGACTGGCTAATCACGCAGTACACAATGCTACTATGCTGGTATCAATGGTCGGAACGCCTCAATATCTTGCGCCAGAGGTGGTTATGCAGAACAAGCAGAATCCGGGTTATGAAAATGTGGTCGATTCCTGGTCTGTCGGGATCATCGTATACAGGTATAGCTCCATCTGCTAGGCTTTAGAGTATAGCTGATCGGTCAGTATGTTGACGAAGGCGCTTCCATTCGACGAGGATGAAAGTCTGCCTGTCGATGTAGGCCATTCGTGACTTGTGGTCGCGCTGTGAGCTAATCGTCAGAAACGTATAAAAGCCAGATTCACTCAACCCGCCGACACTGCGCTACTGCGACAGCTCAGGGTGTCTGACCTATGTAAGTGACGTGGCTTGATGGTGACGATCAAGCTGAACAACAGGTATCGACTTCATTGGCCGCCTACTGGCGAAGGATCCGACTGAGCGAATGACCTTAACGGCGGCGCTCGACCACGAATGGCTAGCCCTACCGTCGTCCCAACATTCGGAGGGACCAGTGTACCAACTTGGCGGAGACTCGATGTACGGTATTACAGATTTCGATCATCCTTCCGATGACGAGTCTGTGTCTTTCGGCGTAGGAAGTGATTGGTCAAGACCGATGACTGCCTCCGGAACGAATCTTGCAAGTGGGATGGGATTGACAGATGGTCGGGCTGGATCAATCGAGTCAGATGATAGTTATTCGCAAAAGGTTGAAGACTTTCACCTGAACTCCAGCCCGAGAATGAAGGCTAGAGGAACGAAATCGGTCCCACATCCACTCAGTCTCAGTACGGCAAATCCGCCATCTCCACCTTTGACGGACGAGAAGATGGATATCGGTGCATCGACCACAGATGCGCCACAAGCCCGGGAAGAT
The DNA here is from genome assembly GCA_026538405.1 of Cryptococcus sp. GC_Crypt_2. Lineage (NCBI taxonomy): Eukaryota > Fungi > Basidiomycota > Tremellomycetes > Tremellales > Cryptococcaceae > Cryptococcus > Cryptococcus sp. GC_Crypt_2. The sequence continues at coordinate 120,923 of JALPCC010000038.1, forward strand.
GTTAGAGAAAATGGAAACGGAATTGACATGGTTCTGCAGACAAATGGAAACGGCGTTCAAGTAGAATCGGGAGTAGAAACCCCAAACACAGCCACCAAGCGTAAAGCACTTGAGCTCGATATATTCGCTTCGGGCTCTCTATCGCCCCCTCCACAAGAAGATATCGAGCTATCGTCTCCCGTCACTTCGATCAAGCCTTCGACTCCTCAGAGCGCCGAGCCATCACCCCTTGTCAATACCAGGACTACGAGGCGGACGACTAGATCGACAGTCAATCCCGATACCAAAGCTCCCGCAAGTAGAGGTAGGAAGTCGATGCGCCTTACTTGAAGATCTTCTACCCCCCAAAGCTCAAAACAATCTGTAGCTCTTACCCAAAGTAGCTTAGCCATACACCCGTAGTAAATACTGTACGTTCTGCCATTTGTTGTGTATTGTAGAGTGCATAGGATCCGGATGACGCCAGCGTTATGAGTGGCATGCATATCACATTCTGTAATCACAGTTCCGGCGGGCACAGCGCAAGCGTGAGCGGTGTAAAGTCTGGGAGCTTAGGCCGCTTCTCCTGCCAGCGATAGAAGGCTGGCGGTCTCGCTGAAGGGCGATTGCTGGACCCAGCCGCGGGCGTGACTAGTGTCTGCAAAGTCGTGTAGCGATGTCGAGCGGCAACGATTTACTTTTGCTTGATGATCCTGATGACAGACAGACGTTCGCGACCCGCGCGGCGTTTCAAGACTGTCTGCAGATATCAGTACAGTTCCGCATGATGGTCTCACCTCCGCTTCCAGGCCCATCGACTTCATGTACTCGATGATTTCCGATGGCTTGTTCTGCTGAACCGCGACAAGGTAGAACCTTCCTCCAGGCGCTAGAATAGTCTGAAAGTTAGCCTTCGCTGACATCCGGGGGAATTACTCACAGGTATTTGAGGTAGAAGGAGGTTGGTAAGTCCCATCCCGTCTCCTCCACCTGCCCAAGCCCCTCCTATGCCTTTCAAGTCCTGAGTCTGACTCAATCTACTCGCGTCAGTACCAATCGCTGAGGGTGAAAGGGTAGACACACTCGATCTCGTCTGTAGGTACATAGGGGGGGTTGAATAGTAGGATATCAACTTTCCCGTAAACCCCTTTCAAGGCTGTTAGGAGATTTGACTGAATCAAATCAAGGTGTTGCCCATTTTGAGAAGCTGTACGTGCAGCCACAGCACATGCTACTGGGTTGATGTCGATTCCGAGAGACACTGTCGGTCAGCAAAGGACTATCTTTGAGACGATAACATACTTGAAACTACCTTCCCAAGTATTTGTTGTAGGAAGACCGAAACTACTCCTGACCCTACTCTTTCCATCAGCTTCCAGATACGTTGGTATTAGACCCTTACCCGATCTCTAGACATAAGGCTGGCTCGAGCTTTCGCAGCTCCAGTACGTCCTGTTCCAAAGCGTCTAGAAGGATGAAAGTGTCCTCTATCCTCTCAGCTCAAGCATCTCGAGAGTGGAGTCATCATACCAGCAGGCTCATAGACATGTTCATAGTCGTCCTCCGTCAAATGAGAAATATCCGGTGTCGCAAACTCGGGGGCATCAGCCATCGTGACGACCGACAAGAAAAAGGTGGTATGAAAGTTGATCCAAAAATCCAATGCCGCCAACAACCGCTCAAATGCTGGAACTTTGAATCTGCATTCCACTTATTGCGGGACTGATGTCGGTCAAGGTAGATGCTGAGCGATCTACTAAGGCTAGGACTGAGGTACGCAGCCGTACAATGGGATTCCCGAGGATGAGGCTGACATAAAGGGCAATGCATCGTTCAAAAAGGGCAAATGGACAGAAGCTATCGGTAAATCATCTGTTGGTCTCGTGATCAGATGATTTATATATAGGTCATTATACCACTGCTATAGTCTACAATCCACAAGATGGACTCGGATACACAAACCGAGCAGCGGCATACCTCAAGCTCGACAAGTAAGTCATCTAGTCGTGGCGCAACATGTTGGCTAATGACTAATGACAGGTGGAAAGACGCTGAACGGGACTGTTCATCCGCAATCGAGTTAGCAAAGGGCGATAGCAATGTCAAAGCTCTCTATAGGAGATCTTTAGCTCGTAAAGCTCTAAGGGACGTGGCTGGAGCTCTGAAAGGTGAGTAGTGTAAATGGCAATGATAATTGTGTAGGCTAATCCCAGATATACAAGCTGTCCTCGCTATAGAGCCCTCAAATGGAACTGCTAACGAGGAGAAATCGGAGCTGGAAGACATGCAGAACAGAGAGGCTCTGAGTGGGGAGGATAGATCCAAAGTATGTAATATAGTGCTATGCTGATTCAGTGTGCTAATACACCCAGAAAGCCAAGGGGTTTCCTCCCTCTCCGCCTCGCTCACCAGCCAACCAAACGGCTACAGCGCATCGTTCAGCATCAATCGAGGAGATCAACGACGCCACAAACGAGCCCGAGCCTCTCAGAGATATTGATACCAGCTTGAAGCAGGCTGAAGCTGTCCGAAGCTCATTTGTGGATCTCAAAAAAGGTCGTCAAGCCAAGAAAACCTTTGCTAAACCTACTCCTACTTCGATTCCAGAGGATGAATCGCTCGTGACGCCTTCAACTCTGCCGATCGAGAAAATCTCAATTTCCTCTCCGCCCCCTCCTCCCATCTCTACATCTATCTCGACAAGCTCCAATCTATCGTCCGAACCGCTGAAACCCCTTGACCCTACGATACCGGGCTCGGCACTGGCACTCGTCTCTGCTATCCGGACCCATAGCGCTGAGGCCACTTGGCCAGTCATCGCTGAGCTAGCAAGACAGCCAGCGGCGATAGGAAAGATGCTGGATGACTTCCTTGAACCTGATCAGCTTGCGCGAATTTTGGCAAGATTACGAGAAATGGTCGACCTTGCTGCCATCACTCAGGGGAAAGACAGTAAGAAGGTTGTGATGGACTTTATGGCCGGTCTGCGTATGACCAAGAGATGGAGTATGACAGCGATGATGCTTTCAAGCGGAGAGAAGCAGCTGGGTCAGGAAGTATGGACATTAGCCGGCGGATCAGGAGATTGGACCAAGAGGACTTGAACATTATAATGTCGATAGACTGTACCATAAGACTATGCATGCCCAGGCAATGTAATGATGATGATCCTAGTGACTGACATTTGTTGGAATTTCGTAATAAGTGTCGGAATCGACATATGTACAGGTTTGTTTTTCGGTTGGTTTCAAAAACCCTTACTGTCTTGGTCCATTACCATCCATTCATTCATTACGCCCTGCTATATCTGGATACACACAGTATCGTGTCGTGTCGGTACCATTCTGGTTCCCAAATCCCTCTAACATCTATTCCTCCACTCCTGCTTTCATTACACAACGCTCCCCCTACCTCTCTCTCTCTGCGGCGTCGGATATTGCTATCACCCTGTCTATGTCAGCTATGCCCAGATCGCTTCATGGAATTGATGACTGACCTTTCATGTCCGTATCTCCACCTCCATTTGCGTGATTGCTACCATTCCCTGATCCTCCATCCGACAAACTGGAGATGCTGGCGCGATGAGACATTCCAGGTGCTCCGTGCTGAGGCATAGTCTGAGCAGGTACCGGGTATCCGCCGTAACCCATGGGTGGTCCTCCGTACCCAGCGTAAGAAGGGGGCATACCGCCAGGTTGCCTATTGGTACTCATGTGCTGTGGGTCTAGGACACCTTGCGATAGCATGTCGTGCGATCCAGGCGGGGTGCGGCGTCTAGGCGATGGTCCTCGACGGTATCGGTCGTCGGCTTCGTGGGATTGACTAAGAGGTGTAGATGTCTGAGTTCGAGGGGGATAACCATTTGCCATGGGGTTTTGACCGTATCCAGGCATGGTAGCACCGTAGCTAGGGTCGCGAGTGTGAGTGGGGAAGGTATTCTGCATTGGCGAGTAGTTGTGATGATCAGGACCTAGACCTGGCGAGTAGATGCCGTGATGAGGGTGTCCCTGAGTGCCGTATGGAGAAGGCACAGCGGGTCCAGGACCATATCGGTACTGCTGATGGGGCGGCATGCCTGGGTAGTAGGATGGAGCAAAGCCATTGAAGTATGGTTGGTGATGGGCTTGCTGCATAGATCCAACACTCGAGTGAGCTGACGAGTGACCATTGACGGGAGACGGGACGCGTGACGAATTGCCAGATTGCGATTGACCCATGGCCATTGGGTGCGGCATGCCGTAGGGAGGATAGCCGTGTTGTGGGTCGTACAAGTAAGGAGCTCCATAAGGCATAGGTCCTCCTGAAGTAGGGGTCGCGTAGGGAGAAGGCATGTGGCTCTGCGCCGAAGTTGCGGAAGATGGTGTTCCTCCTCCGGATCCCTTCGATTTGCGGGGCGCACGAGTAGTCGACGATTTTAGACCAGCAGACTCCATGGCGGCATTGACGGCGGCACGGGCGGCGGACCCAGATCCTCGACGTAGTGTTGGTGAAAGGTGTGTGCGATAGCTGTCACGTGAGCTTCCAGCAATAGTGAAATTTAGGATACGATAGGTCGGAGCTCAGACGTACTGTTGTTGTAGATTATCCTGTCTGCTTGTCCGAGTCTCACATCCAGGGAACGGACACATGAATGCCTTGACTCCAGTGTGTATCCTCTGATGACGTTGGAGATGACCTCCTGTCGTGAATCCTCGCGAACATATCTGACAGATGTGCGGTTTCGTCTTTCCGTCCGCTGGTCCTGTAGCCCCATTCTTTCCCTTCGTAGGTGTCGGGTTTGACGCGCCACTGTTGTTGCTGTTGGTTTGAGACGAGTCGCCGTGGTGCTGATGATCCATGTGATGATTGAGGGAATCGTCTTTGACGGAAATGGATGATGAATCATGGTAGGCACCAGGGTGCATGTGGATAGGTGGAGCATGTTGATTGGGGTGGTGAGACATTGGACCAGTATGGAACGCCGAAGCCATACGAGAAGCATGCTGAGGTGACGTATCTGTTGACATGGCCATGATTTCGAATAGCTCGTCTTCGAGATGGTGTGCGGTAGGATCTGACGGAGTACCTGCAGGGTATGGTGGATCTGTCTGTGATGCTACATGGGTCATCTGCTGTCCTGTCTTTGGTTTCTTCTTCGGCGACATGAGACACGGGAAAATGTACGATAAGATGGATGTTGAATGACGGAAAAGGAGTAATGTAGTGTAGCCGAAACAAAAACTTTTAACTTACCAAAAGTGAGAATACCCGAGGCGGTGTGGCTATACTACACAATACCTCCTTTAACTTGTCAATGTAAGCCGAGTTGCCTGCTGGTCTGATATATTGCAAAGCAAGCAGACTGTTGGTTCATTCGCAAATCACATCGCGTGGTGAAATTGAGCATAGCGGAAGGAGTTCGTGTCGGATCGGTGGAAGCGGTACCATGAGCGTTTCAGTCAAACGGGTATGGCCGAAATCATTCAAGGGGTCCGGGAGAAAGGCGAATGATCGCGTGTAGAGTGTCGAGATCGGAAAGGGAGGGTAGGTCATGGCGAGGTGGCGTAGATGTCAAAGGATCAAAGGCATGTGATATTTGGTGGGCATCATGGGAAAGAAGAGCTGTGGTAAGCGGACTGCGCTAGACCTGTACATGAAACGAGAAAGAAGCTGATTATGGGGGGGCAAAAGGCGTTTCTCATAGCTTGAAAATGCCCAGATATGGAGCTGGACAGTCCATATGACCGAAAAATCGCCTGTATCTCGGCCGGAGAAGCCTGAAACGCGGGATGATTGCTTTCACATCTAGGGTTCCCAGAGTTACACACACACGACTCGTGATGTGTTGTGAAGGTGGAGTGAGGGGACGGATGTATGGTAACCATCACTTACACTTTGGTTGCGTGTAGTCTTTCCTGATGTATGTTTATCTTTCCCTTAACACTGAATGGTGACAACCAAGTCGTTTCCTTTTCCCTTAAGAACCTTCAAGTGGGGGTACCGTTTTCAACACCTTCTACAGCACTTGTAGTGGCTCGATTTCGTCGCTTGCAAAACTGCGATAATTCAGCATCCGACTCTACTGATGTGCCATGCTTCAAAAAGAGCGAAGAGCTGCTACTCACCGTGATCTAGCTCTATGAGCTACCTACAGAAGCCAGCGAGTGGATGTACGAAGTAGAAGTTTTGTACTTTGTTATCTTAAAGGGAAAGAAAGGGTCGAGTAAAGGGAAGATTACCGTTATTTGCTGTATATGGCCAGGATCCTCAAATTGGTCTGGTTTGGTCAAGCTAGGTCAGGCTGCGATCAGAGTCGGGCGCGTGGTGCGTATGCTGACGACAGACCTAGCTAAGCGGGCAACAAACAATTCAGACCGAGGGTCCAATCAGAGATCAAGGGGGGTGACCAGAGAGCAAGCGATGGCAGACCCCTCTTACTGTTCCGCTGAGATCTTGCCCTTGCTCTTGGGCTTGAAGGGGTACCGGCAGTGCAGTCGCGTCTGCTGCTGGAGTCTATCCTAGAACGCCGTCCCTCTCTATTTCTAGTTCTTGCAGGTGGCGAGAGAGACCACGTATAGAGGGCAGGGCTTATATCCGGGTTTCTACCGACGCTTACCCTATACCGTAATTAGACTGGGAATGCCCAGAAGGCGCTCGTCATACATGCTTGGCTCTGAACCATCGGATGTGCACCTCTATTGCAAAGTGCTCGGCCGTATTACCTGGATCTGTCGTGCCGCGTGGTCAAGCACAGCCCCAGCCCCCGTTTTATCGCTTGGGACAACGGAGACAAGGCACAGAATATTCGTAACGGCGCCCGGTCCAGTCCGGTCCAATGACGATTGAGAAGTGTCCGCTGCGGGCGAAGCAGTGACGAGAGTGTCGTCGAGGCAGAGATGGTACCACCAGCACCCTCCGTCGAGAGCTGTCAAGTAAGTGGAGATGTCGAGAAATGAAAGGCGATTGAAGATGCGATTCCCGTGATGGCTGATAGACGATCCTGAACAAGGATTAAGACAACCCTAGATTGGACCTGACCACAGCCCAGGGTGAAAAACGCTTATCTGACCCTGTTTTGCCATCATCACGTGCTGTTCGCAACATGCTCAATGTGCTCACTGGGTCATGTGTCACGCTACACGAGAGGTCAGTCTCATTCTCATGGTGAGAGGTATTTGAGCATTGGGCCAACCTCCTGATCATGGGCTTACACTCCATTCAATCTCACTTAAATGGTTGCGAATTTATGTAGCCCACCGAACCCGATCAATGAGTACAACTCGCTCTGAGCTTCAAGCAGCGGCAAATAGGGGACGGATTCGCCTGAACGACGTTCTCGGACCCCGCTGCCATGCGGCTCTCGATCGCATCTCTCGCACAGTCATTCGCGCATCAGACACGGATTTGAAGGAGTTGTTCTGACGAGGTCCGACAGATGAAGATTTCAGAGACTTACCGTCTCTTTATCACCCAAGGTCTTACTGGAAGCAATAGCAGACACATGGGTTCCTTATCGATATGAGTGACTACAGTATTCATTCTTCATTCTTCAAAGAGGATCTGGTGGACCAGGATTACTTATATCTCAATGTACGAAGTCTCCTTGCTTAGGCTAAGCGAGGGTCGATTCCCAATCCTGACGGAGGACGACTTGACCACCATCTGCTTCTTGTTACTCCTATCGAAACAGCTCCGCTCGGCGTTTTTGGTTCAAATGGGGTTGATGGCATGCTCAGTATTGATCTCGCCCTCCGTCCGGTCAAGTAGTTTCGTACAGCTGTCTCTGGATCTCCTTGACTATGCCAATGCACATGAGCAACGGCAGTGAGTCATTTTCATCGTTAGCTTTTGGGAGGACCAAGCGTAGTCTTATCAAACATGTTGGTGTTCGCTGTCTAACTCTCGACGTCCTTGATCTTCCCATGGCCTTATCCTTCCTGATGTGCAGTCGGCAGGGCTGACATTTCTTTTCCGATTTCAGCTCCCAGAATCTCCGATGTGTGGAGGATAGCCTTCCGGACTGAGAATAGATTTAGAAGCTCGATTGGCTCGCCCGTTTCAATCGCCTCTGTGTATCAGCGCATAATTGAGATCCGTCTTGCTCGTATGGACCTCCGATGTCTCATTTGGGAGTGTACCATCAATAATGTGAATTCCTATCGGCGCCGCATCAGAGACTTTGCAGTCGCACTAGATCGATGACATCGCGGGCATTGACAACGCAATCGCAACGACGTTGGCGGGATTCGGATACGCTGTCTCCCGTCATGATGATACCGCAAATCTATTCCTTCTGCTTGTGTGCCCACATTCCCTCCGTTGTCATTTCCATATCTGGACAAAGCAGGTAGTTTCTGCTTCTTCTCGTTCTTGTGTGTTTCACAGCACAGTGAAAGTGTCTTCAGGACTTTTCGGGGACCTGGGTCCACCTGCTGTAGTCTTTTCGAATATATGTAATCTCAAGCGTGACTCCTTAACTTTGATGGTGACTTGACTACCGACCGTCACGATCCTATCGTGCCCCACAATGTCAGTACCGAGATCGTAAGACCAAGACCACATACTTTGTTGATGTTAACTCATCGAGTACCGCCGTGATGGTACTAGAGATGATAACGGGACAAAGCTGTCCCTCCGTCCCTCTCCTTCCTGGAGCCACAGACTGGAATCGCAATCCTCAAGCGTTTCGAGGCAGATTGAAAACCTCCAGTGGCGAGAGAAGAGCTTGGGCACACCACGAATGTCGCTCAAAGGAAAGCCTCTCTATGCTGCAGAACCAAGGTGATCGCATTGGCGTGAGCCATATGAGCCAACGGCAGCCGCATCTGACACCGAGATAGGATGTACAGAGTTCTAGTCGACCATTGCTGGGGACCTCCCCATCTTGGTATCATAGATAGTCACATCGATCACCTGAGCCCTCTAGCGTCTCCGAGCGTCTCAGTGTGTCCAGGTCCTCCCGCGAAACACATCCTCTCTTGTGCCAGCCTCTTCAGAATCGCCTCTGGAATGAGACACCTTCTGTATTGCGGTAAATACAGTGGTCCCGGTCAGTCGAACGTGCCCTGAGATTCCCCGAACATCAATGTGGGTCAGTCTCTGACAATTGCTCACAAAGCTCTGATAGTCCTCCTCCCCTCGGGTTTACTTCCCGTCATTAAGTACCGCGAGGTTCAGGCCAATGTACACTCCAGGAGGACCGCTCAGGCCAGTCCAGTACTGTTGAGCACTAGTTCACGGGATGGTCTGGCCGGCACGCTGGGGAAACCTGTAAACACAAATCCGTGCTTCTTTCGGAGTCAGGAGACTTGAACGAATCCTGACCAATTACTTCAGAAGCGGAGGGTCTTGAGGGTGTTGATTACGAGTCGGTTGCTAGGTACAGGAGACACGGCCGCCAAAAGCTGGCAGTTGCACATCAGAATTATCAATAAGCCAGACAAAATTTCGAGATGTAACCACTGCATGCAGGTCCTATCAACAGACAATACTCCATCAGAACCAAGAGTACTATCATATCAGCATCATCCCTACAATCACAAAAGTCAAGAAACGATGTGATGGATCAGACAAGGATGTGCCCTCCGAAGAGAGTAGGTTCGATTCCAAGGGATTGTCGACATGCAAAATGCGAAGAGGGAGTCCCATGATCATCAGGAAAGGAATGATGGATAGTTGATTGTTGAAGGTGTAGAAGGGAGACTTACATCGCAATGCCGATAGGTATCAAGCGCGAAGAGTTTATCGGGTCTTGAAGTCTGTAATATTAGCTTTGATCATGATCATGGCGAGAGACACATACAGTCGAGGAGGACCTGGAGGGCGGGGGAGTCCTGTCCGTAGTTGGTGATAACGACACAAGAGCATCCGACGACCTTTCTGGGCTTGCCCTCTCGGTCGATCTTCTGTTGAATGTTAGCGCATGGACTCCATTCTCTCACACGAAGAGACTCACGGCCAGACCAGCCCACTGTCCGAGGACCTTGGCGTCAGAGACCTTGATGAGCTGAATGTTGTGCTCGGCACAAAGAGCCTCGATGAGCTTGAGGTACTCGGCTATTTCGATCAGCAAAATTATTCTTGCTTTGATGCATGCAACTAACCCTCGGTGACGGTCTCAACCAAGACACACAAGTGAGCCTCCTTCTTGTCGAGAGCTTTGGTGCACTCCCTTAGACCTCGAGCGAGACCATCGTGGACCAAAGCGGTCTTGATAACGGCCTGGAGAGCGTCTTCAACAGACATAGGTCCGGACTTGTCGGCAACCTCGACCTGCTCCTCGACCTCTGCTGCGGGTACATCTTGAACTTCGGATCCAGCGTCAGACATTTTGGGTGATTTCTAGTCTTCTTCCACTGGTAATAAGGGAGAGAGATATAGAGTGTTTTTTGAGTGATCAGTCAAGTGGAGGTAACATTTCGGCGGAGCGGAGTTATCGGAGTTTTGTGATTAGATGAAGTGGCGGATGGTCTAATACTATACATATAGATACAAGGCAAAGCATTATACTCATTATCGTTACAACCTATGCAATAGGTCCAACAGTAGTATCAGTGGTCCATACGCGCACTCCTCCTCTTTTATGACTTTCCGGATGGTACTTATCCATGATGCCCCATCCATACCAGACTTGCCGATATCCCATCTCCACAAGTCTATCCTGGATTGTCGGCCCGTTGCCGGGTTTATCCGTCTCCCCCATGCGTAACGTCGTACCGAAGAGGACGACATGTGAAGGTTGAGTGTTGCCAATGGAGCTGTATTGGGCAGCATACGCGTCCATATGCTCGTTGAAGGAAGCCAAGGGTGCCAAAAAGAATAATTGCGACTCCTCCTTATAAGTCGCAACGTCGATACTGTATTGCATCAGCTTCGCTGGAGAGCATTTGAAAAACAGCACAGAACTCACTGTCGATCTACTGGTGGCTCACAACCAAGCTGCCAATTGGGGATATCTCGGTGTAAATGGCTCTGCCATGGTGTATCATAGCATCTCGTGACGAGGGCAATGCCAGTAACGTTCCCCAACTCACCCCGTCGTAGAACATCCATCACCTCGACCTGAGCTCGATCGTGAAAGACATTGAGGTATATAAAGATCGGTAAAGGAGCGAGCAGGATAAGGTAGAACACTCGTTTTGGTATCCTGGTATACTGTCGAAGCGACTCGCGGAAGCGGTACGCCCCGATAACTGTTGGTGTATACTCTTTGAACAAAGGAGGTAGGGCGAAGAGGAGTAATGAAGGAAGGAAAGGATGCAAGAACCTCCATTCCGAATGAGGCGAAAGCGAAAGCGTGAAAATAGCGAAGGCGACACCTCGAGCTAGAGATCGCATGCCTTCAGGGGCATCGAGTGATCGTAGTGCAGTGGGGATGTGACGTCTCGGTAACAGACATGCGATGAAACCTTGTCCCCACCAATACCATATGGGGAAAAGAAAGATGGGCAGTGTCGTAGCGAGGTGGAAAATGACTGGAGTTGCGCCGAATACCTGTGAGATGTACATATTGACGCTCACGAAGTTCCACAAAGCAAAGTAGAATTTGCCTGTGAAATGATAGTCGAGCAAAGTGGAGCATCCCAAAACCAGTGAACTAGATCATCAGCTGTATCTGATAGTAGAACACAAGCGACTTACGCAGTCAAGGCACCTTTGACCAAATCACGAACAAAGCGAATCGGGTTCCGATTCCCCCTGATCCGAAGTATATACTCGACGCCGAGATAGACCCAGAACAGGACTGTGGTGGGTCTGATACAAATAGCGATACTCGCGAAAAGCACAGCTAGTACGAAGTTTTCTTCTACACTTACAAGTCAGCGCTCGACTCATGCGACAATAACGGCCTACATCTCGTCTCCGTCATCATCCAAACGAGGTCCAATCCGGTCCATAGCCGCATAATTCAGCTTCGCCAAGCTTTCAATCGGCGATTTCTCGCCGCTATGCGCCTTCTCAAGCAGGAAGGGCTCTGCCCCGTCGTGCAGTGATGTCGCTTGTCCGGCCTGCTGAGAGTTCTGGGCTCCTGGTTGCTGTAGAGGAAAGTACACAAGCGCAAGGGTAGTCAACATCGTCTCGGGCGAGTTCGACAAGGAACGAGTCAGGGCATGGGCATGCCACGTATTTGTCGCTGACAAGAAGATCTGGTTCGTTAGCTCAGGCAGCCTCAGGAGAGCTGGGTTAGCTTACCGCTCCAGCAGCTGATCCTGGACCTAATAGTTTCGAAGAGAGCCGATACGTCGCCCAATCCGTGATTGCTGCCACTACAACCCCAACCATACGAGGCATCAATACCTCTACGTCAGCTCCTGATACAAGTGGGTCACCTACAATCAATCGAGTTTCATCCAATCCAGTGACTTGCAAGAATCGATAAACGATCACAAAGACTCCTGGCCATATCCAACCTCTTAGTCTACCTCCTTCCGGCAGATCTCGCCATTCCCACGTAAGGAAACCGTAGCCGAAGACATATTCGTGAGCTACTTCCAGAGATTGCCAGTACTCGTCCGGCTGAAAATAGGTCTGTGGCAATAAAAGCGTCAATGACCGAAAGACTAAAGCCAGTAGAAATGGTTTGGGCAGCATTGACAAAGGTATGCTGCAAAGTTGAAAGTAGAATTACCTTTGGATTAACGGTTCAGACTCTAAACGTACAGAGTGGAGGTACTTTCTCACGGTATATGTTCCTGTGTCATCTAGCTGCATCAATCGCTGGTCATGATGATATATTTCCTTTCCTCCTCTTCTACTTCACTCAGATAAGCCCATCATAGAGCTGCAAGACCCAAGTTAATAGCACGGTCATTATGGTGAGCTAAAATTTCAAGGACGTCAGTGACAGAAAAGCTCACGGTTTAGTCGCTCTCATACCTACTCCAAGAATCTACCGCTCGTAAGTCTATATCCCGATTCGCTAACCAGCACTAATTCGCAGTCCACCCCGAATCAATTTGGGCACTCTCATATACCCCTACGCATCTCATTTCAGGGTCTTCAGACGGTCACCTCCGTGTATTCGATCCTTCATTATTAGCAGAACCACTTCACGATATCGCATCTCACCCACTGGCTATCACCTCTTTATCAACTACATCGGACGGGAAATATGCACTAGGGACGAGTCTGGATGGAACCGTCGTACTCGTCGATGTAGTGAATGGCGTTGTCCTTGGTAAAGTAGAGACTGGCAGGGAGAAAGCAGCAGAGGGTGAGAAGGGTAAGCTCGCACCACTGTTCGTGTTTCAATGCTGATCATCAGAATTACCCGGCTATGTAGCTTCCATTCACCCTGATGGAAAATGCTGGGCATGGTCTGGCAGATCATCGAAGCTTGGGATTCGTCAAATCAGTTCATTGAGTCATGAGAACGGAAATGGCGAGTCGAATGGAGAAACTAGTCGAGGAGCATTAGCTGGAGCTGGGAAGGTCGTCGATACAGGCAAGGGAAAGTTTGGGATGGATGTACAATTCGTGAACTCAATGGCTTACAGATAATTTGCTTGAGCTGATTCGAAGTCGCCAGATGGACAATCAGTAGCTGTATCAACGGAAGCTGGACAAATCATTGTGGTCGACACGGAAACGCAGGAAGTCATTGCTACTTATGCATCCCACGCTATGGCGGTTCGTACAATCTCCTGGTCTCCGGACTCTCAAGTATGTGATCTATATATGCCGGGAGATTTCAGCTAATAGGAAGTGGTTATATTCCGGAGCAGACGACCAGCGGATAGTCCTTCATGATGTTAGAGCGGGATCAAAGACTGGGGCAGGAGGCAAAGGAGAAGGAGCAGTGGCGATCCTACAAGGACATCAGAGTTGGGTTCTCAGTGTAGCTGCGTCGCCTGATGCCAAACTACTAGGAAGCGGGTAAGTCTGGATTACCGTCTCTGGGCTCAGCTAACGATCAGTGGCGCCGATAAAATGATCAAGCTATGGGATGTCGGACAGAGGGCTTGCGTGTCGACAAATACGACAACTGCAGAAGTATGGGGATTCGAATGGCAGCCCAGTGGAAGTGACTCGTTCGCTGTCGGCAAGCAGTTTGCCGTCGCGGGGGATGACAAGGCTGTATCATTATACAGGGCTGCAGGTAGTCTATAAAGAATCTCACAAATGAGTAGCAGAAGGACGTATAGTCAAAAGATCGCATATGCATCAACCAGCCAGCAGTGTACAAAGATTCATCCCAACAGACACCTACCCAGCATGCTCTACAATTTCGGAAACAACTTTGCCATTCTTGAAAGTACTCTTGATTTGTTCCGGCAAGGCGTTCTCCACGAAATCACCTTCATCTCCAGTAGGTACCGAGATATTAATACTGCTTGTCTTTGAAGTGATGATCTCGACAATGTCCATGCACTCTTTCGAGAGGTAGACTTGCCCAGAATCGGTAGTATCGACCTGAACTGTTGGGACTGTTCCAGTGATTTGAACTTCGAAAGATGGAGACGACGTAATGGACAGGGATGAGACTGCTGATTCCATCACTAGGGCGGTCTTCTTACATCCGACTCATACGTCAGTGATCGCTCCGAGCTCTTGATTAGGAGAAAGGAGACTTACCCATACTGACGGCATTGATTTTGCCAATAACGCGGATTGTCGAATTTGTACATCCGAAAATGTGAACGGTATATTGTAATCCAGTCTGATCAATAACGATATCTCGGTTCCCATCTTGGTTTTCCTACTCGTCAGCCAAACCTCACCCCGCTGATACAGGTATCAACGTACGACCATCCACTTGTTTCCATCCTCGAGCTCAAACCTAGGAGGTTTTTTAGCCACCACGGTCGGCTTCTTTCCAATAGCAGGAGGTGCCTTCTTCTGGTTGTCGGGAACAGTAGACGAGGTTCTCAATTCCGGGTTCTTATGTGTCATCTGAGACGGATCGACCTTCTTGAGTCCCGATGTGACCGAACCACCTTTATTGAGTGCAGCTAGGAGGGCTCCGGCGCCACCTGCACCTGCTGCAGCGGCTCCTGCGGACTTGGCGGTGGAAGTATCATCGGCAGGAGGAGGTGGCGGGGGAGCCGGAGCTCCCGTACCGTTCGAAGAGGAAGGCATGGATGATGGTGCGGGCTCGCCCTGGGGTTCAGCTTGTGTCCTGCACTCCACAGCGTAGAAGCTTACCTTTGGATTCCAGGCTACACCAGTAGTGTGATACTGCTTGACGTATTTTTGTAAAGCATCAAGAAGCTCCGAGAACGATTTCGCCCAAGCGATAGCGGTAGGATTGCTGATATCAGTCCACTGGCAGAGTAACTTCTAGCCTACGTACGTTTCCTTGAATTGCTTTGTCACTCGATCGGCCCAGAATTGAGCAGCATTCTTCATTTCCCCAATATAAGGAGCAGGAGCAGGTTCCTAGTCGTCAATCACATGTCTTGACGTCACCAGACAAGGAAAGATGAGAAACGTACGACCTGTACCCATCCCCATGCCCCGACTCCCTCGCCTACAACGCTCAAACAAGCTCCCCATTCCCGACCCTCTTTAGATCGATTCAGAGTATCTTTACTCTCCATGATTTTCATGATCGCTTCTGATTGAGGCTTCAAGAGAGTACCGAAGGCTGATGCGGCGGGTTTGGAGTGGCCTGAAGCTAGCTGGAGGAAGTCAAGCTGGGCTTGGCAAAGTGGTGCGAGAAGTGCGGCCTGTCATTAGTCCTGTTCGCTCGATAGCATCAACGCAGGAATCTCATGAGGCCTCGGTAGACAGATCAGACCGAATTCGCAGTGCTCAGGTCTCCCCCAAACCCCGAGACTCCTGGACCCACCCCGGCGGTATAATCGAAGATGTGGACTCACATGCTGCTCGACAATCCCCCCAATCTCCTTAGATTTGGCAATACAACTAGCCAAAGCCCCATTAACAATCTCATCCTCATAAGCCTTGGCAGCAGGGGACATCTCTCCTCCCCCTCCACCTCCAGCTGAAGCAGACTGTTGCGGGACCGAAGGAGCAGAGACGTGTCCAGCTACAGCTTCGTGAGAGTTGCCAGTGGGCGATCTGAGTGCTGGTGAAGATTGTTGGGATAGAGCTACATCCTCAAGTCGGGATGTGACGGCTGGATGTTAGTATACCTCGAGGAATACATCATCGAGCTGACCTTCGAGCCGTTTACTATCTGTCAGTGCAAGCAAGAGACTAGGTAATGCACTTACATGATTGTACTGAGATTGACGTTCGAAGCCATTATGCTTATGTGGCCTAGCGTTCTGTGTGAGCTTTCTCCAGACCAACCCAGGAAGCTAAGTGCTTACTTGTTTGAAGGTAATTCAAGAAGGTAAAGTGGGGTACGAGGTTAGTCGTTGATATGTGTCCCTGCGTCATCACTTCGCGTCTCGTCGTCGTGCGGAATCAAATATCGGATCATCACCGGTTAGATAGGATAGCAGATTGTAGCTAGGTCAGCTATCGAACAGTATCATTTCTCAGTGAAGCAGCTTCAACCGCACCCAACATGGACGCGATTCGAGTAGCCAGAGTCGAGAATGTCCAACTTGATCGCTTCATCCCTCCCTCTTCGCCCAGCTCGCAAGTATCCCGTCAACGAATCTCAATAACCCTCCACTTGACACCTCATCATCTGATCTTCTCCCCTCCACCCGCTCAATCCGATTTAACGAGATCGAAATCAATCCAAGATCCTACACAAGAAACGGACGAGATATGGGTCCCGCATCCTAGTATCACGTTGCTTACTCGATTACCGCAGACTATCCAAGGACTTTATCCTCTGCAGATCAGGACTAGGAGTTTTGAGAGTTATGTACTTAGTTTTGAGAAGGATAGGGAGGGGGGAGCTGAAGATGTTTGGCAGAGTGTCAAGGACTGTGCTGTTTCTGGTAGGTATCCTTCTTTCAGATGGGTACCAAGCTAACGGGCAGCATCGGTGGAACAGCTTTATGCCTTCAACTATATACTCCCTTCAGTCGCTTCATCAAGTATGAACACCCAAGCTCCAACAAAGTCAGCACGTATAGTCAGCTCCCCGCTATCGACGCGGTATGATAATGAGATCGAGCCCGAAGAGGCTCCCTCAGACCCAGCAGGACCGAGCGGGTGGTCAGTGTATAATCCACGTAACGAGTTTACACGACAAGGAGTCGGCTCTCGAACAAGAGCTTGGAGATTTACGGATATCAACAAAGACTATTCCTTCTCGCCCACTTATCCGGCTAAGTTGGTCGTGCCCAGTAGAATCGGAGATGCTGTATTACAATACGCTGCCAAGTATCGGAGTAAAGCTCGGATACCCGCCTTGACATATCTCCATTGGGCTAATAATGTGAGTTATATGACACCGATGTTTCTGTGCACAACTCATGTCAGGCATCGATCACGCGGTCCTCTCAACCGATGGTGGGACTCAAAGGTGCAAGGTCAGCACAAGACGAACGCCTTGTCGAATGCATTTTCTCGTCCCACCAATCTCCCGAAGATACATATGCCTCACCTACACCTCCGACCTCAAACCAACCACACGTCTATGGATCTACATCTACGAATATGATTATCGATGCTCGACCAACTACGAATGCGATGGCGAATGTGGCCATGGGCGCCGGTACAGAGAACATGGAGCATTATAAATTCGGAAAGAAGGCGTACCTCGGAATCGATAATATCCACGTAATGAGAAAATCATTACATACCATTACAGAAGCCCTTGCCGAAGCTGAAGCCTCGGGAAGTATCGATAGAGGTTTGTTGAGGAAGAGTAATTGGTTAAGACACATTTCGACAATAATGGATGGCGCTCTGGTCATTATACGGAATATTCACTTGAATGCAAGTCACGTCTTGATTCATTGTTCGGATGGATGGGATCGGACAGCACAATTAGCTGCTTTAGCTCAAATTTGCTTGGATCCGTATTACAGGACAATTGACGGGTTGAAAGTGTTGATCGAAAAGGATTGGGTTTCGTTCGGACATAAATTCTTGGATCGATCAGGACATTTATCCTCGGAAAAGCATTTCACAGTAACGGAATTAGAGGACGAGTCGGATGAAGAAGGGGGAGGTGGTGGTGGTGGAGCTCAAAAAGCAGCACAAGCTTTCTTTGCGTCTGTGCAGAAACAGTTTACATCTTCGAATTCTCATCAGAAAGAGGTATCACCCGTTTTCCACCAATTTCTCGATTGTATACGACAGATCCAGCGACAATCGCCAGAACGATTCGAATATAATGAACAATACCTACTTGATCTACATTACCACCTGTACTCTTGCCAATTCGGGACCATGTTGTTCAATAACGAACGCGACAGGCGAGTACCACCCTCGCTTACGACTAAAGCATATTACGAAAGAACAGTCTCAATATGGGACTGGGTTGATCTAGATCGATCAAAGTATATCAACGATTCATACAACCCTTCTCTTGATGATAAAGAATCGAGAGATGTAAATTCCGATCAAGGTGTCCTTCTACCCGATCCAAAGGATGTTCGGTTCTGGCACGCCCTCTTCCGACGAGGTGATGAAGAAATGAATGGATCTAAACTCGCTCTCGCCCAGGCTCAGGGAGCGGAAGTTCTAACTGTCCAAGCGGGTCAAGTAGATCCAGGAACTCCAGACGCACTCTTCAATCCAACAGAAAATCCTCTCGCCCCTCCATCTAGGAATTCAACCCCTGTTCCTCGACACGTAAATTCCCATTCTCAAGGTAGTAGACCTCAAACACCTCCCGTCTCACCTCCACCCAAATCGGCTCGTATACCTACGTCGAACGGATGGGGTTGGTCTCAGATCTCAAGTGGGGCTTTTAATGCGCTATCAGTAGCTGGTAATCAGATCAAGACGATATCGACAGAAGCAATGGCTCAAATTCGACAAGAGGCCAATGAAGGTAGGGAATTAGGTGGATTGGGAAGAGGAAATGGAGCAGAAGAGTACGGTCAGGGACAGGGACAGAGGCCTGGATCACAACTTGGGGGTAGGGGAGTTAGGATGCCAAGTGAGGCGAATCCTTGGGATGACGCCCCTGCTGTACCTCCCAAACACGAGCAGGTCGCTTCAACAAGTACGGATTGGGACGTCGATCCATGGGGAAATCGGATGGCTACGATCAAAAGCAAGGATGCCTCAATCCCCGCACCGGTATCGCTGGATCGACTGTCTCTGATGGATGATATCAGCACTCGCAATCGAGGACCGTCGCCAATATCGCAGAATCCTCTCAACCACTCTTCAACGAATCAGAAGCAAGAGCAACGAACACAGACCCGGGAGGAGAAGGAGCTAGAAGAAGCTGCATTGGGCGGGGATCAGAAAGCGTGGGATCCACTTGGCGCCTTGTAGTCCTGCGCCAACGGAGGTGAGGCATATTCAAATGAATAGACTATGATGTAACGACCCCGATATGAATGAGTAATGCGCATGCATGATGTGAGGAGTTGTCAGGCAGAGTCAAGTGCGACATATGAGACTCACAACATCGGGCGAAGAATGCCTTCCATGATACCCCTACATGCATCCGAGGTCTAGGTTTCATCTACTGGTGGTCCATGACCTAACGCAGTAGGAGATCACCGCGAGTGATTAGAATAGGCGACTCTTGTCTGCCGTAGTCTAATCACCACGCCGTGTCTGAAGGTATCTGCACTATTGAGAGATATTCTATACAACCCCTTGCTACCTTTCACTCGCAGACTACAGAGCGGAAGAGTCCTCCTCGTCTTCATCCTCATCTTCATCGTCCGACATAGTCTCTTTCAGCATTTCCAACAACTCGTGAGCCTCACTCAATTGAGCTACTAGGATAGCTTGTCCCTCGGGTATACTTCCATCATCAGCGTGGAATTTCCCATCGCGCCTGATTTGGTCGATCTGATGCAGGGCTAGGTGGTATGGGTAGAGATCACGGGGAGAGTATGGACCGCCGTATTTAAGGACTTCATTCAAGCATTTCTTGATTGTTGATAGTTTGTTTGCCTAATATCAGCACTGTTCCACCCGCGTCACCATAGCGATTCACAATCGGCATGAGCTCCTCAGAGATTGGCTCAGATTCAGACATGAGTCGATACAAGAGACCATGGCAGCGGCGTAGTAAGAAGAGAAGGGCATATTGTCCTTGAGCCTACATACTCAGCTCTACATCACAATCGGCAGACGTGAAAGCTTACCTTGTTGCCCTCGGCATCGACGAATTTACCATCTACTCGCTTGGAGTCGATCTCTCTCAACGACATTGCGTAGCTGACATTAGTCATTGCGATGTCATGACTACAAGGTGACTCACTTGTACAGATCAGTCTCTCGTAGTGTCCATCTGTGCGTCGCGGCTTAACATCAGCTAGGCTCTGAAAGGCGCTCGAGAAAGCTTACAAAGCTGGTCGAGCTGACTCTTCATTTCGGATAACCGGTCGTAAATAGGCTTGATGGACGGTGAGACGTCATCCTGAGCATCTCGACCTTTGATATCTTGCGACATCTCGAAAGCGCTATCCAGTAGACCGGACAGCAATTCTTGTCCCTCGGGTACAGATGATCCACCCGGACCAAGGAATTTACCATCTACTCGTTTCCTGATCATCAGTTCGAGACATTACGACAGAATACGGACGCACTGGTCGATTTTACGTAGGTCCTCTAGAATTGTCCTGAACTCTGCTTTGTTGAACTTGGGTTCGGCAGACATGACTGATAATTGTTTTCGTAGAGCCACGATCTTCTGATGTAGCGGGACAAGTTCGACCGAGAGAACAGAAAGCGAAGCTTGCAAGTCATTGAATTGACGTTCTGATCGATCAGTATATCACCTTGTGAAAAAGGGGGAACCCACCGACACCCTCTAATTTCCTCGACATGAGCCTGACGATAGGTTCTGGGTGTTTGCCATCTGCTGAATCCCTCTTCATGATCTCCTTGAGGTTCGCTAATCGTTCACTGAATGGTTCCAACATTTCCTGCGTGTATGCACCGGTCTCGGACATGTGCAGCATGATTTGCTTTTCATCAGCTCAGATTAAAGGTTCATCATTGAGCTAGACTTACTCGCATACCGACAATTTGACAATATGTCGCTGGTGTCTCTCTACTCTTTCCAATTGTCAAGAAGAACAGACTGAGGAGCGCGAAAACATCCGACAGAATGGTATCAACTCGATTAGGATCCGGAGGAGCCTGAGACCGAGAAGAGGTAGAAGGTCCACCATTGAGTCCAGAGGAAGATGGATGTTCATCTCGAATAGAATTGAGCTTGGTCACTACATGTAAGCTCTTCTCCGCAGGCGGGACTTTCTAGCTTACCCTGCTTGACGACAGAGTTGTAGATTGTCATGACATCTTGAGATTTGATGAATCGGGTTGTATCCTATCACATGAGACCCAGCCCACTACATCCTGCGACAAAGGGAACTCACCATCTTCAAGGCCGTCAGTCGATTTCGGATACCGATAAAGGCCTCTAAGACCGGTAGCTCTTCCTGTACGATCAGCTTGATTTCCTATTTTCGGCCTCGGCTTCGGGCTTCCATGCGGTTCTACTATCGAGAAGGACCAGAATTTGGACACAATTCATAGACTACAGAGGTTGCTGCGATTTCCGGGCGTGTTTGGAATGGTGTACTCACAGATGGGACCATATTTGGAGATATCTGGCGATGCAGCGAGTAGTTGATTGAAATTGCTGTTGTAGCGGTTTGCGACTCTATTGTCTGATGTTCAACGGAAGGCTGCCGGTCGATTTGCGCAGAGCTTGTTGGATGACAGAGAATGCGTTCGGATAATTATTAGGATATGTGATGCTTGTTACGATCTTCGGGTTCCAGGTGAAGGTAATGTAAGGTATAGATTATCAAGATTGATTGAACGAGTGAGTGAGTAGACTACTATACCGGCGGCCCCGGGCTGATCGATTGCGTAGCTAGCTTCTTTGGTACAGAAATAGGCGTGCGATCTGCTACCAGGTCCAGACCCTTATTGTCCTGAGCTAATTCCAGTGCCACAACCGGTAACTCCGGGGTTATAGTGTCATTCAACGCGTGGCTGTGGACTGTGGGTCTAGGTGCGCTTTGACCCCCTTGTTAGCCTTGTAACCCTGAACTGCCACAACCCCCTAATCACTCAACACCCACTCACCCCCCGTTCCCAGCCAACTACCCAATTGCTTCCTTTGCCTTCTACAACTCCATTCATCACTCTTATCTTCAACAACAATCAATCAACACCGTGAGTCAATCTATCTGTAAAGCAAGACGGGGTCAATCAGGAACATGCAGTCAAGCAGGTGTCGAGGAGAGAAAGACACGCGTAAAGAGTCAGGAAGGAAGGGAATCGGAGGGTTGGAACAAGCGGTGTCATCATCATGGCGCGTAGTCAATACGTCGTGCATGGCTGCAAGACACTGCTTTGGCTGGCCATATTCGACACGTCAAGACTGTCATCCGACCCCCTCCTTTGTCCTATCTACACGCTCTTTCTCCTGCCCCCACGCCCTTGGATCCAGCTCCACCCAGATCATCTATTGTGAAAGGAAGATAGCTGACGCCGAGCCTTTTTGGGTCTTCCCCTCACTACGATCACTATTGATTCCTTTCCTTTTCATACTGTCACTTTATCTCGCTGTCTACAACGCATTCAAGCCAATACAGTTACCAACCCTATCTCTTATCAGCATCCGTGAGTCCTCTCTTTCACACCTTGCATTGCCCCGTCAACTAGTCGCGTGCCAATCGGGTCACGGACATACGCCGCGACTGTCTGATCGACATCCATCGTCCCTTGACCCCTGTCCAGACTATATACACTGCTTCCCAGGAGTCAAACTTGGGGGCGCGTGATATACCTCGTCAGCCGGCGATCGGATTCCATCCCACGCTCCACCTGTATCCACCATGTCTCTCCATTGTGTTTCCCCAAAACCATCTCACAACAACTACATCGAATAGCGCTGACGCTATCCTCTTCTTTGCATATATAAACCATACACCATCCGCCTCTTACCTCTTTATCCAACATCACCGTCATGTCTACCAAACCTCCCGATCGACCATTCAAATTAACCGATTTCTCCAATATCTTTGGGGCCGACCGAATACAGTCTACCATGTCTACCCCAAGCCGAGAAGACTCCGTCTACCTCGCCAAGCTCGCTGAGCAGGCCGAGCGATACGAGGGTGAGGACCTTTCTCTTTACGTGTGGATCACCGCTGATTTCACAGAGATGGTCGAGAACATGAAGCAGGTCGCTTCCTCTGACCAGGAGCTCACTGTTGAGGAGCGAAATCTCCTTTCCGTCGCCTACAAGAACGTCATTGGTGCTCGACGAGCATCGTGGCGAATTGTTTCCTCCATTGAGCAGAAGGAGGAGAGCAAGGGCAACGAGCCCCAGGTTGTCATGATCAAGTCCTACAGGGAGAAGATCGAGAACGAGCTCGCTAAGATTTGTGAGGATATCCTAATGGTCCTCGAGAAGCACCTCATCCCTTCTGCCGCTACCGGAGAGTCCAAGGTCTTCTACCACAAGATGTGAGTGTGCACTTTTCATATCTTGGCGATATGCTGATCGTGTAGGATGGGAGATTACCACCGATACCTCGCCGAGTTCGCCACCGGTGACAAGCGAAAGGACTCTGCCGACAAGTCTCTCGAGGCTTACAAGGCCGCTTCCGATGTTGCCGTTACTGAGCTCCCCCCTACGCATCCCATCCGACTCGGTCTCGCCCTCAACTTCTCCGTCTTCTAGTGAGTCCAGACTTGATATTTGAATAGGAAAACGATGCTGATGATCAGCTACGAGATCCTCAACTCCCCCGACCGAGCTTGTCACCTCGCCAAGCAGGCCTTTGACGACGCCATCGCTGAGCTCGACACTCTATCTGAGGAGTCTTACAAGTGAGTCGCACACATGGACGTGTCGAACTGTAGCTGATTGAGCAGGGACTCTACCCTCATCATGCAGCTCTTGCGTGACAACCTTACCCTTTGGACCTCGGACATGAACGAGAGCGGAGGTGAGTAGCTTCACATTTGCTGGATGTTGAGCTGACGATTACAGAGAAAAAGGATGACGAGGAGGTCAAGGACGAGCCCACCGCCGCCGCTTAAGTAGAGGATAGTTCTGGTAGTAAATTCAACTCCTTTCCCTATACTCTTTAAATATACCCCTCCGTCCCGAGTCCGTTTGTCTATGAAGCCATTTTCCAAACTGTTGCAGGCATACTTGAACGTGCCGGTAGTACCTGCATGTCGCACTCGTCTTGCTTGCCAGCCTTTGCCATGCAGACAGTGCAGACTATCGGGTTACGTTAATTCGGATCTCAGGAACCGTATTCTAGGATTTTTGGACGGATCAACTGAATCTTGTTTCGCATTCCATTGTTTGTCAGTCATAGAGCATGCCAGTATCGACGTAGTTGAATAAGTAGTGCAGACATAGCACCCGTCACCCTCCTTCTCGACCGTATACAATGTCCGATCAGATTCCTCTCGAAGTAAAGGGCGGAGAACCAGGAGAAGGACAATATCACGAACCACTATCTTCTGAGCTTCGACCCCAGACCGATGCTACACTTACTATTCGGATCATCAAGTCTTTTGAATTCAGGACACAGAAATCTATGGTTATCAAAGGAGTTAACCTTCTGGAGGAAACTGTTGGTGGGTTGATGCAGAAGGTTAGGGATTGTGAGTTCATTTCTCTTGATCGGATGTTCGCGAGGTAATTGGGGAAGAGGGAGGGCAGGGTAAACGAGTCTAGAGTTGATGTATAGTGATACAGACTACTCCTGGATATAAGGTTTATAAAACACTGGAATTGGATACTTTGAAGCTATATACTCTCGCTCATGGACATAAGGTATGTGTCTGATCTCAACTGGATTCGTGAACTTGTGATATCGGGTAAAGAGGATTACCCATTGGCTTGTGCGTTGGCACAGGTATAGGCGTAGAAAAGACGGCTTAAGAACAGGCGTACTGGTGTTCACAGTGCAATGGGCAAACACTGATGGATAGACAACTAATTTAATCATCAACCTCGATCACGATGAATGGATCATGTCGGATCATTCTTTGAATAAGACTTTGGCCGAGATCGGAGCTCGTGAGTCACTCCCCATTGGCCTCATGCCCCCTTTCTGCTCCTCCATACCATGACTCTTCGGAGTTGAGAGAAATGGAAGCGACCTCGAGTTATATCGGTAGTCTTTAGCTGACTTTTATTAGAGAATGAAACTGAATTCTCAATGTTCAACAGGGCTTCATATGAGGCTTTCAAGTTGAATCCAGAGGTCAGTCATCCCATGATAATCAACGGATTTCGAATACTGATGATAGGTCAAATGGAATTAAAATTAGTTCAGCCCCTCTTGTCTCTAGTCCGACAATCGATGTGAGGTATCTTGGTGATAGATGTATAGAGACATGATCCGTAACGTGGTCTTATGAATACTTGATACGATCTGGACTATTCGCCCTTCTAGCTGCTGCGATAACGAACTCGTCGAAGATTGGCATAACGACGTCGAGTGAGGGTTGACTTGAGAATGATTGACAAATGAGTCGCCAGCTAAAGTTACAGAGCTTAACCAAGTCGCCGTGACTCCATTGCTATGCTTCGATCTGAAACATCGCAGTGAATATACCATCTGATGTAGTCTGTACAACATACTGAAGCATCGCCAGTACAGTATCGTGATGAAAGCTTACAATAGATCTACGAACATGCTTGTGCTACGATAACGGCCAAAGGTATAATAGCAGAAGAGGTTCAAGATAAATCGATACATTCCGTCAAAGACCTATTATAAAGCCAAACGCCCCATTCTAGACAATTTCCGACATCAGTTGACGGTCCAATAATTGGACAATCCACAATCAGAGAAAGTATTATACACATCTTCAAAACCCTTTAATTTCCCTGCATCTTCATTCCAATAACGGTTCTTGCTACACTTCGATCCCGATTAAATATTTGCCATTTGACTGATTAAGCCGGCGTTGGTAGCTGGTCCAGGACCTGCTTGGGCGTTGATCCTTGCTTGATCGTACTCGTTGTTCCCGGATGCGTGATCTCCGGACGAAGCGATTTGAGCGGCGGTATTGCCTTCCATTCCTGCTGCACCCATACCAGCGAGGTTCATTGGGACTGAGGATTAGATTATGAATGTTGAGATGAGAGAAGAGGGGACACTTACCGAAGATTGTCTTTGAACCACTGGTCCTTGCCATGTTCTGCAAAGCCTCGAGCTGTCGGATCTGCATAGCGGCGGGAGAAGCTAGGATCTGACTGTCAGCCTTCTGTCTGTAATTCCACGAAGAGCATGGCGACTTACATCGGCAGCTTGCCTCATGAGCTTAGCAGCATCGACCTCGGCTCTAGCAGCGATAACCTTGGATTCACCAATTCGTTTCTGAGTAGCAGCGGACGAAAGCGATTGTTGAAGTTCAACGGAGAAGTTGATATCTTTAAGCAAAATTGATTCGATTGCGACTCCCCATTTCTCGGCTGTTGCTTCGATCTAGAATTAGTCAGTGGTCCATTAATCAGAGAAGTATACGGGAGGGACATACAATTTCAGCGACTTCCTGAGCTAGACCTTCTCGGTCTGAGATGACAGATTGAAGGACTCGACCTCCGACGACTTGTCGTAAAGTGGTTTCTGGATGTCAGCTGGGGCTCATGCACATAATAATGATAATGGACGTACGGGCTCGTTCGACGAGAGCGGTTCGGACATCGTTGATTCCGAATGCGGCTCTGTAGGGGGAGATAACGTGCCAACAAATGACACTGTCGACATCTACCGAGACGTTGTCCTTGGTTTGGACCATTTGCCTTGGGACACCGGTAAGCTGGATCTTTACATCTGTCTCATCAGCTCGTGCGCATGTAGATGAGAGAAATCAATCGACTTGCCGACAACTCGAATAGTCTCGGAACAGACATTAACCTTGACTAATCCTGGGTCGACAGATTTGTAAAATTGACCGAATCGAGATACAAGACCGACTGATCCTTGTTCTAGCTTGTCAGCCACGTCCGTCTCGTATAGGCACGCATCTTCAAGACTTACGGACATCCTTGAAAGGATTGGGGCATGGGCAACATGGGATCATACCGATCGTACCGACGATGGAACCTAGGCCATTCATCATGGATCCATAGAATCCGTGCTAATCGTCAGATGAGAGTCAGGTCAGTGCAAGCCAGGGCTCACCTCGATACCGCCAACACCCATATCCTGAGCGTAGGAAGGTTGCATTCTGATGTATTAGCACTGATCGGCGATCTCGGCGATACATATACTTACTCGTTCTTCCTCAATGGCTGAACGGTCTGGATATCAGAGAGGGTCTCATCAAGGGAGCAAACAGGGGACATACCATAACACCAGGGAGAGGAGCTTCAGCCCTCTTGGGTCGAGGAGTATCATCGGTAACATATCGATTCAAATCCTCGGAATTGGTCGGCGAAGAAGCTTTACCATTTCGACCATTGTTTCCGACTTGACCATTGTTGACGGTAGTACCATCGATAGAGGGGTTGGGCTTGTAGTCGGGTGCAGACATTGTTGTGTTGTGTAATGTTGACTTGTGATTAAACTTGTTGATGATTATAGATCGATAAAGAGTGGGGCTTGATGATGATATGAAAGATGCTTAAGTATGTATCCGATCACCCGATTCCTTATTCCACCAGGGTAAAATCAATGAATGCTCGGCATCAAGGTAACAAAGAGAGACAAGCGATAGACAGTAGATAGGGGGTATCAACAGAGGAGAGCCCATTCAGGTGGCGAATATACAATGCTTGGCTGTGACGTGTGTGGATTCCGTTGGGAACTAAAAGAAGTAAATTCTATACTTGGCATTCGGCTCATTCACGGCAGAGCATGGGGGAGTGGCATCGCCTTGCGGTTATCTGTGTAGCATGAACGCTATTCAAGCAATCGGAATATTTCAACCATACACTGTCTGCATGGCCCGGAGCACAGCTTGACCGAGGCGTGCCGAAATGATCATCAAAGGCTTGAGCCAAGCATTCCCCACACCGCCCAGTATCTTTACGTCACCCCCACTTCACCTGTCTCTTCTCTTGGTGATGATCAGTCACCCGGCATCATTGTACCTTATGGACATGGTGCACCGGATCTCTCGGCGATGATCAGTTACCGTCTTGACTTACGAGTTACAGATAATGTAAGCTCGGTCAAGGTGCATAGCCGGACGTTTCGGCTTACAAGACGTTATCGATAACGTCTACTGTAGCGTACTGGATCCGCGGTATTGCTTTCCTTCTCGGCCGAGATTCCGAGCAGTGTGGTAGACGATCGTTTGTGGGCTGAACTGGGAACGGTCACAAAGTGACGAAGTGATGACACCACCCGTGAAGGCCGGGGCGTCAGTCCGGTCTGCACAGCGTCCCTCAGCGTTGCATGACTAGTTTCACAGAATAGGTGGCGAGCTCATATGTCGCCAGCAGTAAATGGGGATATTGTCGTGTAGATTACCGCCCCAATAAACACCTGGCTATCGGTACAACGCCGTACAGCCCGAGAACAACGCGAAACTCTGTAGTGCTTAAACCCCTCCTTGCTAGACTGATTGAAGTTTTGATCTTTCCAATCCATGTGTGTTCCCATGACAAGTTCTACGTATACAATATGCATCTCGACCTCCTAGCCCAGAACTGTATTACAGATCGCAAAGCCCAAAAATGGATGCGACGACCACCGTGACCACCTCTTGCGGCTTGGTATCAGTTGCCCTTACAGCTCTATACCTCCGCACTCGGGTCAACGGGCGAAAGCGTGCCGGCTCGAGGGGGCGAAGCAGGTTTCCTACCTGGTGGGAAATCAGGAGGACAGAACTTGATCTTGTAACACTGCTCCCGTACGTTAGCCTGCAACCTCGGTATCTTCCCTCCATTTTCCTTCAAGACCTGCCGATACGTTCCTTCGGTATCCCTATTCAGATACTCTCGCATCCTCTCCAACCCATATTCGTGTAGTGTTCAGAATGTTTGATTTGGTCCAGCTCGTATGCAGTCATAGACTGGTGACTAATCCGTCGTCAGAGCTCGATTGTTTGAGTATTTGAGTCTTGCTCAGATAACAGTCGCCGTACCCGCAGCGCTCGGCACATGACGAGACTGGAAGTGCCAGTTGACTATACCCCCTTCTTGAATGTAATTTGCGTGAGACCAGATACTCGGCGCTCTTGCCCGTCCCCGGACACTCATTTTCTTCACAGCGAGAGCATGCACTCACACTACGGCTTCTTGTCGGATCAGACACACGCGATACCATTTCCGAGTGCCTGAATCCCCACCCTATCATCTACTGAAGACATCCGGCCCTTATCTATCCATTTCATTCTACCATATACTGTAACGGAATGCGTTTGAATCCCCTATACCTACTACCTCTAGGTCTGACGGTTCTAGCACAGGGTGCAGCTCCGTCAGTCATTGCTCATTCGCCCCACGGAAGGAGAAAGCTGATAATCAGTGTAGATGATCCTACCCCCACCCCATTGACTTTGCGTCAACAAGCCGATAAATATATTGGAGTAGGCAAGAAATTGGCACAGGCTTATCTTGGTAATACGCCTTTAGATTATGCTGCTAGGGAAAAGAGTGATCGTGAAGCTGGAGTGGTTAGATTGACGGACGAAAATTGGGATAAGGAGATGAAAGCCTGGGATGGGGATTGGGTTATTGTTCTGTAAGTCTCACTTTAAGTTTGATTGAACAGATCTATACCATCAGCGTGAGCGATTACCGCTCGATCGATACGATAGGATGACCGCTCGAGTACATGACTGATGGAAGCCACGGAAACCTATATGGCGGACCAACAGTTCCAGACCCCGCATCAACCTATTTCTTAGAAATGCATACCAACGCAACATCCTTAGCATCTCAATACATTTCTTCTCCCCCATTAGAAAAAGATCACGAGGAAAAATTATCGAATTTAAAGAAATTGAAATGGGCAAGATTCGATTATATGACGGAATGGGAAACTTGCGCTAGATGGATGATTACTCGTCCTCCTTGGTTGGTATTTGTTACGAAACACGGAGAGGATGTTAGATTTTTAGGAACTAGAAGTATAAGTCCTGAAGGAAGGAAATTGTTTAGTTTTATGGCTTATAGAAATTGGGAGACTTTGAATGTTTGGAAACCGATTCCGTTCTAGTGAGTCTGCAAGGAAGGGTGGTGACTGTCGTCGCTTGCTTCTTGATACTTGGTGCCATCATCAAGGTCCCGCACTTCAACTGGTCAAAGTGCTGATACTCAGTTCGCGATGCACAGAGACATACATTGCCGCCCACCATAAATTGGGGGCCGTAACAGTCAATATACCAAAATGGGTCTGGTTATTCGTAGTTCCAGCCGCTACCCAAGGATTGGTCAAATACCTATTCTTCGGAGGTGGAGCGGCAGCACCAGCACCAGCAGCTGCACGAGCTAGACCAGTCCCAGTAGTTAGGAAGAATGCTTGATCTGCATAAGCAGGTATGTGGGAGTAGAAGCAGGCTCTACTTGGAATATATAGATGTTTATCGTTGATGATAACACTATGTTACAACAGTCTACATTTCTACATTCTACCCTGGAATTTGATCTCCGTTACTTTCCGTCCTTGTTGAAAGACTACCACTACCACCTCTTCTTGAGCTTCCCAGTAGCAGTCTCATAAATCATCAACTGCCTAAAGAATGGCATATCCGTATGTGAGAATTCGAAACCTTTATCAATAGGATCAAGTCCCCTCGCGACAAGTTCAAGAGTTTGACATGTGAAGATTCCACAATCCGAGCCATTGTTTTGCTGAGGTGCGTTCTGGTATCGTCAGCCTATATCACAACACAGTGCACGGGGCGGAACATACATTGGCGTGTTTGTATGTCCAATCGGAAGTATCGTACGGAGCACCCTTTTTATCCAGATGTTCATCTTGGATGTAATTGATCAGGTTCTGGTCATCAGCTCTTCGTGACTTGTCGCAGGCTACAGGTACATACCGCCGAAACATCCTCCATTGCAGATCCATAACTACCCATCGAATCGAAATACTCAATACGTTTCTTGTTCATATTGATAGCAGCTGCGATCCAGTGCATACCTCCAACATTGATCGGTACAAGGATCAGATCTTTGGAGAAAATATCAATCTGGAATCAGTAACTCATCATCTCGCAGAAGTAGGTAGACACACCTTCTTGGTCCAGCGCTTAACAGTACTCTGACCCCCTGCTTCAATTTTGCCATAAAAGAAGGTATTGAAAGCATGTATTTTCGGATACTTTGGATCGGAAGCGTTTCTTGCACTGACTAATGCGAGGTAATAACTTATATTATCGTCCGCTAGCCATTTACCATTTTGCAATCGACCGATATTTCTCGCATCAACGTGTTCATTTCCTGCCATTGGAGATTTGAACTGTCGGTCTGATAATGTCTTTTCCACCTAACCATCAGCGTTGTATCATCACGGCGTTAATATATCGACTCACGACGGCCGATTCTTCACGGGACAGGGATTTGGGTATTGTTGGACCTGATAATTTTCGGAATTCCTCATCTTCCTTCTCTTTATCCAATTTAACTTTCTCGATCAGATCCGCAATGTCTGTAGATTGCCTGACGTTAGCGTTGTGCAGAGCGGGTGACATACTTGAAGTTCAGAATAGAAGTCCTCTGTGTACGCCCAAGAACAGGAGCCTAAATCGTTAGCTGATCCTTGACTCTCCGATTATAGCTTACCTCGACTTTATGACTTGAGAATAGTTGCCCAGGACGTTTCAGAGGATCTCGGAAGGCCGCTAGTCGAGCTTGATAATCTATCAATGACCCACCTTCATCTGAATATCAGCCCTGATCATTGTAGTCAAGACCGACTGACGTCTTCTAGCCATAACTTTCGCTCGTTCCCTTTCCCTCTCGGCGACTTGTTCTGCCCTAGCATCCCTTAAAGCTCTTTCGAAATGTTGAGCAGTCTTTCGCGCCTCGAGTTGAGTACGCTCGTCTCCGGCTATTTCTGCCTCGCCCTGCAATTTCCTATAAAAAGCCAATTGTTCCTCCATTACCGGTATACTCGATTTCTCTTGCTTCTCTCTGGCCCTAGCTCGACTGGGATGTCCATTCTCTTCCTCGTCCGATTCTACATTCCGGTCCCATTTCCTATTTCGTTCCCTTCGCCTCGGTTGACCAGCCAAGATATCCCCGTTCAAGGTCAATCTACCCATATCTGGAAGATCACCTCGTCGGCCATATCCATTCATTCCTGCCTGCCGACTTGGACCGGCAAATGTATCGTCATCTGATTGTTCATCCGCTTCTCGCGTCATATCAATGACTTCTTTCTCGGGTAAGGCGGGGTATAGTGGTCGATGACGAGATTGACTAGGTCCACAGATGGATAGTCGATGTCCTTTTCCGTCTGATCCTCTTGGTCTTGCACGCGGTGTGGTTCTTTTAGGGGTTGAACCTGATATGTGAGATTATCCCCAGCTAGGAGGGACGCGACGAGCTTACGAGGAGTTGTTTCTGATTGAGAGATGATGCCAAAGCCTGTCAAGATACTTGTGATTGTGCCAAACCAACCGCCAGTGCGTTGATGTAGTGGTCTCTCCTGTACTGGTGTAGGTGGAGCGCCGCGTAGTGTGAGTGATGACTTTGATCGTTTCGCACTATGATTGAGGCCGTTTGGGGAATAGTCGTCTGACGATGTACGCTTAATGCCCGCCATTGCGGTCGGTCTGGTTTTCCGTCAGGGTTTGATGTTTCGTGGTGAAACTTCAGCAGCTCCAAGCTGGATATGGTTTCGCTATAGCATTCGTATTGTATTGTCTATTGGTTGTATCTCTATTGCTGTAGTATTGGGAGTAAGTAGGTATATGATGAATGGTTGATTCTTGAATCTTGAGTGGATAACATGAATAGACAACAATGGACGGAATCAATTCACAGTGATCTCCACTCATTCACTCACTCTGAACCTCCAAGTCGTTGTTTATCAAATCCCACTCTTCATACAGCCTAGTACTTGTTCCCACCTACCCTCGGAGATCTTGGCTGATCAATCCGATCCCTCGATACATAGATCGAAGGCGAAGGGACGGGTATCGAGGTCAGGATGGCAGAATCGGAAGGGGAATTACCGACCTCGTCGGCCTCGACTAGTGCTATTGTCAGTAGCACACCGGCTCAACAGGCGCAAGCGGACACAGGGGCTGGACCATCGCAGGTATCTGGAAGTGCTGGCAGTGGTACGATGAGTGCTGAGTCATCTGGATCTGGTTCTGAGTCTGGAAGTGGGGAGATAGCTGGAAATACTGGACAATCAGAAGGAGAAGATATGCAAGTTCAGATTGACGGTAATGTGAATGAAGCTGGGAATGATCAAGGGGAAGATATGGTCATTGAAGCTGGACCTTCGCATATTGGCAAGCGAGTCAAGGTGAGTTTATCCCTTGACCTACTTCGCATATGAGAATAAGCTGATAATCAGGTGTATGAGCTTCGAGACTCCTCATGGTTCGATCGTGGTACAGGGCATTGCAAAGGTGTATATGACGATACTCAGGATTTGGCACTCATTATCGTCGAAGCGGAAGATATGTCTGAAGGCAAGGAAGGGGATGGAGCACCAGCAGCTACAGAGGGGGAAGGGGGATTCTTGAAGGAGGAATTGTTGTTGAGTACCAAGGTCGAGAAGGAGGACATTTATGCTCGTCAACAGGGTATGTTGTCTGGCTAGGTGGCTGTTGAGGCAAGACCATAGGAGCTGATTTATAGATACCCTGATAGTCTGGACGGAACCTCAGACTAATCTTGATATCGCATTATCATTTCAAGATCCAGATGGTTGCGAGGATATCTGGTCATTCGTCTGTGATGTTCAAAGACATCTAAACAACCTACCTAGTGAGCTTCCGGTCCTTCCACGTCTCGTCGGATATTGAGCAAGCTGACAGTGAGGCGACGCAGATCATCTTTCGATATCATCGGAAAAGTTCTCATTATCCCCTGTAGTCGGTGCTGGAGCTACAGAACATGCTAGGACACATTGGGTACCTCTCACTCTGGCCAACATCAAGTCAGCCTCGACCAATGAGATTCGGTAATCAAGCTAACATAATAGGGATCAACAGATCTTTCTTCAGATGCAAGCCAAATCACCGGTTGGGAGAGATAAGATTATAGACCGTATAGTCCACGTCCATTATACTGGACCTGTACGTCTCGCTTCAATACCAGAGAGTGGCGCTGATGATCAGGATTGGCTGGAACAACTTATATCTGTGTTTGAGCAGGCGGAAGATTTAGAGAGTCTAGAGGATATTCATGCGGTCTCGAGCATTGTTCATCTACTCCGTAGGTCCCACTTACGAGGCGAGGAAGAGAGAAGGCTAACTTCAAGTAACGCTGAATGATAATGGAATGCTGGATCTCATGCTCAAAGATAATGTCTTTATGGGCATACTTGGTGTCCTAGAGTGTATGTCTTCTCACGTATGCCTATCACCATCAGCTGATGAGTAGATGACCCAGAGATCCCAACGCACAAGGCTTCTTACCGCGAGTTCTATCAACAAACTGCTCAATTCCGTCAAGTAATCGAGATCAAGGATCAGTATATTCAAACCAAGATCCACCAGACTTACCGCCTTCATTTCCTGAAAGAAGTCGTCCTCTCTCGAGTCCTAGATGAAGGCACATTCGGCATTCTGAACGGGTTCATATATTTCAGCCAAGTCGATATCGTCAATCATATCCAAAACAACGATGCTTTCCTGGTCGAACTGCTATCGGTTTTCAAAGGTCAAACCGCCTCTCCGATCCAGGACGATTCACCTCTCGACCAAAAGAAACGCGATACACTCATGTTTCTCCATCAACTATTCACTCTTGCTAAACCATTACAAGCAATAGGTCGTATAGCTTTATATCGCGGTCTTATCGATCGTGGTCTACTGCATGTGGTCGAATGGGCATTCCGTCGTAAAGAAGCTCCAATATTACATACAGCTTCCGAAATCTTGACATTTACCCTCGAGCATGATACGAATGCGGTTCGGAATCATATTCTGAAAGAACATGATGCAAGCGCTACGACTTTACTAGGGGAGATGATTGGGATACAGAGTCTGACGGATAATACGGGCTTGGCAAGTCATTTATCGGATAGTATACGTCATTTACTGGACATACCACATGAGGGCGAGGTAAGCTGCATTCACCTGTTGCGCGACTTGGCTGATGGGTAGTCAATATTCGTTCGTAAAGAAGGACCATTAGCGGATAATTTCATTACCTTCTTTTACGAAACCTCGGCATCGCAACTGTTTAGACCAATTACCGACATGCCCCATATGGATAGTGAGAGTATGTCGATTGCACAACTCGGCATCAGTGAGAGTTTGGCTGACAACGTAGACCCTCCACCTCGATTACCTAGATCACGCATATCCCTTCTCATCATGCTCGTCGAGCTTCTCTCATTCTGTGTTTCACATCACGCCCATCGCGCTTCTTATTTCATCCTCTCAAATCCAATCTCCAAATCAGTCATCAACCTCCTCCAAATCAAGGACAAGCCTTTACGCCATGGTCAGTCGAGTTTTGAGTCTCAAGGATCAAGGTAGCTGATGATTAGCTGTCCTACGTTTTGCCAGGACGTGTTTGAGAACGCCAAATCACTTTATTCATCGGTATTTCGTCAAGCAGGATTTGATACCGCCTCTACTTGATTTACTCGAGGAGGAGAGTTCCCGAGATAACATGTTGAGCTCGTCCTGTATGGACGTGCTCGATTTGATTCGCAAGGTGAGCCATCAGCTTCATATATAATGACGGCCACTCACCGATCTAGGAAAACATCAAACCAATCATCAATCACATTTTCGATAATTACCGCGCACGTCTAGAAGCGCTCGGTCAACGACCATACCTCCGTGCATTCATTCAAGGCCTCACGACACGCTGGGAACAAAACAACGAACCTCCGCCTGCCCCTCCTCAACTCGATTCTGAAGCTTCCACCAATCCCGGTTCTGGTTCTGGCTGGAAAACTCAAGCTCAGGAGGAAGACTACTTTAATGGCTCGGATGAGGAAGAAACACCTAAACGACCTAATAAGCGTCAGAAAGCAGTTCCAAATACTACTCCCAATCGAGGGCGAGTGAATACAGGTGTACAGCGTAGTCCTACGACACGATCTAAACCTTCTTTGGTCGATTATGATGATGGTTCCGATTCGGATGGATCGAATGGTACGCAATCACCTCGCCAGCCTGGTTCTGGTTCTGGATCTAGTTTAGGTGCAACACAAGAATTGGAGGAAGATCTAGGCGATGTGGCAATGCGTATGCGAGCAAAGAGGCAGCGTGAAGAGGAAGACGACGAGGGTTTCGCAGGATTACTGGGGATAGCAAAAGCAGCTGGTGGAGGTACATTGGCAGCGGCCAAGGAACCTGTGAAAGCTGAAGATCCAACACCTGTCAAGCCAGCAGCGGCGACTGCGCCAGTGGCGGCGAAACCTACAACACCGGTTAAAGAGGAGAAGGCATCTACACCTGGAAAGAGATTGAAGTTGCATTTGGGTTTTGGAAAGAAGAAGTAATTTGTGGTATGAGATGGGCACGTTGATGTCGATGGATGCCATATGTACTAGTAATAATAGCGATTAGTAGATATCTCAATGTCTACTAGACAATGAGTGACGAGTAGGTGATCCCTCTATGCATCCCATCTTGGGGTTAACCGAATGATTTGCGGGCGAGGGAGCTAACTATGCATGCATCGGATGTGATAGCCGGTTCAGACTCATTCACGCGAGTCTGTCGGAGTTAAGAAACACACCGATCTGCAACTGCCACACTGGTTCTCTCTTGCCACCTTTGGTTGAATTACCGGATTACGCCGAAGTGTGAGTGGATCAGGGATGGTTGATTTGAGATAGCACAAGGTAGAATCAGCTACTCCGTCTGTACCATCAAGTTATATCGCAAAAATGGGTGTAAGTCTTATGAGAATAGATGTCCAGGATACATACAAGGCAGACAGCTGACATCAACAGCGAGTTATCCGAGCCCAAAGGAAATCTGGTGGAATCTTCCGAGCCCACACCAACCTCAACAAGAACCCAGCCAAGCTTAGGAACTTGGATTTCGCCGAGAAGAACGGTTACATCAGGGGTGTTGTTAGGGAGATCATTCACGACTCTGGACGGTGAGGCTTGTTCTATCTCTGTAGTCGGAGCGAGGAGTGTATCGAGGACAATTCAGTTGGATCGGATCGAGTGAAAATGAAGGATCAAGGATCATGAGGAAAGGATCAGCTGGAGGAGGATTTTTTCAGGATGAGATCTGAGCAGAGGAGACTGGGCGCACACGAATCAATGCTGACAACCACAGTGGTGCTCCCCTCGCCGTTGTCGTCTTCCGAGACCCTTACAGGTACAAGCTCCGAAAGGAAACCTTTATCGCTACCGAGGGAATCGCTACCGGATCATTCATCTACTGTGGAAAGAAGGCTACCCTAAACGTCGGAAACGTTCTACCCATCTCGCAATGCCCTGAAGGAACTATCGTCTGTAACGTCGAGGAGAAGGTCGGTGACCGAGGAGCGCTTTCCAAGACATCTGGAAACTACGCTACCGTCATTGGACACGGTGAGGATGGAAAGACCCGAATCAGGCTACCAAGTGGTACCAAGAAGGTCATCAGCTCGAGGTGTAGGGCTACCATCGGTCTCGTTGCTGGAGGGTATGTCGATTCATCTTTACAGATGTACAAATTACAGTGCTAACCAAATTCTAGTGGTCGAGTCGACAAGCCCTTCTTGAAGGCTGGCCGAAAGCACCACGCCATGAAGGCCAAGAGGAACTCATGGCCCCGAACTCGTGGTGTTGCTATGAACCCCGTCGACCGTGAGTCTCCTTCACCTCAACAACCTTCCACAACCTCAACTAATTTCCAGATCCCCATGGTGGTGGTAACCATCAACACATTGGTCACGCTTCGACCATGGCACGAGACGCACCCGCCGGTCAAAAGGCTGGTCTTATCGCCGCCAGGAGAACCGGTCTCCTCAGGGGTACCGTCAACAAGTCTGCCGCCGACCAGTAGATGGAAGGATGGAATTGACGAGTCGGCTCTGGAGGTTTGGATCTTTGGACGCATTTGTACTTATTATGCAAACGTCTACACGGAACGTCTTGGGCGAAAGTTACTGACTGGTACCGAGTACGCCATGTGTTTTGGCTTCTGGTCTTCCGACTGCATGAACATCGTCGGAAACGACATCGTGGGAAATGGGAGCAATGAACCTTGATCCGAGTGATGACTATGCGCACATGATATCGATCAGGCGCAAACTCTATCATCGACGTCGGCCTCTACCCTGAGCGGCTTTCGTGAAAATCGACAATCGTTACATCAATGCAAAATGCGTTCTACCTAATTGTTATATCTGCCAGATCCATCCATCCTCTCAATCTTGGTCCATCTCAGCCTGTCCTACATTTTGATCACCAACCAAAGCCGAGCAAAGCTCCTTTAGTCTCCTCACTAACATCCCATAATATCCATGTCCAGCACCTTGTTTACCTCTTAAATCGAGATTCTATCATCAGCTCATCACCTCAGATTGAAGATGGGAGACATACAATATCAGTATTGAGTTCGTCCAATCGCTCAAGAACACCCCTGAGACCACTTGCGATAATCTCCAATTGTCTAGCTGAAGCGTGAGACGATCTGGAAGCGTCCAACCTATTGTGCGTCGAAAATGATAATGAGATATCGACTGGTCGAACTGGGTCTTTTGGATGTAAAGCGTCATTGGCGTAAAACAATAAATGGCGCCACGTCTATCATTAGTTTCAATGTCTCTAAAGCGAGGTTCGTAAGACATACCAAGAGAAGTAGTGATTCAATCATATCTATCCGTCAGCCTAGAACGTACAAATTCACCGCTGACTTACTGAATAGTAGACCACTCTTTGCCATCAACGCCGATGCCGACGATTCTTCATCTCCTGTAGTAGACCTCACTGATCCATTCGCTTCTCGCTCAATAGCAGCCTCGTACCCACTCGCTGTGTCTTGAACACCATCCGCTAGATCCGACAACATGTCCACAGCAAGCTGCAAGCTGGGTGCAGAAGCTACTCCCGTCAGCTCGAGCAACGAGGTCCGATCAGCTGACTTACCAATATGCTTAGCTGGCCCTTGACCTCTTGCTGGCCCGTTCAGGAGGACAGGCAGTCCCTGGCCGGATTTGAGGTCTTGCGTGGTAGCGCATAGATAGGCGAGTATGACCTGGTTCAAACCAGCTACTTTACTTTCAACTTCCGAGTCAGCTGGTTCAATCGGTGAAATTGATAGGCAGCTCACTGGAAGCAACCTCGTTTGCAGGGACGGTGATATCGGCCCAAGTCTGAGAATCAAAGAATCGAGCGGCAATAGCTAGTACAGCTAAATGATATCCTCCGAATCCCCCTGACGAGCGCTACACATCAGCTACTTCCCATCACTGCTAGGAGAATAACGTACCAAGTCCTCAATAGGGACTTTATGCACCACCATAGCCAACATTGATATTATCAATTTACACTCTTCGACTCCTTTCAAAGTGAGATAAGCTTGGTTTTCCCTTAGGATCACCAGCAATGATTCCCGATGAGCATTGAGGAAGCTAATGGCCTGGGAAATCAGCCAAGCTTTCCATATGCTGAATCTGAATAGACCTACATGTCCAGCTCCAGTCCTAGATGAACGATGTAGACTCGATAATACCCTCGTGAGTAGCTGTAATGCACAGACTAGTACACGGTGTTGTCGATCCACCGAATCTTGTAACGAACCACCTAATCATTAGCTTCTCTGCGCGAGACCGCGCTTCTAGCTCACCCATGATCTCTTCCCTCATGGGTTGGACAGAGACGAAACTACACATTGATAATTGTTCAAATATGCCAGCATCCAGTAATTCTTCGGCTCCCTTTTTGGAGGCGGCGACCGACATTAGGAATGCCATCTTGCTCTCATACACCCAGTAAGCGTGTAAGTTGGCTAAAATCAGCTTAGTCTATTTACATTCCGGAAAAGAAACAGCTTACCAGCTTCCGGCTCTAGGCATTCTTGAAGAGAAATCTCTCGGTCTTTCAATTCTCGTACAAAGAACCGTAAAGCTCCCATCTGGACCATGGGCAGCAATACCGCCCTATCCTTCTCATTCTGACATATCGAGACCACAGCTCCAAGTAATGCGAAACATTCTGTCTTCCATACATCCCGATCATCCATCGCGTCCCTGCATAGCATAGGTATAAATCGATCTTTCTTGGCCGACATCTCGCGCAAGGTCGCTCGTTGTAAAGCGCGCATCGGAGAGGATGATTCTTTAGTGGATCCGATGGTGGAGATGTCGTCCGAGATGTCGAAAGTCGAAGTGAGAAGTTGGAGGTACTGACTAATAGCAGCAAACAAGTTTCCGCGAGAAGTCTCGGTCGTTCCGGGACGAGTGACTGCGTCGAGAATCTTTCTCAAGATCAAAGATAACCGGTCGACAGGAAGGTTTTGGCCGTCGAATTCGAGCAGGATATTGATGAGCGTAGTGATCGATACCAGGACAGCTTCCGATAGGTTCTCGAGTATACCAGAAGCTAGATCGGCATCACATCGATCGAGCAGACTATCCAGCAAATCAAAGAGTACCACTTCCTGCCTCTCCTCGGGTACAAAACGGAACAACATTGATAGAGATACTTTCAGACATTCGTTCCATGCCGATAAGAATTCACCTTTGGCCCAAGCAATCTCGGTCTCGCGATTAACAGCTTGAACACGATCGAGAATATACTTGATTTCACTTTCGATAGCGAGGGTACTGTCACCAGGAGTAACGGTACCTCGTTGTTCATATTGTCGTTTCTGAGCTCGTAGTTCCCGTTCAATGGCGGTAATGTCGTAATGATTCCATTGGGCCGTCTTGAACTTCTCGGCGCTAAAGCTATTGAAGTACTCCATCTCGCGCGAGATCCCGGGTGTGTGCTCCTTCCAAACAATGTCGACAGAAGACAAGAGGTCATTGAGCGTCAAACGCTGTTCATCCTCATCGAGATCGTCTGCTTCTACTTCAGTCGAGGAGCCAAAGATGGTCAATGCGATATCGGAAGCGGCCGCACTGTATCCTCCGAAAGTAAACGTCTCTAGTGCTACGCACGATAGTACCCATCGTCGATACTCGAGGAAAGCAATCAAGTTGGTAGCTGATGTTTCGTAGTCGCCTAGATCGTGCGTAGAGGCAACTCCCTTGTCTGATGAATCGGTATTATCGACAGGTAAGTGTATGGGGAGTGATGATAGTTGACCTGAGGAGAAGCCGAAATTGGTAAGGGCGTGGGAGATAGTCGATCGGCCGGTCAGGGGATTCGAGAATAATTGATTGACCAATCGGACTGACTTGGCCGCTAACACAGGATGGAGAGCGAAGAGTGATGTGGTAGATGCCCCACCAGCTTCCGAGCCATCCATCAATTGCGACAAAATCGAATCCAAGGCCGAAGGTCGACAATCACCAGATCGAGGGTCTTGGAGAGATAGGTCGTTTGTGCGGAAGTCAAAGCCAAGTAGGAAATGAGCGAGATTAGGTCCTTGAACCTCCCCACTCGTCCCCTCCACCAGTAGATCAAGGATAGTCGAGCGGATAGCAATTGGAAGAGACTCGATACTAGAAGACGAGATCTCGTCCCTCAGGACGTGCCTTTCTACGTCTACAATAGCTTTACTCGTCAAATCCTCACCATGCCCTTGCAAGCGATTACAGAATCCCTGAGCGATTCTGAGGGAATCATCAGACGCATCGATAATTCCGGCTAATCGATTGATGGAGGATGTATATTCAGATCCGAAAATATCGCTCTGACTGAATACAGCCGAATTTGCGAGATGGCAGACGAGTTTGGTAGAAATGTATGAAACGATTGGATCGGCATCCCCTACGAGTAAGGCGATCGCATTGACATTGGCGAGGTGGTTGAGGAGGTATTGGTCCAATGAACACGTTTCGATCGGTCTCTTGAAATCACCCGCATCGGCACGGGGCTCACTAAGAATCTGCATTTGAACACTGAGGAGTTCTTGCAAGTCAAAGATCCTGTGATAGACTCGTAGCACCCGTTGCAGCGTGCTCGTGACGATACTGGATCGTGGAAGGGATAATGACGAAGTAGTATCGAGGATATTGGCCAAAATGGCGAAAACGTTTCGTTCACCGATGAATCGCATAAGCACCGTGAAACCAGGTTCGTCCGCTAGGGACTTTGCACGTTGAGCGAATTGAGTAGCGGCGAGATCGGAGGAAACCAATTCGGAAGGGTCGTAGGCGAGTAGTGCTTTTTCGACGAATGCCAAAGCACTATTGATAATCTCCCACTGTTCATTTTCCCGACCGAATCGTCTGACGGTGGGGACTAATAGGACTCGATCCATGATATATGCCTGACCGCGACGAAGCGTATTGGCCAACCGAGCAGAAGTAGGGCGGGGAAGGTCAAGCGATGAATTCGGCTTAGGGATCAAAGCAGTTAGGAAACCCAAATAAGCCCTTGTCAAGGGGTAGATATGGGCGTCCTGTTCTAACGTTTCCATCTTGGCCATCCATCCGACCGGTGATATTCGCGTTGGCTCATAGGACCTAAAGAGGGTACTCGGGTCGACAAAACTGATTCGTTCGTAATTTTCTACTGCCCTTTGAATGACATCTTCATCGTTGACATCGCCTTTCCGAGTAACGAAGGCCGTCAGAGCCAGGAGAACATTTGCTTTAAGGTCGAGTAAATCAGTGAGATTCCTCCGTTGATCCTGATCGACTGCCACGTCGGTATTGATGAAATCGAACAAAACCTGAATAGGATTAGGCTTGGAGGTCAACAATGTATCGCGAGCGAGTTTCGAATGTCGGATGACCGTAGTCAACAATCTCGTCCAGCCCCGGAGCGGAATGACGTCTTGGTAAGGGTGCATATGTGCCGGAAGCAATATGCGGGTCGGTTTGACAGTTTCGAGGAGTCTAGGCATAATATCGACAAAATGCTGATAGAAATGGAAAAGCTTGTTCCAAGGAAGTTTTGTTTCGTTGTTTATCTTGTTGTAGGCGATCGAGGCGCATTGCGGTCCGGTGGAAATAGCAGTCAACATCTCCCAAAATGCCCAGCCGGGATATTGATTCCCACGTACATCGAGAATGATACCGGTAAAAGTCGTATCGTCCCATAGATGAAGCGCTCGGTCTTCAGGTAATGACCGGTATACAACAGCAAGGAACGACAAGAATGCCTGGTAATGTAAAGGACCAGGTGTACTGCGTGAAGCGAGTTTCGCGTGAATGTCCTCTTCTCTGTGATGTTTCGTTGAGCGAAGCGCGTCTTCTTCTCGGTTGCGTAATGTCTTCAAGAAATTCTTCCGTCCAGCAAGCGAATCAACAAGACACTGCAGTTGATCGAAAATGAACGCGTCGTTCCTCGGATCAGATCGCCCGGCAAGTTTGTATAGTGAATCCTCGGCAGCTTCTCTTGTATCCTCATCTTCCTCCTCTAGACCTCGTTCTCTGCGTATACGCAATACCCAATCGCGTAGATGTTGAAATATCTCGCCTGCGATGGGTTCATGGAAGAGATTATCAGTCGTTGGGAGATCGATACCGGTATTGGCGGCTATTGGATCGAATTGCATTGCTGATCGGTAAAATGCGAACCAGGATAATTTACACGCATCGCGTAAGAAGCTATTTGTCCATTGATCTTGCACCTGGACA
Organism: Cryptococcus sp. GC_Crypt_2; assembly: GCA_026538405.1. NCBI lineage: Eukaryota > Fungi > Basidiomycota > Tremellomycetes > Tremellales > Cryptococcaceae > Cryptococcus > Cryptococcus sp. GC_Crypt_2. The sequence goes on from JALPCC010000038.1 coordinate 164,685, forward strand.
TCAGCTAGGGATCGCTCGGACGCTAGCAGCTTACAATCAAGCTAGAGGCGAGTTTGAGGAA
>JALPCC010000039.1:0-160543 GCA_026538405.1 Cryptococcus sp. GC_Crypt_2
CCGAATGGACGATAATCATGGAGCATGAGGATGAAGTGTATGATTGGCAGAAAGCAAGCAGTGCAGCGTGGAACGCTTCTTTTGTAGAGTGATGGGAGAGATTGGGAAGACCCGTAAGAAGGATTAAACGGGGTGCTGATGTCGTATTCGAGGAGGATTGGCTGGAGGAAGGAGATGTGGCCGATTGGGTTCTGGAGTCGGTGTTGATATTTAGAGGGGAATAAGAGTTCCTCGAAAGGAATGAGATTAATTTAGCAGTTGACGATTCTCGTTCTGATGTTCAGTACAGATTGAATCACCTGAGTGTCCTACACAACATACCTACTCCAGCACCGACAATGGCATCATCAGCCCCTTCTCCCCATTCCATCAGCTCGACCCCCATCTCCTTAGCCACAACTCTGACAGTTGTAGTCTTTCCGGCCCCAGCTGGACCCGATAACAACAAAATTCTCTGCCCCGTTAGCTCGTCCTCTACAGACGAAGTTGACATACCTTGTATTTCCTGATTTGCTGTACCGCAACTGGCTTAGACCCATCTTTCGGTATGCTATCAAGCGAGTACCCATGAATGGCCTCGTGTATCCATTTCCTCACCTTTGCAACCCTGGCTTTACCAGGTGCTAGATCGGCCTGGGTTCAGTCACTCCCCTTCCAACCGGTGACGTCCTGAAGTAACTTACGATGGTGTGCGGTGCATATAGCTCGGTCCACATTTCTTCTAGACCTATCATCAGCTTTCCCTAAGCTCTGCACGATATCTTACCATCCCCCTTCTTGGGTTTACTCGGAGAAGATCCTAACACTTGAATCTCATCGTCATCCACCTCAACCTCCACTTCCTTCTCCTTTCCCTTCCCGTACGTGTGAATATTTCCCTTGGCTTTCTTCAACGGTACCTCCCTCAGCTTTTCGGGAGAATCAGATCTAGATCTAGCCCTTGTTTTCGTTAGGAAATCGGCAGGTGGAGGGGGCATCATTTCCCTATCGCCTTTCCCATTTTGCGATTTCAAGCCCAACCCCGAGCTAGAGCTAGAACCACTTTTCTGAATTGATCTTGAAGCAGTATTTGGGTTGCTCTTGAGATTAGGTGGAAGAGTGAACTTGAGGGTCGATTGAAACTACTCATCAGCTCAGACCCCGTAAATGGTCCAGCTTACAGAACTGAGACTAGACATTTTCTTGCCTCCAGTCGTGCTTGTCGAGCTCTTGCCCGAATTCGAGATCGATCCCGACGACTGCTGTCTGCCAAGCGCCTTTGGCGGCATTGTTCCTACGTCTCTGGAGCCCTGATGCGGCTTCTATCGTTAGATGTTCTGATACTCGATGATGGAGGAAAGGAAAGTTGATGCAAGAGCAGTCGCGTCAGGTACCAGACACAAGTCATTTCGGATACATCCGATAGCTTTACCGTAGACGTGACCTGGCAGTAGTAGTGAGGTGCACCACTCTATCCTCTTCATACGCTACTTCCCAGGACAACAAGACATATTGTAAAAGAGCATCGCGCACAAGATGGTAAGCTCAGCGTCTCGCTTGATTTCAACTGACAACTAGTCGGCGCTATTTAATTTCCAATCCTTACTCCTCGTCCTACTACTCCTAATCTGCACATGCACCTATATAAGAGGTTCAGCGCCAGGTCTAGTGGACCGTAATCGTGAAGGGTGAGTGGTAGCGTCTCTCACCATACCCCAATGCTTTCACCCGCACCTTCCAAGGATGCTCAGAGTCACGGAAGTGGGAAAACGATACCGGGACCCATAGCTGATCATAGATTCACGGGGATATTCTTTAAATGCGCCAGAATAGGAGAGAGGATGTCGCCCTACGTCTCTCTTGCTTGTATCGCTATGGCAGTTACGATCATCATCAACCCATGACATCGTATGTAGGAGCATTGCGTACCGGGAGGTAGTGAGGGGGATGGCCTGGGATGGAATGATGACGGGATATCACGATCGACTGTGTAAATACGAACGGATAGACGGCTTGGACTGTATGTATCATATTCACTCTTCATCAAGTCAGGGGAGGAAACTGGGACAGCTTTACATCGATAACGATATCGACGATTCATCTATAGATGCTGATGGTATTATCTACAAATGGCTATACTACAAATCAAACCGTGATGGGGAGGACGAACACCAGAAAAAAGGACTATCTATCCCGATAACCTATCTACCCTGTTTCGGCCACACTCCACTTCCGAAAACACCAGAAACTCCAGTATTCCCCTTTCCACCAAAATAATGAGGTTTGTACCTAAAAACCTCTGCGTTCGGGTATTCCAATTTCAGGAACTCCACGACCCCATTCGCCCATCCATTCGTGATCTCACTATGACCTCCTAACCAGATATCTAACCTTGGCTTTGGGTCTCGTTTGATGAAAACTGCACCGACTACTTGTTGGTCCGTACCCATGGGAGGAGGGCAGGAAGTATCGAAAACTCCTGCTACCATATTCAAAGCGGTTTTGAAGAATAATAAATCCAGCTGATATCAGTTGACATTCTTGTCTGAAAGGAGAGTGGACAAACCTCGGCTGGACATGCAGAGATGACGATCTTTCCACCGGCTTTACACTGTGGATCTTCCCATGCTGGCCTCACATCTGCATGGAAGAAATGAGCAGTCTTGTCTGTCCCAAATAGATGTAATCCCAACCCTTCGGTACCAGGCACCATCAATCCTTTATCGATCGATTCGATAGGTCTCTGGACTGAACCAGCGATGACTCGTCGGAAAGCCTTCCAGGTACCAAAGAAATCACCAAAAGTATCGGCGGTAAATACAGGCATGAGGCCTCCGGTGTATTGCTTGACATCGACGATCCCAAGGCCGGGATACACTTTACCGTTTGGGGGACTGGTCACTGGAGATTTGGTAAGGTAGAGGGTGTAAGCGGTGTTCATCTTCCTACTTGCCAATGTCATCGGATTGGAGTAGTCGACGTCGCCAGGCATACCGATATCCATGGATGAATCGACCGATTCGATTCGGCGGATAATGGGAGAATCAAAGATATGGGTCTGGTTGGGCATGGGAGTAGGGGTAGTCTCGGATTCAGGACTGTTTTGTCGGGTAGGGACCAGCTCACCCTCGTCCTCGTCCCCGGCGGTGGTGGTCATGGTCGCAAGAGGAGATGAGACACTGACTGAGGCGGTTCTGAATGAAGAGTTGAACGTCCTCGGTTTCAATGGTGAGGTCGGGTAAGATTGTTTTGGAAAAGCAGGGTGATGGTTATCGTGAGGGGTGATGAGATCTTGATCGGGTGGAGTTTCGGTGGTGGGAGATTGACCATTGGCCGATGTGTCTTGTGGACTGGCTGGTTGGTCCACGCCGATTGGAGATCCACTCGCAGAGGAAGGACTTGGACCCCCATGAATGGTGGCACTATCACTGTCGCTGTCGCTGTAGTCTACCAGCGCATGCCATTTTCTCATCCTTTCAGCCTCGGTGTCGGCAATGCCACTCGGCCTGACGATGGATGTGTTGGACTCGCCTTCAGCAGTCGTCAGTGATTGTTTGTCAGTCTCGCTGACTGCGACAGTGTTCTCGTTGACTTGGGTATCAGTGCCGTCTCTCTCGAAAGTCGTAGATTCCGAGTGGTCCACAAAGTACAGCTCGCCAATAGTGATCACTGAGGTAGCATTGTCATATTGAGCGGTTTGAGGGTTTTGCGAGGTATCGGTCAGAGTAGATCCGGGAGCAACTGGAGCTTCTGGGCTCTCGTGAGCAGAAGCATCGTAGACGATAATGTCCGGTATCGGCGAGGTAATTGTCTCTACGCGTACTTGCGCTGGTGGCGGCTCGAAGAGTGGAGCAGTCATGTCTTCACCGTCGATATCCTTTGGAGTAGGAATGTCATCCGATGTGATTGTGAGCGCATCGGCCGGGTTGTCGTATCTGAGCAGTGACCATGCTGATGATGTGGCAGGAGCTGATCGTGATATGGGGATGGACATCTTTGGGGTAGTTGGGGAGGAAAGTATGATCGCCACACCTTCGTCAGCAGGAGATTCGGTGTCGACAGTGATATCGAGTGGTGTTTCCGCGACCACGGGTTCAGCGATTTCGACCTTGTCTTCCGCTTCTTCTGCAGTAGGAGTAGCTTCGATATAGCCCTCTGGATCCTTCGCCTTCCTGTCATCCATCTTCCCTTTCTTGCTCTTGATCTGAACAAGATTCTCTCGCCCGTGTTCAATCTCCTTCTCCTCCGGCTTGACCGTTCTGGCAATCTTGTCGAAATCGAGCTTCCGAGCAGGCGTAGTAGCCGGCAGACCTTGACGAAGAGTTCTCTTCTTCAGTCTTAGTTCCTCCAAGACTTGAGCATCGAGGTGTTTTTGTTGAAGCTCCCTGGCTTTGATATCAAGTTCTCGTTTATGAGCAGCGGCAATATCGAGTCGAACAGCTTTTTTCTTTGGTGACGATTGGGTAAGCTCATTGGTCGATTCGATCTCGTTCTCGGGAGACTTGGACTCGTCGGTACCATCGCCCGAGGTAGGACTTGGATCTTCACTACTATCCTCGGGCATTGTTTCGATGACACTCTTGATGGACGACACGATCACTTGATTCTTTTGTAATTTCTGGTCCTTGGTCAGTGGCGTAGGTCGCTTGTTTCGTCTTTTCTTGTTTTTCCTTTCTTTCAGATTGCTGGATTCAATAATCTCATTCGAGATTGTGGACGCTGGAGATCGGTCGATCGTCGGTGCTTGCTCGACAATGATGGGTACAGGGGGTGGAGCGACTTCGACGAGTTCTGCAGGGGGCAGATTTTCGACTTCGACGTTGTTGTCTGATGCGGGTGCGTCAACCACTCCCGCCACCGGCTCCTTCACACCTTTGATCGATACCACCTCCTCCACCACTTCTAGCTCCTCTTCCACTTCAACAGTCGCATCCTGACCCATCCCTCTCCCTTTCGCCCAACTTGCGTCTCCTCCCTTCTGACCCTGGGCATTGTTGGAGGAAGGTGAATTCGTTTTCTTCTTTTTCTTCTTGTTCTTCTTTTTCTTCTTGCCTGGCTCGTGAGCTCCACCTTCCACTTGAACTCCTTCTCCTTCACCTCCTTCGATTTCACCGCCATGCGTTTCGTCGACATTGAGCTGGGTTTCGGATTCATCAACAATTTGAGTATCGGTGGGGTTTGATTTCTCTTCCTCCATTGGCAACATTCCAAGTTGATCGTTAATCGCCTTCATATCCTCTTCGTCTTCCGCATCCATATCCACGTCCATCTTCGTTTCCTCTTCCCCTTCCTCAAGTCTCTCTGGAGCGTTCACACCGACCGTCGAGCTCCCACCGCCCTGCTTAGCCTCAATGCCCTGCTTGATCAATGCCCTCAAGGCTGCATTTCTGACTTGGATCCCATCCGGTCCTCGCGATGCATCGTAGCTCTTGACAGCCGCTAGCAACTTCTTCAACGAGTTCGGGTCCCTGACCGCTTGGAGGGTTGATTCAGTGACCTGTCGTCTGGGTACGGCGCGATTAGAGGTTGATGGTCCTGTATATTGAGGTGGTGAAGATTCCCTCTGTGGATCCTTCTGTGACTCCGACATGGTATTGTCGAGTGTTCAGAAGGGAAAGGAACAGAGATAGAAGGAGGGAAAGAAGAAGGAAAGGAAAATCGAAAAGTAAACATCGTCAGCCTTAAAAGTTGAGTGATGTATCGTCCGTGCGCACACAAACTGTTTGTTTACCTCTTTGTTGTATATCACCCGATCACATGATACTACATCAGACCATACAACAACATTTCAATTCTACTGCCTAGGCGTCCCAGCACTCATACGCATCCATCTGACAACAGACCTCAATTTCTCTCTTTCCTCCTCCGTCAATCGATCACCAGAATCTACCATCTTCTGCATCATTCCCATCAATTGAGTCTGACTATCCACTCCAAAAGTCGACATGACGTCCTTGGTAGCTTTTTCCACCAACTGCATTTGGCCAGGAGGAACTTCCACATCCGTAATGGGCATAAACAGATCTTCCTCGTCCACTTCTGGATCAATGAAGTCATCATCGTCATTCCTCTTTTTGCCCTTGCCTTTGTTTTTCGTTTTACGTTTCTTTCTCGGTCCACTTGGATCACCTTCACGATCGGTTTCTTCGTCTGAATCTGATCGATGGGGTGATGAGGCAGGGATGAAATCTGCATCTTGTTGATCGTCCGCATCGTTATCAGGTTGAATGTCCCAATTGAAGAAATCGTCAAATGCAGATAGATCAACACCGAGGTCGAACGGGGTGCCGTCTCCGTCGGCCGTGCCGACTGGTGATGATTCTGGGAAAGGGTTGGAAGGGGATACGGTAGGATGAGCGGGCATTGCAGCGGCAAGTGTAGTCGAGGCGGATGCTAGTGGAGTCGGTTGCTGGGATCGTAGCGCCGGAGAGGGGTAATTGTTGGGTGTAGAATTAGCCGAGTATAGGGGGACGGGTGAACGTATGGGATTCAGAAAGGCTGGTGAAATCGCAGATGGGTTCTTGGTATCTGGCGTATTTCGTACACCACGCGCTCTATTAGCTGTTATGTTTGTAGGAGCGACTAGATTTGAGGACATGAAACGATCGTTATGCTGAATGGAGCCATCTTGATTAGGTAGATCGTACCCAGCCGCAGTCCAAAGAGCAGTCATTACCGCGTGTCTATCATCAGCTCAGTCTCTATGTACTACACATACTGTTTCTCCATGTCGGCGAAATTCCTTCTCCACATCTCACATTCCTCTGCTTTAGCCTTGATCTCCTCTTCCTTCACTTTGATCCGATCTTCCAAGCTCGACATGTAAATCTCTTTCTTCTTTCGATAATCAGCCGCTACATATCAGCCCAATATCCAGTGCAGCAAGCGGGTAGCATACCAGACAAGGTATTCTGTACTCGACGCCTCTCTGCCCTTTCTTCCTTTGACAGTGTCTCCCCACGCCTTGGCCTTCCTCCTTGGGCGGGTTGCTGAGGTCGAACTAGGGGCTGGTCGATCGGAGGAGGACTCTGGCTATGAGTACCATTGAGAGAGTTTGGTGAGCGTGAGCGCGGTATTGAACTTTCTCGGAGAGTCGAGTGGGCTCGCTTGCCATTGATTCGAGGTGCTGAAGGCTGTCCCTGTCTTTGATCTTGCTGAAGGGGTGGTCGGGACTGGCGACCCGGGTCCTTGTTGCCATCTCCCTGCTCGAGAATCTGTTGCAGTATAGCCAAACTCTCCTGCTCGATTACAGGCGGTCTCGATACCCTGCCGAATCGCGTAGTCTGCTCAGGTGTTGGTGGCGTTTGATGGGGTGTTGTATTCTGAGCTTGGAGAGCTTGAAGGATAGCCGGATTGCTCAGTAAGGAGTTTATATCCACCTGAGTCTGAGCACTGCTCGGTCGAGCCTGATTCGTCAGCAAGTGCAAGCTCGGGAGATGTGCAGACGACCTACAGAGGTATCATTGCTTTGTTTTCGAAGCCTAGAGACATCCCAACCTTGCGCGGCTAACAGTGCCGCTGCGAGGGGGTTCATGTCTCTACCCAAAAACCTCGACGAGTATGGACCGAGAAAGTGAATGTACAAAAGATGAATGTAAATATGAGATATGACGAAGTCATGCATGTCAACAGTAGTACGCGTCGCGGGCCTACAGAAATGTGCCTGACGTGGCATGCCTATGAAAGTGATCGACTTGCGCACTTGCCGGGCTTCGTTCGACCCTCGAAATAGCCCATAAATGACATCCATGCAATGACGATCTTGCAATCACCTTAGACAGCCTCATCAAGGCTGACCATGTCCAAAGCTGATACGTCGACTGGCTCGAATCATCCAGAGGTTGACGATGACGATCAAGTCGGTGTAGGCTGCCTTTCTTGCCATGTACTTAATATGGAACATGTGACGACATTCGCGCAGTACTGTCCACTGGCAACGGCTATTCTAGCTCCTTTGGCTACTTTGATGGATATTCCAGCTCTGACCGTACGCCCTCTACCAAGTGTGGGAGCTGATAAACAGCAAAGATGGTACAACAAGTCCGGGATCCCGCAAGACGACCCTCCGATCTCTCTCGCTCTTTCAGGCGTAGGCTTAGGGCTCAATGTAATCGCCAATATCCTCTTGATCATGCGGTTCTCGAGCAAGACTCGAGTTTGGATTCGGCAAACTGTATTTTGGAGTTTGGGATGCTGGATTGCCAAGACTATCGTTGCTGTAGTGAACCTTGGGGTCTATGGCGGGAAGAATGGGTTGGAGTATACAGAGGGGTTCTGGTGTGCGGTATGTTCTCAGTCATTCTTTCCTGCTCGTTGCTCGGTCGGCGAGTACGACTAGCAGGATGCCTTTGTGATGAACCAAGACGCTGACTCGCAGGTTGTCTCGGTATGCGTCGCCGGCATCATCTCCCTAGCCCTTTTCGTCCATTTCTGCTTCGCATTCAACAACCCCACCTCCTCCGAACCATCCTCAGTCCGATCCTCGGGTCGTAAATTCATGCTGTCTGTAACTATCTTCATCTCCATCATCGCCCTACAATCACTAGTCTTTTCAAGACTAGAACACTGGTCCTACGCCGACGGAATATATTTTTCGATTCAAACAGCTCTTACAATCGGTTATGGCGATTTTACTCCTTCTACCACGGCGGGCAAGGTGCTAGTGTTTCCATTTGCGATCTTGACAATCTCGCAATTGGGTAATGAAATTAGTCTGATTGTCGATTTCATCCGAGTACGGAGCCGGGAAAGGAGGAAGGTCTGGAGAGAGAGGTACGAAGGTGCTATTCACCGTGAAGCGGAGGCGTTAAAGCCGGGAGCAACTTTGGTAGAGGAGATGAGATTGGTTCACGAGATCAACAAGAGAGAGGCATGGTGAGTAGTTCTGGTGACATGAGGATGTGCTGATTGGCAGGTTGAGCCAGATGCTGGACCTGTTCTGGAGCGCGGTCTCTCTCCTGACTTTCTGGTTGATTGGAGCTGTGATCTTTTCAGCGATAGAAGGGTGGACATACGGGTCAGTACAGGTCAAACGTTCGAAGCTGATTGTCAGAAACGCTGTTTACGCTTGTATCGTCACTTCCGTCACTATCGGTGAGTATCGCAGTGTCTACATAAGACTAACGTGATAGGGTTTGGTGATTTCTCGCCAGAAACCCCAGCCGGGAAGGTTTTTTTCATCCCGTTCGTCTTGCTTGCCGTTCCTATCGTTACATCTTTCGCCGTCCAGACAATCACCGGTCTTGTAAGTCCTCCACTAGATGAGGATTGTGCTGATGGCAAGCTGAGTACATTCTCGAACCGGGCCCATGTGACCGATGCGATCAGACATGCAGCATCAACAGGAACTGATTGGTGTCGATCCCACTCGGAACTTGTCGAAAAGCATCGAGGGGCGTACGATCGGTTGGCGACTACTTATTCAGAGCGCGTCGCGGTTGATGTCGACGACGATGGACCGCAAGAAAGGAAAGCTATCGAGATGCCGAGTGACGTTGATAAACAAAAAATCTTGGTACGACAATTACTCGACAGAGTCGTCAAGCTCGAGATGCAGGCTAGGCAATTATTGCTTCAGAATCTAGATCAAGGAGTGGCTAGGACATTGCTGGTGGCAGATCGGAATGGTAAATACTCCCTCTCCCCTTTGGTTGTACTTGGAGACTGATCGGTAGTTCAAGCTCGAAATATTGGAGAAGATAGGAACACACTGTCGAAAGATGCACAGGAGACTCGCTTGGATGCGTTATTGCTAGATCATGAGGAACTAGCGAAACCGGATGAAGACGATACATTGGAAGAAGTGGAAAGATACAGATCTCTCTTTGCCGAAATCCTGGTATTAGGGTCGGCGATCCAGGATCTTGGCGGCGAAGAGAGGGCTAGGTTTGAAAGGCGGCCTATCCAGTCAGTTAGGACGAAGGAAGGCGCAGAGATGCGCGAGGATGTGGATCATTCATCCGGGGAGGCGGGCGCTCTGCGAGGATTGACGAGGATTCTTTACCGTCAACATGCCAGGAAGTTGAAGAAGGCGTATACTGTGGCCTAGTGGTAGTCAGGTGATTAGTTGTATCAGGCTCATGTAGCATATCACTCCAAGCACCATCCAGAGTGTACAATACAGCATTCCTTCCTTTCCTTCAGCCCGGTAAAATCAGTGCAGGTGGACAAGCACTCTTCAGACTCGAAACATCCAATGACAGCGCACACCGACGATGCCATCCATCATGTTCCAGCCCATCATCAGTATTGATCCGACGCACAATCCACCCCAAGCGTGTCGTAGGAATACATCGAAACTACCAAAACTCCTTTTCTAAGCATCTGCGACTTCCCTCAATCGTCGAATGGTCGATCGAACGGTAGCAGCAGAAGGAGTTCCGAAAGTGTATGCACCTCCAGCGTAGACTTTTCGACAAGGCTTGCACTTCCAGATACCGACGGCAGTTCGCTTAACGGCGTTCTGAAAATCAGCTCCATTCCTTTCCATACACCTCTGGACTGACCTTTCCGCAAGATGGGCAGTTGTATCGGGCGTGTTGGGTGATTTCCATCTTCTTGACGCTGACGGATTAGTTGATGGCCAAAAACCAGGAGGGAGCTAGACGTACGTCTTTCGGAGGGAAGCACCGTATCGGGTTCCGTACTTTCCGGTGACTCCAACCTTTTTCGTTCGCTTGGTCTAAAACATTAGTCTGGCTCCAGGTTGTCGACGACGGGAAGGCAAGAGCATAGCAGCAGTCTAGACGAATGGTGACCCTTGGCTCGGCAGTGTCCACATTCCGCCTTGTACTCCAACTCCTACTTCCACGGGGTATCCTATATCTTGGCCTTGCTCCATTGTCTGATCTTCTGTCCAATGTCCGACTGTCTGCTGCTGCTATGCACTTGCCATATCCCCTGTGTAAAGCTACTTACCATTTTTGTCGATGTTACTTGACGTGTAAGAACAAGCTACCGTACTCCAACAGCTCAAATCAGTGAGATCCACCGGAGATCGGCGTTAACCAGGATGCAGGGCGAGTAAGCTGAGTGTGGCACCCAAGATTCCGCCCACGTCCTTTCGGCCTACCACGACTCTTTTCTTATCGCCGATGTATACGGTCTGCCAACGACCAGGATTTGATTCCGTGGAGCTCCCTGCTCATCATTAAATGACACCATATTCATATCTCGGATAACTTGACCTGGACATATAGAAGCAACAACTACCAAAGGAGCCGCGTCTTGGCTCACTACCAACAGTCATCTTCTGTTCATAATGTCAGACTCACCCACCAACCCCAACAGCAGTTCACGACTCCCGCGACCTATCCCCAAAGCTGCTAGCCCCAAAAACGTACCTAATCTCGGTAATCTCTCACGTCTATCGGAATCATCAACTGGATCATGGGAACGAGGTAGGATGGCCGGTAACGCTAGATCGCCTCCTGATGCTACCTCCCTACTTGCCGATCTTTCACTCAACGAGACCACCCAAACCAAGATACAACGAGCAAATGCCGGACAGACCCGTATCCCTCTCGGCGAAGCTAGGAGTGCGCAGTACCCACGTCAACAGAGGGAAGGTTATGGGTTCAGACCTCGATCTGGACATTCGACACCACTTGAAGAGAGTGGACAAGGACCCTTTTCACCCATCTTGAAACCCGTCACCCAGGCTTCGGCTCCAGCTCAAAGAACTCGAACCGAAGAGGAAGAAGACGAGGATGAGAAGTATGGGTACCATCAGCCCGATAGGATTAGTGTCGGGGAGCTGAGACAGGGTGTCAAGGAGGGATTGCAGAGACGCGACAAAGTGGAAGGAGAAGGTAGTATGGTCGTCAATACCCCTGGAATTGCAGATGCAGATGGACTAGGATGGCCTGGTAGGTCCTTAGGCCATGACCTTGACTGACCTTCAGCGAAAGCCACTTCTGAGCTTCGCCTACACTCGACTCCAGCTCAGAAAGCTGCCAATCAAGAAAAGCTTTGCGGTGCCCTTCGGACCGTTCTTGAGTGTATTGGTGAAGACCCTGATCGTGAAGGTCTTCTCCGAACCCCAGAGCGATACGCCAAAGCTCTTTTGTGGATGACGAAAGGATACGAGGAGAAGTTAGTCGAAATCATTAATGATGCAGTATTCGCAGAGGACCACGAAGAGATGGTCATTGTTCGCGATATCGATGTTTTCAGTCTTTGCGAACATCACATGGTTCCGTTCACCGGAAAGGTAAGTCTTTGTCGATTATAATTTGGGCTTGAATTCGGCTGATCTCAGATCTCGATCGGATATATTCCCAACAAGCTCGTTCTTGGCTTATCGAAATTGGCTAGAATCGCAGAAACGTTCTCTAGGCGATTACAGGTACAAGAGCGATTAACCAAACAAGTGGCCTTGGCAGTCGACGAAGCGATTCGTCCAAGGGGTGTCGCAGTCGTCATGGAAGCTCAGTAGGTTCACCTGCCAACTGATCTTGAAGTCCCACTGACCGTCAGCCACATGTGCATGTCGATGCGAGGTGTTCAGAAACCAGGAGCTACTACTGTCACTAGTACCATGCTTGGTTGTTTCAGAAACCAGCAAAAGACAAGGGAAGAGGTGTGTCTTTATCTCTCGCTGTACGTAAAGGGGAGCTGATGAAAGTTCTTGACCTTGATCCGAACTCCTAGTGTTGCAAAGCACTTTTAGTCTGTAGAAGAAGAGTTGTGATTTCATCATCTGTACATTATCAATCTGTGTATCACTGTTCAACCACTGCGAATGCAACAATGCAATGCCTGCCTCGTGCAATGCTCAGGCAGATACTTATCAGCAGATCCGAAGCCCCGGTCATTCCGGCGACGTCACCGATCAACAATCTCAATTTCTGCGACCTATTTGTTGTTATTGCCTTTCAGTCTTCTTGCCTCCGTATCATAGAGTATCCGGTCATGCCGAGTAGTACGACACATAGCAGATAACAGATCGCCCACTTGAAGTATCGGTCTTGCATTGTTCGTTCGCCAGAGACCGAGCTCTGTCCAAAGTCCCAGTGGCTTGGATTGTAGGATATCTCCAGGATGCTCACGTATATGCAAGTGTACGTATTCACCCTTTCTCATCGGGTGCTGAGCTAATACAGAAGGCTATTGATCTTCATTGTGCCGCCCATCGTCGGACTAGGATGTCTGTTTTCACCTATGATGGGCCGAAGGGAGGTCTTGAAGATATCTTGGTTAATGTTAATGGTAAGTCACCTTGACCGGTTTCCCCGTCCAGTATGGAAGCTGATATCAGGCAACGATATATACTACTCCGTGGGATAATGTGCGCTCTTGTCTTGCCGAAATTCAAAATGAGACTGCTTGGCTGACAGGCAGTTTATAATAGCACGAGGAGGATGGTCGTACCCCGCCGGATCGATATTAGGGACAATATACTGGATTCCGATCGAAGAACACCTCTTCTTCATACTCCAGCCGATCTTGATCGTCCTACTACATTCTATCTTGACGCATTCAACCCTCCTCCCATTCCGATTACCGCAATCGACGCGACGTAGATTGGACAAATTAGAGATTACGACGGAGAAGCAGGAGTCGAAAACCGTCCGGACTCTAGGCAGACGACCACTTGCTGCTTCCTTATGGGCCTTCGTGTTCTTGGGAGGAATGTACCTCGTCAATGATGCTCATGACTTTCTACCGGAATATACTGTTCAGAAATACGCTCTGGGCATGAGGGCATTTTACTTGGGATGGATCATGCTCTGGATAAGCCCTGTCCTGGGCTGGTTGACTTATCTGGGTGGAGGTATGGGAAGAGGAGAATGGAAGACTATGGTGGTGGGAGGTGGATGGTTGTGTATCGTCGACACGTAAGTCGTTCCACCTTCTTGTGGACAAGCTGATAAGGTAGGATAGCGATTCGAAGTGGGGCTTGGTCAATTGCCAAAGAGACCAGTTTGGGTATTGATGTCTGGCGAGGTCTTCCATTAGAGTGAGTGCTCGTGTAGATCCACAACCCAACTTCACATGCTAACTGAACAGGGAATGCCTATTCTTCATTCTAACGACCCACCTGATCGTAATTTCTACAAACCTCATATCCCACCTTCACGCGCTCCTAGTGCTTTCGTCCGATCTCCCACCCTGTCCACCATCCAGCTTGGTTTGCCATATCCGACTTCTCGCTCAGATTGCGTTTTATCCGCCCTCGATACCCGAAGACACGTTGATTGGATTAGTAAATGCCGAAGAGACGTTAAGGGAGGGAAGCAAGAGTTTTGATGTGGCTAAACTCGCTTTTGGCCGGGAGATGCGTATAGCTCTTGTGGCTGTTTATGCCTGGTGTAGGATGACTGTAAGTTGTTGGTCTTGCGGAGCTTGTGGAGCTGATGCGACAGGATAATATTGTTGATGATGATCCTGCCGAGACTCCCGATAAGCCCAATCACGAGATCAAGACCGAATACTTGGCAGCTATCAAAGCGCACTTAATCAAATCCTACGATCCAGCGACTTCCCCAACAACGTTGAACGCCCTCCTTGACCACTTGCCCCTCTCTCCTGCAGACCGAGCAGTGTTTCATACATTTACCAATCTCGTTCCTCGTCTGGTGCCAATCCATCCATTCCTGGAACTGTGTAACGGCTACGAGACCGATCTCCACTTTACTCGAAAACTGGTGCAACCCGATCGAAAGCTTGAAGATTGTCTGCCTATACTCAACAAAGACGACTTGTTGAGGTATGCGGATGATGTAGCTGGTTCAGTAGCCTCGGCATGCTGCTATCTCGCCTGGTCGATTCTTTCATCCTCCACCGATAATCCAACCAGACCTGTCCGGGATCACGTCTGGGGTGCTGGCGAATCAGAAAGAGAGGAAACACACTCAACAGACCGGAGGACAATCCTTCAAAACGCTCGCCAGATGGGCCATGCTCTCCAACTAGTAAACATAGCACGGGACGTCAAGAAGGATGCTCTTACCAATCGACTTTATATCCCCCTCTCCTCGTTCCCGGACAACGAAACACTCCACTCATTCCTATACCCAAGCCCACAACGACCAGCACCAGACTCGCGATCATATGTCCTGGATCTGGTTGAGCATGCTTTCGAATTGAGAGAAAAGACGGCATCGTATATGGACCTCTTACCTCGCGAAGCCAAGGGAGGATTAAGGGCAATGGTCGCTTCTTATTTCGAGATTGCAGAGGAGATAATGAGACGCAAGGGCGAGGTAACGAATACGGGTGTGAAAGTCAGCAAGAAGAGGAGGTTGAGAGCTGCTGCAGGGGCTATGTGGGGATTCACTTAGATTCATTTTTAGCATATTACATTAGATCTCAATCATTATTATAATACATGCAGGAGCCATTTGTTAGGCTTATCTGCAACCGGGGCGATTTGACCGGATAACCGAGAGGTTTCGGATCCGAGATTAGACGAGTTGAACTGTAATAAGTCGTCCCTTGTACTATACTTTCTTGTTACTCGACATTCACGACTATGGTGTTCTTGCCAGCAATAAGAGCAGCTCAAGCCGAGTCAGAAGCGGATCGAATATCCGGCTCCGCAGCTACAATTGCGTATGCTACAAGCGGACCCGGTCCTTCGTCCGTCTCATCGCCAAGGTTCAATATGCCTCCCCCAACGACCAATGGACCTATCAGAAAACAGAATATAGCATGCGATGCATGTCGTTCGAGGAAAATCAGGTGTCAAAGAATGATTATTGATCAGGTTGTAGGTACTCTTACTTTCCTATAGCGAACGCTGATAATAGTGCGAACAATGCCATGGTCGAGGATCTGCATGTACTTCGGAGTATGTTATTCAACTGGCTGCTAGTAAGAATCAAAAGAGGCCAGTGAACAAGAGGAGAAAGAAGAGTGACCATGAAGGTGGTCTGGATGAGGGGACTACCCATGCCGCAGCGGCCAGTATGCTTGGCTTCGATCGACATCATTCGGGAGTCAGTAGTTCTCGGTATGTCCTGCATCACATCGTTCATATGGTACTCATATTTCACAGCGCCAGTCCCTCACTCCGCTCAGCAAGTGAACAAAGACGTTCATCCTCTGCGCAAAGTCGTCCTTCTTCGGCGCACTCCACTGGTACCTCAAGAACAGCTTCCAATCGTCAACATGGTCTGCTCAGATACCTATTCGCCCCAGAAGCTGTCACACATTTTCACTTCGACTACAACGACATTTCGTCCATCCTTCAATGTGATACCGGGCACTCGGACTTGTGGGACGAAATGGGCGGGCATGTATGGGAAGAACCACCGAGTGCTGCTCACGCTGCTATAGAAGATGGTTTCTTGGATGAGTAAAGCGGCCTACTTGTTCCTCGTCACAAGGCTGATTTATAGACTTGCCGACGAGCTCCTAGATTCATTCTGCTCTATAACTCATGATCGCTACCCACTCCTCAACATTGAGCAATTCCGAGCCCAATTCAGTGACCCCGATACCCACCCCGACGGTCCGTTGTACCATCCTCTACTTGCCGTCACGCTCGCTTGGGGAGCTCGATTCTCAGAAAGTCATATGTTGGTTTCGGACCGAGAAGAGATCTCGGCCAGAGATCCCGAAGCGCAAGAGAAGGGATTCGGTAGGTGTAGAATGGTACAGCTACTAGTGATTAGGGCGAGGGAAGTCGGGGAGATCTGGAAAGCATTCAGGAACGCAAGTATGGATAATGTCATATTTGGGATTCTGATGGAGCCTTTGCTCGCTGGTGAGTTTGATCTGCTTCCTGCTGGGGACTTGCTGATGTAGCAGAGGCTCCGTCCTTGAGAGACAGTTCGTTTCCGCAAAACGTGGGAATATCGAAGCTAATGACAGAATACCAAGCAACGTGCATTTCTCATGCTTCACGCCATCTCTCAATACTAGGACTCGACACTGGATCTGGTCTGTTGGGTATCGGAGACGAGAAAAAGAGATCCGAGGCAGTATCTGCTTGGTGGCTGCTCAACCTATCGGACGGGTATCGTTCCGCCTTCAATCGCCTCAGACCCGCTTCGTAGGTTCAAATTCATGAGCTCATCTGAGGAGGAGATTGACCTTAGGCGCGATTCCGATTTCGATGGTGAGGACCCACCTCCATTCCCTCATGGCCAGAAAAGCGAAATGTTCTACAAAGCCTCATTGTCTGGCTCAGCCATCGCCGCCAAGATATCCACCCAACTCTTCAATCCCAAAGTCAGGCGTCTTGGTATACCACACGCCACCTTGGTCGAGCTTGCGAATCTGATATCAAGCTGGCAGAATGATCATCTTTCGGGATTGGGCGTTCCGGCAAAATGGCCTGAGGATTGGGGGTTCCTAGCTGCTATCACGGCTTGTTCGACTGATGTACACCATCATTGTTTATGGTTGGTTGTCATGCGAGCGATTGATGATTCTGGGATCATCCAGTCTCAGGAGAACGCGGAGGAGGTCAAGACAATCAGGAACAGATACATGACAGAATCTGATCATGCCGCAATGAGGATTGCTGCTCTCGTATGTCGCTTTTCGTATGTAATCCGCAGCTGACGGGCTAGGCAGCTGTGTTGACTGAGAACGGATACCTTCGACTCGACCCTTTCGTCATCAATCATCCGATATACGAAGCTGGGCTGTACCTAGCTAAACAGGGAAAGGAAGAACATCATATCTGTGTGGCAGCATTGAAACAGTATTCCATCCCCTTCCCATCCGTCAGGTCATTAGTAGAGGAGATTGAAGCAGTATACTGGTCATTCCTCGATTCGCTTCGGAAGCAAGCCTGGCAACCGACGGATTTAGCTACCGCTGTTACCTCTAACGAGATGTCGAATAGCCCTATGGCTGGGTCGTCCAGGACGCCAGTGGACCAGAGAGCCAGCCAACCCGAGCGAACAATACGGTCCGAGGTGTTCAGCACGTCACTACCCACGGATACAGCTGCCAGCTCGAGCATATCCGGCATACATAGGGATTTCTGGCCTGATGGAACTCTTTTTCCGCCAGGAAATAAACCTTTGAACCTGTATGAATGGGTGTGACAAGCTCGGAGGTTTGATACTGCTACACTGTAGATAACGTAGCTTGAATATCAGGTATATAGCCACCGATACTACCTACCTATGCATACCTCCATGTACAAACGCATCGAGCTCGCTGATCTTTCATGGGCTGTACAGATTCATTTGAGGTGATCGCTCCGAAGATAGTCCGACAAACGTAAATTTCAGCACTCGACGCACTCAGACTCTCATCAACTAACTTACTCTCGCGATGACACGAGTCACTTCAATCGGCATGGGCCGCAAGACCTTCGTCGCATCGGCAGCTGAAGAGGCTCAGAAGCCTGCTGCAACTGAAGAAGTGGTAGCTGGACCATCTAAAGAGAAGAAGGATAAAAAGGGCAAGAAGAGGACTCGTGACGATAATGATAAAGGCGGGAATGGCAAAGGATGGAAACGGGATCCTGAGATTGCCAGTGAGTTCAATTATCGAGCTTGCATCTCTCAAGGTGGGGCTCATGGCTGATGTTCAGGGGGAATGAAAGATAACGCAATCAAATCAGCTGAACGTCGAATCAATCGTCAGAATCTCAATACGAGCAGTACGACCTGTTTCGCCTGTCGTGGAGTAGGGCATGCAGCGAGGGATTGTCCGAATGTTTTATTGGCTGCTCAGGGGATTGATAATGATGGGACTGCCGCTTTGCTCGGGGAAGGCGAGAACAGAATGAAGAGAGGTAAAGGACGGAATGGAGGTGAAGTTACTGGTGGTGGGAAATGTTATCGGTACGTTGATTTCTTGACAACTGAAGTGAAACATCGCTGATAGTAGATGTAACTCTACTCAGCACTCGTTATCGCATTGCCCTCAACGAGCCGACCCCAAGAACCCAACGCCTTATGCTACATGTTTCATTTGTCTCGCTTCTGGCCATCTCTCGGCCTTATGTCCAATCAACACGAAAGGAGTTTACGTCAAAGGCGGTTCATGTAAAGTCTGCGGCAGTGTTCAACATCGAGCGAATGATTGTCCGGATGATAAACGGGAAAAGAGACGGAAATTCGATAATCACGATACCGATGAGATGGTGGTTGCTGGAAACGTTGGAGCGGATGAAGATGATTTCATGATCAAATCGAGAGAGGAAATCAAGGCTGCTGCTATTGCTGCCAGTATCAAGGAGAGGGAGAAAGGGAAGAAGAAGAAACATCCTCCTAATAATAATGGACCAAGGGAGAAATATAACAAGGGTGGGAATGTCGAGGGAGAAGAGGGACAAGGATTGTTGGCTGAGATCGCACCGCCCAGTGCACCACCTAGGGTTGAGAGGAGTGAAGAGACGGCTACACCGGTGGCTGCCCCGGAACCGGTCGCCGCAGTGGCCCCGACACCTGCTCCCCCGATCAAGAGGACTAAGCCAAAGGTCGTCAAGTTCTAGATCTAGTCACCCCGGTTACGAGTTAGTCGCAAGCAGTTCAGTTTCATATCTAGTACCACTTGTAATATGCATATGACTACATGCTCTTTTGGCCACTGCGTGTAATATCTAGCTGTACCCCAAATTCGCCGATTGGCCGCCCGCGTGAGATAAACAGTCTCGTCGTTCTGCGCTTGATCGATAGAGCTGATTTCGAGCGACCACAGGGCAGCGCTGGACATGCAGCAGGAGATGGTAAAGGGTGAGAGCTCCAAGTATCGCCTGCAAGAGTATGGTCGAGCGATCGAGGAGGTGGTGTATAGGGATTGATCACCAGAGCTGAATTGTCGATAACCCTTATCCCCTATTCCTGTTCTACTCTCTTCGCAATTTTCTCCACTCCTCAGGTCTGCATCTGCATCTGCGCCTGCTGCGTAGGAGCAGTGATCGCCACCAGATCCGTATCGAACAACTCGATGAACTGACATCAGCTCCACTCTTGGTCTAATCGATTTTAGACTGACCTGCTCATTCAATACCCGCACCTTGACACCTGCGTAACGCCGATACTCTTCCAGTATACTACTCAGAGCCCACTTTTGGAGCTTCCTATAACATCCTACGACAGTCCCCGAGCGATGTCGTCCCATATTGCAACATACCAATGTTGGGAAGGTTTGAGGTTGAAGGAGATATGTTAAAGCTTGAATGATCAATGGTTCCGGAGGCGGAGGGAGGGGCGGAAGGTGGTCTTCTTATCAGGTCATCCCAAATAATATGGGTATCGAGACGTACATTGTTCACTAATAGGTACGACCCCACCGTCCGCGTATGGAGGCGGAAAGTGTGGATTCAAGGATATCTGCGGCGAGAGGTTGTGTAGTATTATACCCTGTGAGTCGAGAAAAGACTGCCTGTGACGCTCAGCCTGTTTTCATCACCATTTCAAGTAAGAACGAGCTTACAGCATCTCTGACGGTTCTTCGGCGCCAACCCAGATCAAACTCCTCAATTTCAGTTTCTCGAGGAACGAGAAGTTCAGCTCTGTAGGCTGCGCCGAGCGGTAAAACCCTGTCTGTTAGCTCGAGTCCCCTGTGTGAACTTGAACATACCATCTTCTACTAGACCGAAGTTGATGGGTGGAACTATCTTTGCCATTGTTTGAAGGTGGTGATGTAGGAAGTGCGCTCCTCGGTGCTTGCTAGTTGCCTAGTTGCCGCAGATTACGCTTAAATCCCTCAAGATATTTATCCGCATCAGCTGAATTTTGGATTACCATGACGTTTTCGTTGACTTTTGGTACATTTATCTCATACAGACATTGTGACGGACTGGTCCCGGGACACACAAGGGAAATAGGGAAGAGCAAGGATCTACTTGACGGTACATGCTCGGCAAAGTGCTCCAGAGACCACTGAGACCTCGATACAACACCCGAACCCTTAGCCGTATTACCTCGTCAGTCACGAGGCATTCTACAATGGCGACCAACACCCCTATATTACCATGTCTAGAACACGACAAGATTGTTCGTAATCCATCAAAATCATGTTCAAATCCCCTGCAGTCCCCTACGTTCAGCATCCCGCCATCTCTGCGAGAACACCTCGATACTGCTGCTTCCCATATAAAAGCTTCACGAACCGTAGCATTCCCTACAGAGACGGTTTATGGACTCGGCGCATCTTCACTCGACCCAAAGGCGGTCGCAAGAGTGTATTCTATCAAAGGCCGACCTGCCGACAATCCACTGATCATGCATGTCTCCTCACTCGACATGCTTGAACGCCTACTCCCCCCAAAAGATCAATACGAGCTTTCACCTCTTTACCTACGCCTCATCTCGGAATTCTGGCCCGGACCATTAACACTATTGTTCCCATCACCGAACCCTCGTCCATTACCAGCTCCTCAGACGAATGCTATCCGTATGCCGAATCACCCTCTGGCACTGGCACTGATCAATCACGCGGACCTACCAATTTCAGCGCCTTCCGCCAATTCATCGGGTCGACCTAGTCCTACTCAAGCTCAACATGTATACAATGACCTCAATGGCGCAGACGGACTGGGGTGTATTCTGGATGGAGGGGAATGTGGAGTGGGGGTCGAGTCGACGGTAGTGGAAGGTCTAGGCTGGAAGCAGGGTGGAGGAGGATATGTTGATATCCTCAGACCAGGTGGATTGGGTGTCGAGGAGATAGCGAGAATCGTCAAAGAGGTCGATGGGGGTGAAATCACCGAAATTAGGGTACATGGCCGTAAATGGACCAGGAACGCTGTCGCTTCCAGCTCTGCCACCAAGCTACCTTCCAAGGAACCCAAGCCGAATAGCCTTGCACCGTCGACACCTGGATTGAAATATCGACATTATTCACCTCGCATACCCGTCTTCCTGCTGCTACCAAGCAATACATTCCCCACTCCTCCTATTCACGCCGAAGACAGCAGTCCAACAATCATCATCAATACGCTAGCCAAGTCAGTAACGAAAGACAGGAGACCACGGCTAGGTTTTCTGCACTACGCCGACTCGCCCTTGTCTGCTTCAATGTCAACGACAGAAAACGTTGAGATTATCCCCTTATCACTGGGGAAGGATAGTACCTCTGCCGCTAGACGATTGTTCTCCGGCATGCTTGAGCTTGAACAGGTCGCAAACAAAGTCGATGGGATACTGATCGAGGGATGTGCGGATGCTGGGCTGGGTTTAGCTGTCATGGAAAGGGTCGGGAAAGCTGTGGGCGGCGGTGGGCTCAGCGGTGGACTCGATGTTGGAGAGACAGTGGAAGTCGGCTCGTCAGGAAGGTTCTGGGTCCAGGTCTAGCCTTGTGCATCCATCATTGTTGTATCACTAGCGTACCAGCATCGCTGCGTGTACCACCTCTTACATGCATATCTCCTATAGACGTCCATATGAGGCCCCAGGCGGAATCAAAATTACGCAATGTCAGAAGTCTTCTTCACTACTGAACTCTGTACCACCGTTTACCATAATCTATCCGCAATGTCCAAGAACAAGTCGAAATCCAACATCGCTCTCTTGACAGAGGGTGCATCATACATCCAGAGAGCCAAGAAAGAGCGAAGAGAACAAGTTGAATCGATCAAATTTGACGATGAGGCTAGAAGGTCAGCTTCTGATACTGAGTGGTAGGTTTAAGCTAATATCAGGGAATGGTTGACTGGGTTCTCTAAGCGTAAGAAGGCCAAGATTGAGG
The DNA here is from genome assembly GCA_026538405.1 of Cryptococcus sp. GC_Crypt_2. Classification (NCBI taxonomy): domain Eukaryota; kingdom Fungi; phylum Basidiomycota; class Tremellomycetes; order Tremellales; family Cryptococcaceae; genus Cryptococcus; species Cryptococcus sp. GC_Crypt_2. The sequence continues at coordinate 22,585 of JALPCC010000039.1, forward strand.
AGAAGAGAAGTAGAGCAAAAGAGAGGGATCATCAAGCTCACCTCGATGAACGTAGAAAGGTGCGTTGGCGTCTGATATTGATCTTGCAATGCTGATCAAGAAGGCTAGGCAGGAGTTGAAGGAGAGAGCTATTGAGAATGAGAAGTCCGTCAGGACTGCTATGGGTCTCGAAGATCTAGATGGCGCATCGGATGATGATGACAGCGGTAGGTCAAGCTACACATGCAGGATCTAGATCTAATCAGCAGAACCAGAAGCTGGACCTTCCAAAGTACAGACAACCGAGTACGATGACGAAGACGGTCTAGTCACTGTAACGATAACAGATGACTGGGATCCATCGGCAGAGACTACCAAACGATATCGCTCAACATCAGCCGATAGTGATGCCGAGGCGACTGAAGAACCCGAGTCAAAGAAGCGAATCGTGCCCCTTATGCCAGCTTCGTCAAAGAGGGCAAAGGACAAGGCAAAGGCAGCGAAGAAAAAGGATGATATCACCAAGAGTAGAAGTATGGAGACTAAGGCTGAGAGGAAGAAGGGTAGAGCGCTGGAACTTACCAGGAGGATGGGTAAGGCTGGAAGAGCTATGGAGCGGGATGGGAAACAGAGGGGAGTCAAGGGTGGAAGAGGAAGGGGTGGAGGTCGAGGCGGTGGGAGCGGCGGACGGGGAGGTCGAGGTGGAAAGAAATAGATCGTTGTCGCCTCGCTTGCTCTGCTTTGCAATCTAAACCTTCTGTAACAATGTATCTTGTACGGGGAGTGCAACACTGTTGTCGGCGAGACCGGGATAAACTGTTGAGTGCATCACCGTTCGCTCATTTCTAGGTGATCGGGTCCCATCATTCCCCGCCGCTCGTCACTCGCACCAATTCGTACAGTCTGAGGCCTCGGCGGTCCCCTCGAGAACAAGTCCGCCCAGTCCGCTCTGAACTCATGCCAACCATCTGGGTGTCAGCACGAGTCTTGCCACCCAAAGCCGTAGCTCACAAGTCACTGCAGCCGACACTCCGGCCATTCCACCCACATCGTCAGTGGTGCCGTTCCGGGCATGTTCACGGGATCTGGCAGAGTAGTAGTACATAGGTACTCCTGATGCCATGAATACTACTGATTAGCTTCTATCGCCTGAATCATAAAGCTCACAGAATGCCCAAAGCGCTTCCAGAGGAGCCGCAAACACAGGCATGAGCAACAGAAACATCGCAACCTTACATGAGTAATATTATTGAAAAATACGCGGAAAAAGACTTACAATGCAGAAAATGATCGGAGTGCCGATCCAAGTCTTATATGGCCGTTCCAGATGTGGTTCTTTGACTCTCAATATTAGTAGTCCAAGTACCGTCAAGAGGTAAAAAGTCCAAGAGACGACCGAGAAGAAATTGATCAAAGCTATTTGTCAGCCTTCAATCCAGGAAACAATGGTGGACCCACTTCTGAATCCCCCGCCGAAAAGGATGAAAAATGCAGTACATCCCGCTTGGAGGAACATGGCATTATCAGGTGTCCTCCGACGATGGTGTAGTCGGGCGAAAATTTCGGGTAGATGATGATCCTTGGCGGCAGCATGTATTAGACGACCAGCTTACCATGTTAGCGTTTCGCGACTCGCTTGAGCGAAACCGGCTCACTCGTGAAGAAACTGTTACTTAAGGCTCCGAAACAGCTCACAGCGACTAGCGTGCTGAACACCACAGCCCCAAATTTGCCAATCACAACTCTACCGAAATCGAGAGCAACCGTGTTTGATGAAGCCACGATTTCGGGAGACAAGACGACAAAGTATGCGCAATTGGCCAGTACGAATAGGATCAGGACGATCGACATGGATGAGTGCAGAGCCACTGGAAGATGTTTGTTCGGGTTCCTCATTTCGCCCGCCACGAACTATTCATCAGCTTGACCTCGTAAGAAGAGGGGGAACTATAGCTTACATTACATTGATCCCATCCATCGAATGCCCAGAGACCAGAGTAAAGTGCAATAGCATAAGCACTGGGCTGTGTCGAAGTATCCTTGAAAAACGTCTCTGCCGTAAAGGCTGGTCCTGGACCATCTTTGATCAACGTCAATAGACCTAGTATGGCTATGAAGACCAGAGCAACAATCTTGATCGCTACCATGATAACACCGAAATTGGCGCCCATTGTCCGTGAAGCTAAATTCAAGACTGATACACCCAGAATAGCTATCATTGCGGTGATCTGCGGTAAGCCGAAGCGTACCCAGAACGGACATGAGGGCATACTTTGAAGGTCCACTCTGGTACCAGGGCTTCCGGGTCGGACGAGATGGCGTGGTATACCATCCGATTCACGTATTCCCTGATTGTCAGCTTGGCGCATGGAGAAGACACAATCAGCTCACCCGAAGATGAGAGAGATAATGGCTGTACTCCCTGGCTTTAAGGATGAGACAGCACTCCAGGTATACAGATAAGACAGTAGCGGTCCGAACTGATTGTCAGCTGACGTCGCTAGAGGATTTCAGCTCACGGAGTAGGCGAGATAGGCCTGAGCACCTCCAGACACCGGTATAGCACATCCAAGCTCCACGAACGAGCTGCCGTAAGCGCCATTCGCGGACACTATGATACCACGCACCTCGCCCCAGTCCAAGCCAATAAACCACTAACGACCCAGACCATCAAGCTAGCCCCAACACTCCCCACACTAGCGACGATGACTCCCGGACTAGAGAAGATCCCAGAGCCGACTTGCATACCCACCACCAAACCTATAGCATGCCACAATCCCACATGCCTCTCATCTCCTCCGTTCCCCGCTTCATTCTCACCTGATAGAGTGAGTGGTAATAGAGAATGCTCAAATTCGAAACCTGCTCCAGCGAACGAGGTGACGGTGTTGGACCTTCCATTCCGTGGCCGACGTTCGTCGGGATATGATTCAGATAATTCCAGAGCTCGAAGGGATAGTGTTGGTGAGCGGTCTGATTGAGGTGTGAGAGGTGGGGAAGGGGAGTTTTGGAGTGGGCGATAGGGGGCGGACATCCCTTTTTTGTTGAATATATAGATTTCGCTCTATCTCATCGTGTACCAGAGAGTATTCGTTTAGGATCGCCGGATCAGTTTGTACATGAACAAGGACCCGAGATACATGCAACGGGTGGAGGAACATGATTGTCTTATAGTTTCCCACGATACCATAGATCATCACTTCGACGCGTTGCAACATGACGTTCGCGATCACCAAAATCACTCACCCCTCTCTTCTTCACCGCTAACTGACGCCATATCCTCGCGCTCTCAAACATCGTCCTTAGCCTTAGCCATCCGATAGTCCTCGCAGATGTCTCTATGGGTAGATAAGGTAAGCTCTGCCTCACGTGTAACAGTCATAGGAAGCTGAACATCCAGTATCGTCCGCGGACATTGGACGACCTGCATTACCATGATGGTCTTTCCTCACGTCTGAAGTCTTTGGTAAGATTTCATTCTCTGTGGAATGAGATGAGACTGATGTATAGGCGGCATCTGGTGATTTCCCACACATCCTCTTTTACGGTCCATCAGGTGCAGGAAAGAAGGTCAGCTTATAAGTCCCTCCTGTTGAGCATGAGCTGATGGTCAGACTAGAATTATGTGTACCCTTCGAGAATTATATGGACCTGGTGTGGAGAAGGTGAGCTCTTCTGCATCCGAGTCTCAGATCGTCAAGCTGAACTACAGCTTCGTATAGATCAACGGGTATTTGTGACGCCCTCAAATAGGAAGCTGGATGTCAACGTCGTTCAGTCGAATTACCATATCGAGCTCACACCTTCGTAGGCTGTTTCCAGAAGGTGGTATGCTTCTTAGCTGATACCTGCAGGGATGTCGGAATGTACGATCGAGTAGTGATTCAAGACATCCTAAAAGAGATTGCCCAGACACAACAGGTCGACCTGAATGCCAAACAGCGATTCAAGGGTAAGTTATCACAATCAGCGCTAGCAATTTGCTGACAATCAGTGGTCATCATCAACGAGGCTGATGCCCTCTCCCGAGACGCACAAGCGGCACTACGTCGTACGATGGAGAAGTACATGACCAATATGCGTTTAATCCTCTGTGCGAGCAGTACGAGCAAAATCATTGCTCCTATTCGAAGTCGATGTCTGCTTGTCAGAGTAGCTGCTCCAGATGAATCGGAGGTCAGTCCGTTGACTCCGCACAGTAGGGGCGGTAGCTGATCAGCAGATGACAAAGGTCCTACAACACGTTGCCAAGAAAGAACGATTCCACATTCCCGATCCCGCCCTCGATTCAATATTACAATCAACAAATGGAAATCTGCGTAAAGCGCTCCTAGTCTTTGAAGCTATGAGGATGCAAAAGCCAGATCTGAGTGGGGACATTGAAGTTGCGAAAGCCGATTGGGAAACTTATTGTGGCAAGATTGCCGATTCGATTGTCAAAGAGCAGAGTGCTGCGAAACTGTTGGAGGTCAGAGGGAAGATATATGAGTTATTGAGTCATTGTATCCCACCTACCGTGGTCTTGAAAGTAAGTCGGCCACAGGTTTGAACGATGACTATGGCTGATTTCCAGACCATTGCCGAGCGTTTAGTGGACAAGGTTGACGATGATTTGAAACCTCAGATCGTACATTGGGCTGCTCATTATGTGAGTCTACACTACCGGTCGGCTTAGAGGGTACTTATGAGCAGGAATTACGAATGCGACTGGGATCGAAGAAGATTTTCCATATCGAGGCTTTCATAGCGAAGGTCATGAGGTGAGTTCAGCTGTTCGACAACTTCAGCGGGCGATTGCTGATTTCGACAGCGTTTACAAGAGCTATACGTAAGTCATGGTGACTTCCCCTCGGTCACATTCCATCTGAGAGGACATTCACTGACACTACAGACTGGGCATGCTCTCCGCGGACGACTTCAACATGAACGATTTCTAGACGATACATGTATGTATATAATAGCCTGTCTAAAAAGCTCTATTCCTTCTTTGCGAGAACAGCGAGATGTCCGAGCGTCTCCATCACCATATCCGGTACGACCTTGTCTGGTTTATCTCCATATACCTGCTCGTGCTTCGTAACACCGCCCATGACTAGTAACGTCCTAACGCCCGAGTTGAGACCGAACTCAATATCAGTCAAGAGATTGTCTCCAACCATTAATGCTTTCTTTGGGTCGAATTGATGTCTACCATCAGGGGTCTGTCAATGTGTATAGATGGGACCTACTCGGCTATGATGGCATCCATCATTGTTGTGTTTGGTTTACCGATAACTGTGGGTGATTTCTTGCCTTCCAAAGCATATACGATAGGGTACGACATGGATCCCGAACCTGTTGGCTTAGATATTCGCCCTCATATCTGGTACAAAAAGAATTTACCTGGCCAGGTTGTGCCGCCTGTTGGGAATACTTTGTCTTGATTGGTGAGAAGGAAATGACAGTCCGGGTTGTCTCTTAGGTATGAATATGCTTTGCAGTATTTCTTGTAACCTGCCAATCAGTATCATCTCGTTCATCAGGTTAAGAATACGTACTGACGTAGGCATCAAATCCACATAGAACAGCACCAACATCAGGATCCGGCTTGATGGTTGACCAGTCCATACTCTCGATGAAAACTCGGTCTTCTGGGTCCTGCTCCTCAGTCACGCCCCAAATGAGTATAAAGGAAACTCACCGTACCACCACATCTGGCGATACCGAGATTATCTAGTTCTTCCTCCAGTCCCGCTTGTCCAATTACATAGACCTTTTTCTCTTTGGGCATCTTGAGTACTTTGGAGATATACACGGCAGAAGCGTAAGCTGATCCAAAGATCTCTTCCTATAAATCAGTTCCTCCTCGACCCAGTACGTAGTATAAAGGGAATATACCTCTTTGACTTGTATACCCAAGTTATCGAATGTAGATTTGTACATCCTCCTCGACTTTGATGCATTGTTGGTAACGAAGATGACTCTTTTTCCTTACTCAGTCAGTCCTCTTCCAAACGTAGTCCAAGATCAGTGTGAGAACATACCGGCATCTCTAAACATTGTCAAAACCTCCTTGACACCCTCGACAACCTCTGGACCGTGATAGATGACCCCATCGCAATCTAGTAGAAAGGTCTCGACTGAATCTAGGAGATTCTGATACTCTTCTCGAGTCTTGAGGAAGGGTGGTGGAGCCATTGGATACGTGCAGTTGCAAGATTAGATGTCCTTGGTCAATTATCCTTTATCGGAACAAGGGAGCCCCAAGTCCGTCAGATGCGGAATCGCGACGAGTTATTTTCTAGGTAATCATGCATATTCAGCGAAATTAGGGTGCTGTACGCCTGGCTGGGCTATCTACATCTGGCACTGAATGTGACCTATAATACAACGATACGACCCAGGCAAAAGGTAGACTGTACTCGTACATAGAGGACGACTGACTTGCTTCATACCTACTTGCCTCACTTCAGGTACCGCGCGCCTATTAGTAACTTGGTGTTTTGCCCTAGTCTAGATACGACATAATACCTCTTCCTGTACAACATATACCCCTCCACACCCCAACAACCGCTTACCGCCTCGACTATGTCGGACCGGTCAAGATCTGGCTCTGAAGAAGGTGAGGGCGAGGCCATCCGGCCTTTTGGTGAAGACCACGATTCATCCGAAGAATCAGAGGATGATCCAGAGGAGGCCAGGAGGATAGCCGAGGGATTCATTGTCGACCACGACGATGATGACGACGAGGAGAATGACGATGACGGAGAAGTCAAAGTCCTTTCGAAGGAAGAAAGAAGATTGAAGAAAAGGGAGGCAAGACGCAGGAAACGTAAAGAGCGTGAAGCCAGGAGGAAGGAGCAATTGGAGTTGTCGGATGATGAGCTTGATCTACTTAATGAGAATCAAGGACTGGGGCCATCTCGCCCGAATAAGAGGGCAAAGAGAGATGGAGAAGGAGGAGTGGTACCTGCCTTACAGGATATCTTTGCAGATGACGACGTGAGGGGTGTTGAGGATGAGGATGACGATGATTTGGGAGACTTCATTGAGGAAAGTGAAGATGAAGAAGGAGGTGGAGAAACGGAGGAACAGAGGAGAGAAAGAAAAAGGCAGGAGAAATTGAAGAGGAGAGAAGCTAAAAAGGCAAAGCCAGATGCGGCTGGTGTTGATAAAGTGTAGGTCGAGTCTCGGCGCTCTGAAGCACAGCTAACCTTTAGTGCGTGGGAGGAAATTCACGAAGTCTTTGGAGACGGGACAGACTATGATTGGGCACTTGATGCTCAAGCAGAAGGAGGAGATGCGGAACAAGACGAAGATGTCAAGAAGGATCTCCGGTTAGAAGATGTGAGTTTCTCATTGTGCAATGAGCTACGAGCTAATGCTAGGTATTCGACCCGGCAGAAATCAAAGAACGTCGTCTACAGGATGAAGATCGGGTTATCGCCCAAAGAGACCGACCTGAAAGGCATCAACTCGCCAATTCCACCTTGTCCGATAACCCAGTCATTGCCCCCGACACAATCTTCCCTGACCCAGAACTAGCAGCTGGATACGCATTCAACAAGATTTCCACGCGTACGCAATACATCTTCTGTGGAATGCACGAGGACAACACATACCCACCTATGACTTCTTACGACTATAGCAACTATGTTCCTGCCAGGCGTCGAACCGATTTATTTGTCGATTATCGAAATGCTATCGCCAGAGCTCTCGGATTCATGTTTGTTCATCACCTCGAAGTACCTTATTTATGGCATTACAAACGAGATGCTTTCAGTATTCTTGAAGATTCCGGTCGATCAGGAGTACAATTCCTGGAAAGGGACGAATTATGGAAATTGTATGAACTCGGAATCAGGTTTAGGGCGATCTATGAGCGAAATAACTACTCGACCAACATCTGGGAAAAGATCAAAGCTAGGAAGGAAGGATCTGAGATCAGTGACGCAGAGAAATACTTGGAAGACAAATTGCTGAAATCAATCTGTTTGATGAGTATCGAAGCTGCTGCTGAAGGAGGTGATTGGCTTGAATACCATCATGGGGATAAAATCAGGCGAATCAAGGAGGAAGAGACAGCGGATGAGGTCATCAAGAAATTGCCGGCGAAAGCGGGACAAGATGATCTACGAGCTGGGCCAATCATGAAACTCGTCAAGGTCAGCTGAATCCTTCTCCCTTTTCCGTCTTAGGAGATTGAGCTGATGTATAGGCGTTTGGAATCTCGGTGTCCCGAGTCGCACTTGCATTCAACGATCCGGAAGGTGTACCTGTTGCCCCTGCTAACCCCGAGGGTCGACCAGATGAACTAGCTGCAGAGTTCTCGGGACCCGGGACGCCATTCACGGATCCTGAGCTCGCTCTCAAAGGTGAGCCTAGTGTCAAGTTTATAGGCATAGTGCTAATAACCATAGCGGCCAGTAAGATCCTTGCCACTGAATTCTTCAAAGACCCTTCTATTCGTCAACAAGCTCGAGATTTCATGGAGGCTTGTGCTGTCGTTTCGGTTGAACCCACAGACAAGGGTCAGGTCATCATTGATCAATATCATCTATACTCTGTGAGCTGGATCGTATTCTCCGTCTAGATCGAGTTGACTCTAGTCATTCAAATACCTAGAGGAAAAGCCCGTGATGGCATTCAAGGAATCGCCCCAGTTCCTCCACATGCTTCAAGCCGAAGAAGAGGGTCTGATCAAGATCATCATTGGCGTTCAAGAACCTCAGACCGCTTCATTCGCTTCGACGCTGGTTCGATGTTGTCGATCTGACGAGTATGGAGAAATATCTAAAGAATGGAACGAGCTTAGAGAGACTGTCTGTCAGGATCTCGTCAGAAAGATGTTGTTGCCCATGGGATCTAAATGGGTTAGAGAGCATTTGAGGGGTGAAGCAGAGGATTGGGTTGCAGAACGTTGTAGGATGGAGCTTGAATTCGTGAGTAGACTGTGTAGTGGCCCAGAAAACGGCTGACGTATAGCGAACTAATGTGCGACCATACCAAGGAAAGGATATGGAATCTGGAGAAACACCATCGGTACTAGCCATCTCTATCGGTCGAGGTGATGTCCGAGACGCAGTGATCGCCATTGTCATCGATCAAGAAGGGAATGTCCGATCTCAGAACAAGTTTGATAATCTCAAAGACGAACTTAACAAAGCTGCATTCTTCGAGCTACTCGACAAAAGAAAACCCCAAGTAGTCGCTATTGGTGGTTTATCAGTCCATACTGCACGAATGAGGGATGATGCCAACACCGCCTTGAGGGAATATGCCGTACAACAATTCGGCCAAGGTCCACCTGTTCAAGCTGCTTTTGATGACCCCGAACACTATCAACATGAATTGGCGCTTTACGACGAGAGGTTGAGACCAATGTTGATCCCCATGATCTTCCCCTCGGACGCTACTGCTAGATTGTACATGACTTCAGAGGAAGCCGAGAAGGAACATCCGACATTACCTGCAACTGGACGATATGCTCTTGCATTGGCTAGGTATACCCAGAATCCCCTAAATTCGTATTGTAAAGTCGCCAAGAATATCCATTCAGTCACATTCCTTGAACATCATCAGAAACTTGTATGTCTCCCATTCTCGCATGAGACAGAGTATCGGCTGACAAGGTAGATCTCGTCGGAGAAATTGATGTTGCATCTCGAGAGGGGTCTGGTTAACGTCGTATGCTCGACTGGTATCGAAGTCAATTCGTGCGTTGCTAGCCCATACGAGAGGGTCATGTTGCCCTTCATTGCTGGTCTTGGTCCTCGAAAGGCGGATGTTCTAATCAATGCCGTTCTCAAACAGGCAAGTCTAATCAACTGTACTTACGCGCGACGCTGATTACATAGGGCTCATTCATCAACCGACAAGGGTTCTCGGATATCTTGGGTCCAATCGTATACGAAAATGTGGCCGGTTTCTTGACCATTGAAACCGATATTTCTGGTATGATTCTCGATGAGCAGAATCAAGCAGATCAGCCCGACCCGCTTGACAAAACCCGTATACATCCGGAAGATTACGAGTTTGCTCGAAAAATGTGTCAAGATGCTCTCGAGTACGACGCAGATGATGTTGCCGACCAACATAAATCGGACGTTGTCTTGCAATTAATGATGGATCCTACGCGAAGTGCTAAACTTGGCGAACTCAATTTACACGATTTCGCTGTCAATTTACAACGAACAGGAGAAGGGAATAAACGACAAATTCTAGCCGAGACTGTTGGTGAACTTATTGCTTGGCGAGCGGATCGACGACCTCAATTCTACGTTCCTACCGAATGGGAAGTTGTTCAGATGTTGACTGGAGAAACGGAACGTACGATCGGTATGGGTCTTCGAGTCACAGCGACTGTTCGAAAAGCGCTCGCGTCAAGGGCGTTCTGTCAGCTGGAATGTGGGATGGATGCTATTCTCGAAAGAGAATATATCCAGGATGAAGATCCATATGACTCAATGACGCAAGGCCGATCATGTGATGAAGTCTTTAAACCACGTCAAGCAGTCAAGGCTGTCGTTATCGATGCTCAACCAGGTCGGTTCCAAGTTCGTATATCAACTCGAGAATCCGATATCGCCCAATCTGTCCCATTCCTTCCTCCATTCCGGGAAGAGCCTTATGATTCCAAAGTGCGTCGATTGAATGCCGAAGAAAAAGCAGCTTCAAAACAACGTAAAGCCCAAGGCTCAACGAAGCGAATTGTTCAACATCCAAATTGGCACGATATGAATTCAGGTCAAGCAGAACAATTCTTGGCCTCAATGCACCGTGGCGATGTTGTCATTCGGCGCTCATCCAAGGGACCAGATCATCTGGCAATCACATGGAAAATCGACGAAGACGTTTTCCAGCATATCGACGTGGAGGAAATCGATAAACCGAATGAGTATGCTGTTGGAAGGATATTGAGGATTGGGAAATATACTTACATGGATTTGGACGACCTGATCATCAATCACGTCAAGGCGATTGCAAGGAAATTTGACGAGATGCAACTCCACGAAAAGTATCGTCCGGAACATGAACTCGGTAAGTTTTACCTTTCTCTCACCACTATAGGTGATGTGTGCTCATGAACAGAAAACTACCTCAAGAATTATGTACAAGCACATCCCGGTCGAAGTATGTACGGATTCTCCATTGATAGTGAGAAACCGGGATACCTGAAACTATGTTTCCTGAACAAATCCACAAAAGACGGAGGTGTAGTCCAGACATGGGTAAGCCCTCCTCCCAATCAGCAAGTGTAGACTGACAGTCAGCCGGTCAAGGTGCTGCCGGGAGCATACAGGCTAAATACTGCTGAGGTGCCTGGAGTCATGGAATTGTGCAATGCCTTCAAAGCCCAGTATTCCAACAAACTTCTCGATCAGGGTACGGGTGGTAAAACACCTGGTATCAGGGCTGGAAAGACACCAATGGGAGGCAGAACACCAGGGGGACGTACACCTGGTTTCCCCATGCGCGGAGGTGCTACGCCAATGTACGGTGGTAGAACACCTATGCCAGGTCAACCCCAGGCTCAGCCTTGTGAGTCGGAGCTGAAGCTGTTGCGACGGTGAGCTGATCAACAGATGGTGCACCCATGAGTGTATATGGAGGTAATGCGACTCCGGCATATGGTGGTCAACAACCTGGATACCCTCCACCACCGCAGGCTGGTTATGGAATGCCACCATCTGGAGGACCGGGGTATGGACAGGGACCACCACGTCCTAGCGCACCGGGTATGAACCCCGAAAGAGCGTATGTCTTGCCTTTTTTTTCCTGGTTAATGAGAGGAGCTGATAAGTAGGGCAATGCTGGCCAGACAACAAGGTGGCGGGCGGTATTGATTGTGTATTGTCAGAGAGGTGTGACGGAGGAGAGTTGGCAAGATTGTAACGCGTATCAATTAGCATATCTGACTTATATGTCGAAGGATTCATGCATCATTAGCTTATCGTTCGAAACCTAGAAAAGGATCGGCTCGCGGTTGCCTGCAATGCGGCTGCGCCAAAGTCGATCGTGAGCAATGGACGGGTCGCTTGCGCGATCGTCCCATGTGGGAGTCTTTGCCCAAATAGCCCAGTAGACAATGATGTGATGAATAGATGCACAACGGAAAGTATAATCCCTCTATAAATGAAACCCTAACTAAAACTCGAAACTATTAACGAATGGACGAACAAAGCGCCTATGCAGCAACATAACCGGGGAAGAAATCTGCGAATTTCTTGTCCTTCTTGTCCGAGTGTTTACCGTCAATGTGCTGTTGTAATCTATTCATCAGCTTCCCATAATGCTTGAAGCGGTTTGACATACAGTGGCTGCTTGGCTGTTCCCTGGAAAGTCTGGAAACAAACACTGCATTTCGTTGTCTGGGCCGCCTGAACGTCAGTTCCGCTTCTTCCCTGTCCGAGAAGAGGGCAAAGCGGAGGGAGTAGACAATGGATACTCACGGCATTGGCTTTTAGTTGAGAGGTAGGTCCAGCATTGGCACCCTTCTTCTGTGCGACTTCACGCTTGTGAATAGCTTTAGCTCCCTAGGGGATTAACTGTGTCTGGGATCTTCCTTCGGCGGGCAGCTCACGTTTCCACCACCCATTGTAAATGCTATAGATGATAAGAAGAGAAGGGTGAAAGTAGTGTAAGGGGTGAGTGCTGATATGTTTAAAGACAGATTCAACAGATCAAAGGTGTGGCCAAAAAATCGGTTGATCCGGACTAGACAAAGGTACAGTCAGGGTCAAGACATGTTTTTGTTGTCAGGCTCTACCGGAGTCGCTGGATGTCAGGCTTAGTGTAGTGCCTGGGCAATGCGTCACTTGGCCCACTCTACCTATACTGTACCATACAGACCATATCATACACTCGACACAGGATGGCAGAACTAAGCTTAGAGGACAAATGTAAAGCAGCTGCTAAGCTCATAGAGCAGAGTCCGCCTGGAGAAGTCAAGTGAGTTGAACTTCGCAATATTGCTGAGCTGGACTGATCCTCAGCGATGTCATCAATGGTCAATACACCTCTTGCCTTGGCAGGAACCACACTGAACAAAGCAGATATCCGATCAATTATCAACGACGACGAGACTTTGATGACACATGTTCAACCTGCTTTGAGGAGCCATAACCTCTCACAGCTACATGTGGTCGAGCACCCAGCTGAGGGAGACGCCCCAGCGCACTCGGTAAGCTACAAGTTCTGGGCGCCGAGACAGGTCGACAGCTGATTATTCCAGTCACTCTTGTCGGAATCTGCTATCCTTCCAGGTAGTGGGGAGGAAGAGCGTTACGTCGACCCAGAGGCCAAGCGATCATTTGCGTTCGACCATGTTCAACTTGTGAGTCTCGGCGCGAAGGTGAGCTGACAGGTCAGATCGCCTCGGACTATCAGTCATACGAGCTGCCTGAGGAGGAAGAGGCATTCAGGTGAGCTTAGCTTAGCGAGCTCCCGGTCAGGTCATGAGCTGAAGAACATAGGGCGGACCTCTCCAAATCGTTGAAGGCATATGTCAAGAACCACTTCTCTACGGGCATCTCATCCGTCACGACATCACAATACCCACTCCTTCCGCCTCAGCCCGAGCTCACACTCGCAACGGTGGCGGAGACGGAGTCTGCGCCAATTGCAAACCCGACTGAGCCCGAATCTGCGCCTATCGTCGCGACGGCGGCAGGGGAGACTGACAACGTGGACGACAAGGCAGAGGAAAAGGAGGGACCAGTGACTGATGTCGTGGATGAACAGGTTGGAAGTGGAGAGGTGGAGCCCGTTCCTACCCCCGCTGCGGGGGGCGAGGCTGAACATCTCGCTGAGGAAGTCACCGACAAAGGCGGAGTTGAGCAAGTAGACGAGGAACTGCAAGAATTGAAAGTCGAGGAGGCGAGTAAGCTAGCAGAATCAATGGACGGCCTTGCGAACGTAGAAGGAGGGGACAATCAAGCAGAAGCAAGCGATATCACCGAAGCAAGTGGCATCCCCCAAGATACCGAGAGCAGCACACCTCAAGTGACTGAGGAGTCGACTGCCATCGAGACTGTGTCAGCCACGGGAGTGGCTGAGCCAAGGAAGCAAGAGAGGGTCGATGATCCCACATATACCCTCGAGACAATTGGTAACAAGTATAATACTGGCAATTTCTGGTGAGACCAACAGCTCGAGTCTGACGTCGAGCTGACGATCAGGACCGGGCGTTGGCGAACATGCTGGGTTGTCGACAAGGCTGCAGGCCAAGTCAAGGGCACGATCAATGTTGATGTTCATTACTTCGAGCAGGGCAACGTAAGCTGTCTAAATCATGTCCCCCCAGAAGCTGACATCAAAGGTCCAATTGGCAACCAAGCACACCTCTTCCTTCCCGTACCCCGAGTCGAGCGACTCACAATCCATCGCATCAAAGATCGTAACTGCAATCTCAAAAATCGAGACCAGCTACCAGCTTGAGCTCAACGATGTATACGGAGATCTTGGAGACAAAGCTTTCAGATCGTGAGTGCCTGGTACCGATTCGACGCGTCCGGACCTGACGACAGATTGCGTCGCGCGTTGCCGGTTACAAGGCAAAAGATGGATTGGGTGAAGGTTGGAGGATATTCACTTGGATCTGATTTGACGAAAGCAAGGGGCTAAAATGACAGAAGTGCAGACATGTATATAATAGTAGCAGAGCAGTGGGGACATGCATGATACATATATGTATGAACAAGAGAACTACCCCTGAGTCGGATGTCTCCGGTCCAGTTGCCACCCGTAAACAAAGTAAAATCAGTCTCCTCCTCTGTCTACACACACAATCTGTAACCAGTCTGTACCTCTTGTACCAATAGCTTCGCCCACTATGAGCAGCGGTGAGCCTCTGGCTTCATCGCTCTACTTATCGCCGGCACCACGCTATAACGGAGATACGGACAGCGAAAGGTCTTTATCGCCAGAACCAGATTCACCTTCTGCTTCCACATTTCTTAGAACAGCCGCGACCCTTGATGGTTTAGCTCGGCAATTGGGCGATCTTTCTCAATCTCAAGGGCATTCACAAGAAACGTCCGAAGATGATTCGACGGGGAGATGTTGTTGTGGAGCTGCTAGCGGGAGTAGAGCATGTTCTGCTATGATCGAGAGGGACAAGATGGAAGAACGGATGAAATTGAGTGGAGGTGAGTGGATCTTGGGTTTCAGATCAGACATACCACGGGCCATGGGAAGGGGATTAGCTAACGAATGAACAGAGATTGGACAGGCCCTACTGGCGAGATATGAGGTCTTGGAAAACAAGTTTCGGAAAGAAGTGGAACGCTCTGAACACCAGGTTAGTCACAATTGTTATCACATCATACCAGATCAAGTACAAACAACACTTTGATCTTTTGTCGTTATCACTTGCGTCTGTATTGACGTGGTAGTTGCTTGTCAAAAGGAAAGCTCTGGAAGACAGTATCAAGAGAGTACGAAATCTGGAAAGAGCCAATACACAACATTTACAGCAATACGCCGAGATGTCCAAGAAACAAGAAGCGCTCGAGAAGGTCAGTCTCGCTTCGATCCTCTTCTCTTCCCATCGCTCACCAATCCCATCTTCCGTGTCAAGGTATAATGTGAGCTGACTTACAGCGTTACACTTCCTCCTTACACACTCAAACCTTGACTCAGCAATCTCTCACCCATGTCCGCGCCGAGTTGAAAGCTTTACAAGAGAACACGACGCGTCAAAACATCTCTGCGGCGTCTGGAACAAGCTTGCAGGACCAAGTCATGGATGCCGAGCGCCGGTACGAAGATACCAAAGACGCCTTGGAACTGGAGAAACGCAAAACAAGGGACGAGGTTCGAAAACGCAAACAAGCTGAAGCAAGGGTCGTGGAATTAGAAGACAAAGTCAAGCATTCTGAGAAAGAGATCGAAGAGACCAAAGAGGCCAGGGCGAAAGATGCTCAGGATCTTTTGGCTAATGCGAGGGAGAGGCTGGAGATATTGCACAATGAGGTGAGTGTTTTGTTTGAACGGGAAAAGGCATGCTGATTGTCAGCTGTCAGAGACATTCCGGTCTGATATACCAAATGAAACGCCACAATACCAGAAAGCTCTTGAGGATTTAGTCGCCACCAACACATTGTTGAAACACGATACATCTGAATTATCGGCCATGTTGGCAGAATCCCGTGAAGAAACACGTCTCTTACGAGAAGAAGTCGAAGAACTCCGCGCCGCTCCTTCTATGTCGACGGGCTACCCAAGGCAACTAGCGCTGTCGACAGAATTGCAACAATCACGCTCATCGGCTTTCCACTCCCGTACCGAATCCTCACCCATGGTTGGCACGTACGTCGACAGATTAGGCTGGTCACGAATGAGCACTTCTTCGTCAAGCGGATGGGATCACCAGAGGAAGAGCTCGATGGCACCTAGTATTTCATCATCAGCGGCTGGTGAGGGTGCGTACTCGCCTGGACTTGGAATGGGCCAAGTTGGGGAATATGCCGGTGCTGTCGCCCGGGAAGAGGGTGCTTTGAGTCCGACTATACCCAGTGGACGTGAATCGCCTAGGCCCATGTTCAGAGCTTCACCCAGTGGTGGACTTGGTTATGTCGTCAATGGCATTCCCAAGAAATCTCAGCGGCCAGGTCTGCAGCGAAGCTACTCGGTCGATAGACGGCGGAGCTACTTCGTATGTCCTCCTGCAATTTTCGTCTGTAGTCGCTGATAACAGTCGCAGGGAACTGATACGATTGCCGAAGATCCAACTGCTATGGAGTCGCAAACTGCCGACCAAAGACCCAGATCACCAGCTTCACCCGGTTCCGCCTATTTCATAGCTGCTGAAGCATCTCGTAAACGCCGTTCACTCGTCATGACTCGTCGACAGACCATGTCTCCGCACGAATCGTCTGCAGAATCGCCCATGGGCTTCGGCATGGTCGACTCTGCGTCGGGTTCGCAGTCTATCACCGACTTCCCTTCTCCATTGTCGGAATCGGCATTGACTAGTCCCAACAAGTCTATGCCGGTCCAACGAAAGACGCTCCTACTCTTATCGCGGTCACGGGGCGTTCAGACAGATATGGAGGAATTAGGCGGTGAGCTGCCTAGACATCCTCCGTGTAGATGCCAGAATATCGACCCACCTATCCAGCCGTCGGATGTCCAATCAGAGACGTCGTCACTCCACGAGTCGGTCAAGGGTAGCGCCACCGTTGGGCTGCTCATCGATCACCTCGGCAAAGTCTTGAATCGTTTGCGAGATGCCGATATCCCCACTCTCAATAAGCGACTCAAGAAACACAATCTCCCCGGCGACGTTGGTCACTTGTCAAGGTCTACAATGCGAGCTCTTGAAGCGGAAGTTTCAGACTTGCGAAACCATTTCAGAGGTCTTGGAGGCGATAATGCTATTCTCACCCGAAAAGAGTTTACGATGTTGGTCAAGTTGCTTCGAGAGGTTTTTTCCGATCTAGTGGAATTGCAAGGAGTAGTCAATGATGTGACTGTAGATCCATCCCTCGCGAAGAAACTACAAAAAAGGGCTTTCAGAGACGAAGATGAGGAAGCTGCTCGTGCTAAGCAAGGTACTGGACTTGGATGGATCGCTGCTCCAATCACCAAATTCTTTGTGACGCCCGCTTCAGAATCCGAGTCAGCTCCTACCGAATCGCCATCTCGGACTGGACGGACCATGGACCGAGGACGACTTCAGCCTGCCGGCATGAAGGCCAGCAAGCAATCAGCATCGACCAGTGCTACCACCACCCACGTTAGTGTAGAGTTTGGCGGCACTGGAATGACACGAAAAGCCACTCATGCTGGACCCTCTACCACTACAAACGTCGAGGAGAGACTACCACCCTCACCACGAGAGACGATGGATGAACCGACGGTGCAAGCTCAGCAGACAAGACTTGGTGATCAAACTCTCAGAGTTCCCCAAGCTGGAACTATCAAGCGGACTAAATCCAGGGCGAACCGGAACGAATTACTGGGGATATTTGCTGGTGCCCAACGACCCGTATCGCCAGCTGGTGGGCCTTGGCAAATAGTAGCTGGTGAACCTGGTTCTGGTAACACCCCCGTTCCAGGCGCAAACCCAAAAACAATCCGAGCCGTCTCATCGGGATATTTCGATAAAACCATCAAAGCCCGGGCACCCGACCAGAGAAAACGACTTCCAATGGCCGTTGATGCTGTGATTGATTCCAGTGCAGATCAGCTCCAAGGTGCGGACCCATCATGTGCCGATGAACCGATTCAACCTGCTTTACTGGAGCGACAACTTCGACCTAGGGGTCTATCGGATTCATCAATTCGCTCGACGTATCAGAGTCACGCCAATCCAGGTCAGGGGATGGTCACGACAGCTAGTATTTCCACGGGTCCCGCTCCTAGGCAGGTAGCTTATGGAACCACCGCATCAAGGCCAAAGACATCAGGAGGAGGGATATTTGAAACTCTTTCGAATCGGCTCTACTCTTTCAGGGCTACCACCAATGAAGTCTCTCCAGTAAATCCGCCAAAAGATGAAGATCAAGGTTCAGGGCGTGCGACTCCAGGTCTCGATATTCCAGAAGTCAAGATAATGCCTTCAACACCATTACCAGTCGGTACCAAACCAATAGCAGTATCACCATCTTCGTCTTCCTCTTCAGCTGCACGTGGACCAACAGTCACTCCCGCCACGGGATTGTTTGGGATGTTGGCGGGATCACTGAAAGACGGGCCTGATGATTGCGAAGATATGGGTGCTAGGTTCAAAAGGCAAGCAGTAGTTCCGAGAAGTTTATCGACGACGCGAGGAGGTAAATCGTGGGAATGATATTATGTTGTAATAAGGGACAATGTTGTAGATTCGAAGTCATCCAGGTTGTATTGCTCCTTGTATACCATACCCACAACGCATCTACATATGCTAGCATTATCAAGATGTATCTTCCCCCAAGTACTCGTCCTTACGCCCCTAGTTGAGCGGCCTGTTTTTTCTGCTTTTTTCGCAGAGCTTTTCGTTGGTTTTTCGTCAATGTTGAATTCGAGATAGTGGAAGGGTTTGGTATCGTAGTGTGAGGCGGAGCCTCCTGACTCGTCGTAGGCGTTACTGTCTGGCTTTGATCGGTCCTCAGCTCTGCAGTTGCAGATGGCATGTCTGGGTCATCCTTATCCTCCGCTTTCGAGTGTGTTTCGGCGCTCTTCCGTCTCACCACATCAGATTGGGCTTTCATCTTTGCTTTTGCCTTCTTTTTCCCGGCCAGCAGGTCAACAAATCCCATCTTCCTCTTCTTTCCTATACTTCCTCGACTCTCCTCCTCCTCCTCCTCAACTTCATCGTCCACTTTCCCGATATCTGCCACCCCAGCCTTACCCTCTTCCGCGTTTCCCTTTCCTTTTTTATTCAACCCTAACATCTTCTCCAATTGCCCAACACCATGATCTTGTCTCTTGTATTTCGGTACATCGAGAGACGGATGCCCGATTCCTAGATTCCCATCTTGATCCGCATTCGAATTGAGATTTAGTGAAATATCGATAGGTTTGGAGGAAGTACCGAAATCTGCTGGGATCCAGGAGTCGATCTGGGATGTGTACAGTTGGGCTGAGAATGCTAAGCTATCTGCGCTCGGCGTTTGGGTGTTGCGTGAGGAGCTGGCTGTGGCTATTGGGGCGACCATTGTCGTTAGATAGGGAGATGGAGAGTGATGGTTGATGCCAAAAAGTCGTTTCTTCTGACGCGCCGGTTCCGGCGGAATATTTGACGGAACTAGCAGCTGCAGGACTAGACCTCCTGATCTCATGGATAACACATGCTCCGCTGGGCCCTTGCTCGGAGGCTTCATGTGTCGCTCAATCTTAAGCTTACCTTTCACGAGGAACGCTTTCGGTCTTCTGCTTGGACGTCATCCTGTATGCATGGATGAAAGGGTAAGGATATTGCAAAGTCTGACTCAAACAAGTATTGAAGGCTATCAACCGCTGTACTGGATCCCATCAGCCCTTTGAGACCAGACGAAGAGTGGGACAACTGCTGGAGACAAAGGACCAGGCGTGACGGGTACAGACGGTGAAGCTATGAGGACGAAGAGAGAGGAGACTTTGGCTTCAGCTCAATACCGAGATCGAAAGGACATGATCAGCATCCGAAGGCTCATGACTATTGCAGATTCACTTGCACTCAAGGCTAGACCAAACGGCGGGACTGCACCTGCGTTCGCGTCTGTCAACAACCTTCTTCCTCCTGCTTAGGTCAGACTGCGCCGGTGCCGAGATTCGAGAAGGTCATCAGGGAGGCCGCGTCAAGAAGGCTGATGGAAGGGGTCTCATGACGCTCGCAGCGATGACGACTCTCGGTTCAGAAGCTTTCACCAAAGGTCCTCGCCATGATCCGGGGGGACGGGAGATGGGGGCGCCAGATCTTCTAGCTGCGCCCAAGCCGGATGATCGAGACATCTGGGAGAGCAGCACGAGATCGAGAACGGGTCTAAGCCTAGCTCGAGTCGACAAGACATATATTGAACAACAGCGTCTGCAGCATTGATGTCATCTAACTTACAATGGATGAGTTTGCCGAAGTCTGAGATGCCCTAAATTTCCGTATCGGCCTTGTCCGGGCCGCGAGTGGGGGATGACCCGGTATTTCACTGGAATCTCGCGATCGACTAACGCCATGAATTCCCCCATTGATGACACGATGGGTTGCTGTTGATGATCATTATAGTACACTTGTCAGGTGATCGGACTGTGATATGTTTGTAGCCAGATACGATGACAGACGACCTCGAACCACAAGGACTGAAAGAACAAGAGGATGGGTCCGACAAGACCGATGAGCTTGGCATCGAACTACGAGCTTCGAATGCTAATTCTATTCTACCCGAGCCGAAAAGGATGAGAAAGAAAGAATTTGGGTTCATCCCTATACCAAAATCAAAGCGACTTGATCCAAATATCAAGGTTCATGAGCAATTTGTATTTACCTGGAAAATCAACTTGATCCTGGCTGGGGCAGCTGTAAGTCCATCGTGACGAGTGCTGCTGATGCTAATGATGTAGACTGTCTCTGTGTCCAATCTGTACTACTCTCAGGTATATATCAATGGCTCTGTGATGCGCTGTGACAATTGCTGATCACCAGCCTATGCTTGTAGCGTACGTCCGATCTCTTTATGACCCTGTCCAAGATTGAAGATGTAGTATTGCAAATGATTTTGGAGCTTCTAATGAAGATGTCGCTTTGATTCCAACCCTTGCTCAAGCGGGATACGCGACTGGGATCCTGTTGATCTCACCGCTAGGCGACCTTGTTCGACGTAGGCCTCTCGTCATCCTCCTGGTCTTGGTTTGCTCTTTGCTTTCGATTGGCCTCGCACTGGCTAGATCGGTAGCGATGTTACAAGGATTGACATTCTTGATCGGAGTGACAACTGTATGTTCCCCTATCTTGGAACAAGTAAGTGGACTGCTCAGCTCATATTAGGTAACACCTCAAATATGTATCCCATGGTCGGCGGACCTTGCTCCTTCCAATATAAGGGCGAGGGCCATGTCAACAACCCTCTCAGGCTTGATTGTTGGTGTAGTCCAAGGAAGGTTACTCGCAGGGGTCTTCGCGACGTATACTTCATGGAGGGACACGTACTGGTTCGCAGTTGCGATTCAAGGAGGTGAGTAATCAGTGTTGTAGTTCGAATTTGAAGTCCGAGATTGACATGTAGTCATGGTGGGAGGCTTGTGGCTCGCACTGCCAGATACTCCCGATAAGGATATCGGATTGTCTTATCCCGGAGTCGTGAGCACTACTCATCTCTAAGTATGTCGCAGCTGATTCTTAGCTTTGGTCAATGGTCAAGATGTTCCCCAAATACCCAACGTTGGTCCAAGTATGCTGCTGCGCGTTCTTCAACGCAAGTCAGTCACTTTCAACTTGTTGAGTGACCTCATGCTGACGATCAGTGTGTTTCGCTGGCTTGTATGTCTCATTACTCTTTCCTCCATGCTGACAGTGTAGCTGGACAACGACGACATTCCTCCTCTCCTCGCCGTTATATGGTTATTCGCCATTCAATATTGGTTTATTTGGTCTTTTGGGCCTGATAGGTGCCCTCTTGGCACCGGTTTGGGGAAGAGTCGTGGACCGTATAGTCCCATGGTTAGGTCAGATATCGGGCAGCACGCTCTGCCTCACATCCATGATTATCGCCTTAGCCGTGGCAGACATCAATATTGCTGGGGTGGCTATTCCAATGGCACTCTATGATTGTGGAGGTCAGCTATTTCAAGTCAGTAGTAGCTATAGGGTCGCTGGATTGGATGCGAAAGCTAGAGCGAGATTGAATGGATGTGTCTTGTTATCAATGTTTGTTGGACAGGTGGGTCTCTTGTCTCTTGGAATGCTAGTAAAACTAAATCAGTAGACCGCCGGAACGGCAATTTTGACCAAGATATACAATGAGAAAGGATGGAAACCAACAGGTGGTACAGCAGTCGGATTCGCATGTGCCCCAATTTTGATCCTCTTGCTTAGGTACAGCCTCTTTCACCATCTGACGCCAATAGCAGCTGATGAGGCAGAGGTCCACACGAGGAACGCTGGTTCGGGTGGAGGGGCGGATGGGAGCTGTTCAAGCGCCCTATGATGACTGATCTCAGCCCTGAAGCTCTCACCGAAGGGCCCCTCCGTAGCGACAAGGTGGGAGTAAGGGACCTCGAGGCATCGCATGAGGGCCAGGCGAAGGCTGGTAAAGATGTCAATCCTGCTCGGACTTAAAGGTATCCCGAAAGCTGTAGTTGTATATCTTCTCTGCATACGATTTTACCTTGCTTCGATAATCCCTTGACTAAACTACCCAAACACTCAGAGGTACTTGTTGTCCTTCAACCACTCAAACGTCAGCGTTGAACGTATACAGCTTGTCATTTGGCTCACCTGCTCTACATCCTTCTGATCCCTGTTGAGCCAATTGGCCGAAGCCTCGATCGCTTCATAAGTCTGCGAGACGGCGAGGGTGAATTTACGGGTATCTGTTATTATCAGCATTGAGCCGCTGCATCGACGTTGACATACCCTTGTCCTTGAAGAATTCCTTGACGCGCTCGAGATCATCGAGGCTGGTGAGCGAGTTGAAGCCGAACTTGACGACTACATTATCAGCTCTGTTCAAATTCCGCGGAGGTCGACGTACGGTAAGGCAGCATGGATCCATCAGCGTACCGCTTGACCAACTACATTGTTAGCTAACCCTTCAATTGTTTGCGCTCGACATACCTTGTCGAAGTTCTCCATGAACCACTCTCCAATCCTCTTTCGCGAAGCTCGGTTACCAGCGAAACTGGCGAAGAAGAGGTACAGATCCTGATCCTTAACCGATCCATCATCCATCATCTTGAATGTCTTTTCCAGGCATTCCTCATCTCTAGTCTGACACAAACTGTAGATAGCATCGACCTTTGTTGAGGGGTTGGGTGGTTTAGAGTATACCTCCCTAATCTTGTTCCATTCGGCTTTCCCACCATGCTTGACCGAGTTGGTGAATACTGATCGCTGGATATCACCGTGAATGAGGGAATCGTCACTCTTCTCAAGGAAAGGTGCAAATCGACGTTTGATCTCGGCGAGGACGTCTTTGTCACCGGCGGAAGCGCATGAGGAGACGGCAAGGGTTCGTAATTCCTTGACATCGGGAGCATCCTCGGCACCGTGGTCGTAACCGAGCTTCTCGACGATTGGCTTGAACAGATCGATCCTGATTTCGTCGACGGCGTTCCGGACATTTTCGGGCTGCTCCCACCAGACCTGAACGATCTTGCCGACCGCTGTGGCGATCTGGGACCAGGGGAGATACTCAGTCTCGGTCTTGCCCAAAGCAGTGATGAGCGAGAGGGATCCAGAGGTCTTTCCATATCCCGCTCTGGCCAAGCTGGAGGCATCAGAAACAAGTCCAACTCGATCCTCGACGGAAAAGTTGGCAGCTTGCTGACCGAGCTTGGCGAGTCGTTCGGGAGAATAGTTGACTCGGTAAACACCGATAGAGTCGGAATTGATCTTGAATTCGTCTGTGGATCCGACGTCATAGGTGGAGGATCGCTCCGACAGAGTTGCCTTGGCGTCGACAGTCGACTTGCCGCCTGATGTGGTCTTAACCTCTAGAGGAATCCACCACAAGGTTTCATCCTCCTCAGGCTTGACGTCTCCACTTGCCAAGAATCGATTTTGGGTAAGTTTGAGCTTTCCGTCTCCTTTCTCTTCGACGGTGATAACGGGGTATCCAATCTTCAATGTCCAGTTGGCCATGAACTTCGATACATCCATACCTGAAGCTTCGGAGATACCTGCCCAAAGATCCTTGGTCTCGGCATTACCGTAAAGGTGTTTCTTGAGGTAGATCGACACTCCCTTCAGGAACTTGTCTTCGCCAACGACACCAGCCAACATCCTCAATACCGATGCACCCTTGGAGTAACTGATCGCGTCGAAGATCTGGGCAATTTGGTTGGCATCAGGGCAGTCGACTTCAATGGGGTGCGAAGCCCGTCGAGCATCAAGATCAAGGGCATTCTGCAAATGACCCTCAACGAACTCTTGTCGAGGTTTCCATTCTGGCCAAATCCGGTCGGGGATGACCAATTCTCCCATGAGGGTAGCAAATGCCTCGTTGAGCCACAAGTTGTCCCACCACTTCATGGTAACGATGTCTCCGAACCACATGTGTGCAAGTTCGTGGCATTGTACAGTCGCGACTCGCTTCTTGGCGGCCAATGAACTCTTCTCCGGGTCGAAGATGTATGCGGTTGTCCGTCCAGTAATGAGACCCCAGTTCTCCATGGCTCCCGCATCAAAGTCGTGTGCGACAAGGGTGTCGAGTTTGGGGAGAGCGTAGGGGATATCAAACACTTCTTCATAGACTGGTAAAGCCCATTTCTTTATGTCAAGACCGAATTGAGCGTGCTTGATGAGATCGGGGGTAGCAAAAATCTTGAGTGGCACCGTCTTGCCGGTGAGTTTGGAGTGGTGTTCGCTTTCGAGACTGGCGAATTGACCACAAGCAAAAGCAACGAGGTAGGTCGACATGAGTGGGGTAGTTTCGAATTTGGTAATCTTCCAGTTGTCCGAAGTGGAGGATTCGGTCTTTGTGGCATCGGTTTGGCCTTCAGTCTTGCCGACAGTGTTGACCTGGTCGAGGTGAGATCCTAACTCGTAGTTCTCGGCAAAGACTTGTTCGACAGATACGTTGCTGGGGGCTTTCCAGGGCTTGGAAGAGACGTCGGGCATGTTGGCGAGAACAGTCTCATCGTCTCGAGCGATCAGGGAGACGGTGAAGGTAGATTTGACGAGAGGCTCGTCCCAGCATCTACCATCAGCCTCTACCCCCAATACAATACGGTTTGGTGACTCACGGGAAAGCCTTCCTGGCTGCAGTAGCTTCAAATTGGGTCAAGGCGTATCTGCCAGTCAGCTATATATGACCCCGTCGGCCGATCACACGTACACTGGTTTCTTTCCATCCTCTCCAGCATCACCTTCAGACTTGTAGTATCCTGCCATAGATCCAGTCAACTCGGCCTCGAACCTGACCCAAAGCTTGGCATCGGCTCCAGCCCTCAATTCCTGTCCACCAGCCTTCTTGAGATCGATCGTCGCCCTCTCCTTGTCTTCATCCAAGCTGAGCGACTCGAGTGGGAGCGCGGAGGAAGAGGATGACTTGAGCTCGGAAGTGTGAAGGGCTAGGTGGGTGACGTTTACGTTCTTGCTAAGATGGAACTCGATGGATGAAGTGGAGGCTTTGGCAGTGAGATCAATCAGGACCTCACCAGCGAATCGGAGAGTCTTGAGGTCGGTCTTGATGGCAAGGGCATAGTGCTAATGTCAGCAGGCACCAATTTGGCAAATATACCTTTGGGTAAATGTCGGTGGGTAGACGGTACTCATCCTGGTTCTTTCCTCCACTGGAAACCGATCCAGCGGGTCCACCTGCGGATACGATATCACTCATGTTGGATGTAATGGCGTGGCAAAAGCAGAGATTACGACGAGTGTGTTGATAGCTGCGCTTGAGCGTAGGAGAGGAAGAGGAGGGACTGATGAAGGGTAGTAACTGAACGACGAGTAAGCTTCCACTCTGTCCATCTATCTGTCGACAAATTCGCTCACCTGACTGATGCGTCGATACTGTGTATTGGTGAGACTACTTGCAATTCTACGTCGTGATGTATTGATCACTGATGGTCTTAGGAGCATCAAGTAGAATCCAAGGGAATCAGATAGAGTATACCCCACCTGATGCAATGTCCAATCGTGGCGCTTATCCGCGCTTACCGGCGGATCATGTCCTTGATCATAAAAAATCGCATGGGCAAAGGCTATATATAATAATACACATGTACACAATGGATTGGCTAATAAAGATAGATGTCCTATAAGTGCAAATACAACAGGCGTACTCCCTCACTGGTTAGACCGTGGCTACTTCGCAGCGTCCATCTCCTGCAACAATACAGATATCAGTTCTGCGGCCGGCATTGTCCGACTCCGGGCTGCTTCCGTTCCTGCCCATCTAGCTTCATAACCAGCGACTCCAACTTTCTTTGCATGTGCTGAAAGTGCCTTCGTCAATTTGTATCCGATGGGGAAGGCTGGTATTTTCGTATCGCCCATTTCCTTCTCCAGCTCGGTATAGCGATTTTTTAGCCCTCTTGCCGGTCTACCCGATACCAAGCGCGTAAAAACGGTATCTTCAGGCCGAGTTTCCTTGAGGGCATGACGGAAATCGTCATCGGCAGTGGATTCGGGACAGGGTATGAAAGCTGTACCGAGCTGAGCAGCAATGGCACCTGCTTGTAGGGCGGTGTTGATATCGCGACCATCCATAATTCCGCCAGCAGCTATGATAGGAAGTGATGTGTGCTTAGCGAACAAGCGAACGAGATCGAGGGTCGAAAGTAGCTCATCCGGCCCATTGGGATCAAAGATACCTCGATGCCCACCAGCTTGCTGTCCTTGGGCAATAACAGCGTCCAAACCGGCCTTCTCAATGGCTCGCAGCTCTTCCAGGTTGGTCGCAGAGGCCATCAGTACAATACCCAGCTCCTTGAATCGTTGTATCGTTCCAGTCGGAGGTAAGCCGAAGTGAAAACTGACGACGGGCGGCTTCATCTCCAGTAAAAGGTTCAGTAGTGGTTTATCGTCCAAAAAGCTGAGAGCGGGTTCGGGTAGATTATCCGGACTTTCCATCTTTGCAGCATCGTGCAGCGATTTCAATGCCTCGAGAAATGCGAGATCAAACTTCGGATCCAATTTGGTCGGTGTTCTGTGCACAAAAAGGTTGACATTGTATGCTTTCGTTGTCAGTTGCTGAGTTTCGGTAATCATCTTGCGGGCAGCTTCGACTCCCGCTGTTCCGACGCCAAGGCCACCTAGACCGCCCGCGTTCGATACAGCAGCAGCTAGTGCTGGCGTGGCCACGCCCGCCATGGGAGCTTGAAAGATCGGTGCCGTCAGTCGCAAGCGGGTGAGGAGAGACATGATACTGAGAGGGTGTACACGGGTAGAATGGCTGACATTAGGGGGGTAGCTAGACTGGGTTGATGGTGCCTTGAAGTGCCGACTTTCCGGCGGAGTAGTTTGTCAAAATCGTCTTTTGTTAACGACCGTCTCAAATCTTGCCGTTGCTGCTTATATTGCTTCGATCTACCTATCATGTCCGTGTCATTGTCTCGCTCAGCTCGACAACTAGTAAGACTCGCAAGGCAGCCGAGCACGAAGATCGTCTCTGCTGTTTTCACATATCCGACTAGCCTAGCTGGTCCAAGCTCCTTCACCAGACCTATCTCGTCATCATCACCAACGTGGAAGAAGGCCACAAAGACTTCTGGATCAAAGGCGTCAAAAGCCGTCTCTCGTCAGGAAGTAGAGAATGTGGATTATGAGGATGCGGATCTAGACAAGACGTTATCGAAAGTTGGAGCTCAGATGGAGAAAGCTGTGAATTGGGCAAAGTCGGTGGTATATGAGAGTGTCGAGAGGGGACGTGGAAGGGTCTCTCCTTGTAAGTCGGCATAGGTGACCATGCACTGGAGTCATGCTGATTTGGCAGCGCTTCTCGACTCGGTCAAAGTCGCAATTCCCGATCAAGGTACGATACCTTTGAATGCGGTCGCATCAGTCACCGTGAAGCAGAGTACCCTGTTCGTAGAAGTATGGGATACAGATGTAAGTCTCTACCTACACTCTTGGATCTATACTGATGGCAGGCCTCGAAACATGTCGAATCGGCAATACACAAAGCCAATATACCAGGCATAACACCACAAAAGATGGGCGCAAACACCCTCAAAATACCTGTTCCAAGGTAAGTATTCTGAGATCCCACTGCAGATTGACTGACGATACAGACCAACGGCCGACCATCGAGCGGCATTGGCCAAGACCATCGCAAGCACCGTCGAAACCGCCAAACAGCAGGTCCGACTGGCTAGGACTGATGGGCTGAAATCTGTTGGGGGAAAGGGCACGACTGGGGCTAGCGAAGTCCAAGAGCTGGCGGACAAATGGGGAGGAGAGCTGGATACGCTGGTGGCGAGCGCGAAGAAAGAGCTGGACAAGGCATAAATTCCGAATTTTGCCGAAAGTGAAGACAGCAAAGAGGGACAGCAAAGGTTGATCACAGACATTGGTCAATGAGCTGGGTCCTTCAGGAGGAAAATTCATAGGTCATGAATATATCGACAACGCTATCCGAGACTACCGTCAGAGCACTAAGCCACAATCATTATCGGCCGCGGACTTACTTGATGGAGTCACCTTTCTTCCACCTACCTAACCTGAACTGAAAAGGAGTCAAGGGGCTGACACGGCTTCGACAAATATACTCACATCCATCCTTTCACGATTGGCCTCTCGCGCCTCCCTCACATGGGGCAGGACCAGAGTCTGCGTTCACTCCCCGAGCAGCACTTACGCAGTACACCCTTTCTACCTGTGGAGCATTAATCGACATTCCTCCCTTGGCTATGGGACAGAGGCTTTGTATTTCCTTTCATCGGTCACTCCATTGCTGAGAATGGCTGACCGGTCCGCTCGTCTCCTTACTTGTTTGTTTATCGCCCCAACAGCCGCATACGAACATCCTCATCATCACTCACACAACTACCGCAACGCTATGCGACTATCAACTATTGCCCCCTCCCTTCTACTGGTGCCACTCGCTGGACTTTCCCTTGCCGATGAGGGGACATCGCTCTGCGCACCGGGTCCTTGGTCCACCTACAATATCGACCCGGCACAGAAAGTACGATCCCGATGGGTCGGCGGAGGTCATACAACCGCCCCATCAATCCCTGCTCCCACTCAAGGACACACGAGTAACCCAATCGCGAGCCCCACTACCAGCTCCAAGGTGTCGACATCGACTCACGGGGCCGTCGATTATGCTTCAATTGCAGCCAATAAGTTCTTTGACGTCGCAACGAACCACACCGCGGCTGATTGTCCATCGTTGTTGGACATCAGACGCAACGGGAGCCGATTGATCGACAACGAAGATGAAGGGAGTAGCTGGTGGACCCAAGCGGAGACTTTGATGAACAAATGTGCCGACCTTGAGGTCTGTCCCGACGAGCTGGCCGTGACAGAAGAGGAGAGGGCCGCATTGGCCAGAACAGTATGGGCGCTCAAGTCACATAACGAGACAGCGAAGGGGTAAGTCTGCTATTTGATATGGGGCTCAGTGCACTGACTACTCCAAGAATAGTGCAGAAGACCTGGGCAGAGAAGAGTCAGGCGGAGACCGGTGATGGCAGGAACACCTTTACGCCATCTGTCGTATCGGCTGTGGGAGCGACTGTGATGCTGTCGGCCATACACGCGGCGGATATGGTGTGAACATGGGCAAGATTCGTATACTTGTCCCGTGAGACCAAGTGTGTAGTGTTTTATATCTCAGAGCGTTCTCATGTA
This sequence comes from Cryptococcus sp. GC_Crypt_2, assembly GCA_026538405.1. NCBI lineage: Eukaryota > Fungi > Basidiomycota > Tremellomycetes > Tremellales > Cryptococcaceae > Cryptococcus > Cryptococcus sp. GC_Crypt_2. The sequence continues at coordinate 52,463 of JALPCC010000039.1, forward strand.
TTGCCTACCTGTTTAAGATATAGCTCTCCCTCACGATGCCGTTGCGAGTCTGACCAACATAGACTCATGATAGCCATCGGATCCGCGCAAGTCGTGGGGGATCAACCGGCCTACAGGGTTCAGGATGAAGGACGCCCCAATATCACCTTTCTCACAGGAAGCAACTGCCTAGCTCCCAAGTGTGAGGGATGACCCATGCCTGAAAGGAGTGTCAGCATAGTAAACAATGGACCAAAGCTCATATAGGGGGTTAGGGCGATTGGATAGTGGAGCGACGACCTTTGTAACGGGGGCGACCTTTTATCCATCGAAGGCTACGTTACCATCATAACGAAACCGAGCTCCACCAGAACCAGACAAACCTTTGATGGATGCCTTCAAATCGAGTCGATATCATATCACTCCACCTGGCTTCTCTGGCTCCACTGCTCGATTGCTCCTGAACAGATAATGAATTGATATAAGGAGGAACTTCCGGTAAGTGAGCTTTTTATTCACTTCCCTTGCACTTCCTTGCTCAGCACTGTCAGCAACTTACGTTTGCTTCACCTGCCAAAAACTTTCTTATCACCATGACATCGCTCAACCCTTCTCATTTCGGATCTATGAGCTCGAACGTTCAGACCGGACCATACCTTGTGCCCAAGGCGGCGGTTGAGGGTCTTCCTGACGATCTTCACGAGATTGCGACCCTACTGGACACCGTGAAAGGATTCCCCACCGATTTGCAATCCTTGACACCACAGCAGACTGAAGTCGTGGAGGATTTGATTGCGTCTCTTGTGTCACCCGACGTCCTCTCCCTCTTCTATCAAGACAATGATCAAGATCATGAAGACGATCAGGAGAAAAGAGATGAGTCAGTATCTGTTCTTTGCTTGAATTCTCCCAAAACTAGGGTTCAAGGCTGATGAACGAGACCTCCCCAATCGGAATCCGGGTCTTATTGGGATTATCTGAAGTATCCCGGAGATGCGTGGAACAGTCTGCCATCCTGGACTCGAGAGACTATCAAGCACGGCATCAGTGGAAATCTCAGTATTTACGCCCACATCAAGCTTTTGTCTGCTCTCAAACAACGAAGGAGGACCCAAAGGATGGCTGCGAGTACTGCACGAGGGACGAATGATGCTGCAACCAAGCAATCCATCATCGATTTCCTTTTCGAACAAGGTAAGGAGCGTGTCGAAACCTTGTTGGAGATTGCGAGGAATGCTGGCCAGACAACAATTGGAGGACGATCGATGGGAGAGCCTTCGATTGGAGATCCATCAGCTAGAAAGCCAGCGGATGATGAGTGATATCAGTCCAGGATACCAGTCTTCTACCCAAGCAATTCACTTACTATTTCCGCCTCCTTGTGCCCGTGAAGTTCGCACATATGTATATGATCATCGTGCAACCTCCTGTCCATTCGAAATGTTTCATCAAAGCACGGTAGCAGGCGAGTCAAATAGTTAGTACTGATATCTGACAAGCCTTACTCCAGTTTCGGCGTTATATCGAGACATGGTGGATCAGTCATCCCTCACAAATCGAGTGGCCTGCGCCGTCGTAATCGCATCGCTTGACTAGTGATATCACTGAGCATGTGCTCCTGCTTGGTAGTCTTGTGATCGCGCCGAGGAGTAGGAAGCCTAGGTCCGGACATATCAAGTGCGGTGACGTGACTACGATCTTCCTTTTATGCCTCGAATTTTTGGGTGTTTCGTGATCCTTTCACTGACGCTTTATCATCTTACAAGGTAAATCAGGGTGAGCCGCTCTTGCTCTCTCCGTATTTCTTTCTCCCTCCCAACAACTGATCAACTCGAAGATACGTTTAATTTACTCACGAGGTGCAACACACAGCCTTGACCGCTCACACTGACCTTTTCATCTAACTTGAACATTGATCACGCCATGGCTCCCATCCCGCTGATATCCGCGGACGCGACCGCCTTCTCACGCCACCCATCCGTTATCTCAGCTACCCCCACGTCTCCTTGGCAATGGCCACCTGTTGCCCAGATCAACACTCTTCCCGGCCAAACGGCTCGTGACAGCGCTTCAGGAACCTTCATCGAGGTGAAATTAACTCTCCACGGTGAAAAGGCGACTGGGTCCTTCGAAGGTCAAGAGGGTGAACACGACCAGTGAGTATCCTCGCTGGTTTTCAAGCTACTTTCTCACTTACAGAATGTCTCTGTTTCATCGTAGTCCCGAAACGGCGGCTTCCGAAGAGGGCATCGATTATTGGACGTTGTTTGCGGTAGGTCCTGTCGCAACTGTCGCTGTTGGATGCGTGGGCTTGATCGGAGTGATCGCACACAAGGAGTGCAAATATCTTAGGGAGCGAGCTGCTTCACAGCGGCAGACGGAGGAAACTGAAGTGGCCCGAGAATCCCCGTCTGGCACCGTCTTGACCCGGCTCTTCAGTCGGGCGAATGGATGGCGAGGCAGGGGCTACTCAGAGATTCCTAGACAGCCTGCAGTGCCACTCCAACAACTGCCGCAAGAATCCGAATCGCCTCCATCAGTCTGAAGGATTGTCTGAGGCATGGCGCATCGTTCGGTCTTGTTTGTTGTCTCGTAGGTTCTGCTGGATCAAGCATTGTTCGCAAGTCACTGTCTCGCTAGGTGTACTGTAGGGCGAGAATGCGCTGACCGGGTCATCCTGCCGCTCGAGATTGATGAGCGTGATCATGTGAAGGTGAGTGATCCACCCATCCAGATATCTGCGGTTTCTCTCGAAGGCGGGATACGGTCCTGTCACGAGCGCGAGGTTCAAGAACTAGATCAGCCAGTAATTCCATGATCCATCTTGTCAGCAGAGCAGATCATGACAAGTTTCGGATTTTCAGACCGAGCACACGCAAGATGGTGAACAAATACATGCCTCTACTCTCCCATCGTCATACTTCCCGATCTAGTGACCTCCATGCTCGGCAGCCATAGCGTGATGTCCCTCTTTCGAGTTGTAGTATGCGTACCTGCCTGTTAGCTGCATGACTGTCAAGGAAGGTTGCAAGCTTACTTCTGAGCACCCCATGTGTAAGTTGCGTAACCTGATGATTAGCTCTGCTCTACCGAGAGACCGCTAAAGCTTCGGGCTTCGCAGTAGGTCTGTAGCCGCTGTATGCAGCGCGAAATGCCCGTTCTTCTTCTCCCCGCTGTATCGACGAATCATTCACATATTCACCCCTCTTCTCCTGACCCATGTTCGATACTCCAGGAGCAAACGACTTACCGATTGAAACAGGGATGATAAAGTATGGGACGTGGTGCATGAATCGACTGAATCCAGCGAAGACGTATCCGTGCAACATGCCGGAAAGTGCTTTTTGACGGTATGGCGATAGGGCTATCTGTCAGTCTTGTTCTCCGCTCCTTCCGAATCCTCGCATCGGCCCTATTTCCGTGCTTCACGCTTATCATTGAAGAGAGCGGAAACGTACTGTACTGAACAACACCCTTCTGCTTGGGACCGCCCATCTCTCCCCACCAACCCATCTAGGATATTAGTGCGATCCCTCTGAAATTTGAATTGAACATACGAAGGTTTTGCCTATAATGTCAGCTTAGTCATAACTCCAGCGCGAAATTTAGCTTACCCGCTGGCATACCGCTCGATACTGGTGCTGATGGTCTCATTGTTTATTATATGTATATGTGGATATCACTTCTTTGCTCGTTGTCGATGTCAAGTGTCGGAGTGTAACGGCACGGAACTATTTCCATCTGACACGCCTATTGAGATTCAGCCAATAAGGATTAAGGTTTAAGAAACTGAATTCAGCGCGCCTACTCAGACAACCATTCAACTCATCTCTGTCTACCATATTGAGTCTAATCATATTACCCATATACACAACCTACAATGTCATTGATCAGTAGTGTCATCGGCTTCGGAGCATTTGGCTTCGGAGCAAGATGTTTTCAGCTAGGGCTACAAAAGAGGAATATGTTTGATGGTGAGCTTACGCTCTTTATTCTTTATTCAAGAGACAAAGCTGATGTATAGCACCACTAGGACACGTTGCAGCAACAGCAGCATTTGGATTATTAGGTTACGGAGTATTCGAGATGGAGAAGAGGCAGTAAGTCCTCTCGTTGCGTCTGCAGGGAATATCCCCCATGTGAGGAGTGAGCGTTGACAGACAGGGAATTCCTACTAGCAGACAAGAAGAAGAGGTTAACGGAAATTCGAGAAAAGGAGAACCAGGAGTACCAGGCAAAGAGAGCGACTATATAGGGGAATTGGCAGGATCAGACGGACAGCGGAGGATGTACATCATTGGCCGGACATGCAGCATTACGACAGCAATGGGATTTTGGAGACCCCCCTATTCCTCTGATATACGGGGAGCGACAGTGGGATCAAGAGGTTGCGCCACGGTGCATCTCCTTTCTCGACGAAGTCGGATGTCATGTTCGGAGTGAAAAACGGTGCAGAACAGGCCGGAACACGCACCATCTGGCGACATGCTAGACGGCGTCTTCATCGCCTCGGTCTTCTCAGACCAGCGCACTACGTATCCACGACGGTATGCTGACTCCTGCGGTGGATGCTGATGTATGCATATGCTGATGCTCAATTGGCTAATGTACAACTTTAAGTCCTCGATATCTTACACCGGCGTCGACTTCTCACTCTTGCTATCTCCACCATCTTCATCTTGACCCCTCCTGGCATTGACGACCTCCAACAACCTCGGAGCGATGGTAATAACAGTTCCGATCAATGCAACAATCGCACAGAATACAGCGGCGTAGGTAAATCGATTGTTTCCTTCCGTGACCAACGCTATTCATCAGCATCTCTCGACGTACAGTCAGGAGGGACTCACCACCACAAATGACTGGTCCAAATGTCTGCAAGAGTGCAGTACAAGACCACAACATGCCCAATCTCATACCGAATTCCCTAGTAGGGCTAATAGTGGCGCAACTAGCAGCGACTAATGCTATCCAGGCTCCACTGGCTATGCCGTAGGTGAATATACCAATGACAACGACCGCATTTGGGAGTGGTACGCCGGTCCAAAACGCCAAGAGAGTAACAGTGAGGGACAGACCGGAAGCGATAAAGACGTTCCATACCCCGAACGCATCTGCCAGGAAGCCGGAAGCGCCCCTGCCGATGAAGGAGCCAGCTTGAACGAAGGCTACGGAATAATAGGTTATTGTGGGCGAGGACTTGTTCGAGGTTGTATAGAGTGGGACGTTAAAGTAAGGGGAGAAAAGGCTATTTGTCAGCTTGACTCCAATCATCATCCAGCGCGAGAATGCTTACATCATCATGTTCAAGCATGATCCGATGACTAGACAAACATATCGCGGTTCCTGCCATGGTCTCTTCAAACTTTTCCAAGGAGGTGGCGTCCTGGGTGGGAGTCGTGCTTTCATGAAGAACCAGGAGGGTACCATCAGAACGGCATTCATCCCGGCGATGATTAACAGCGTATTACGGAATCCTGCTCATCAACAAACGATCAACCGCTGAGACGGGAAAGGAAGAAGACATACCGACTTGATCGAACAATCTCCTCAATGCGATTGGATAAATTACTCCGCCAAGACCACTTCCACACACAACGATCCCGACTGCCGTACTCCTCTTTCGCAAAAACCAGTGACCACTCACGGCCGTAGCTGGAGAATAGAGAAATGATCCAGACAAACCAAATAGTAAATGAGCAAGCATGAATTGATAGTATTCTTTGCAAAATGCAATGGCGACTAAGGCCGAGATGGAAATGATAGTTCCGGTGATGGTGAGTGTTCGGGCCCCATGGGAATCGAAATATCGTCCAGCGGAAAGAGAGCCTGCGAATACTGCGAAAGAGGATACTGAAGATATCCAACTGTAGAGTGTGAGCTCTGAGTTGACCAAGGATTGGGGATACATACGCAACATCCGATTTTGTATGATCGCTTAATTGATTTTCGAGGTAATATTCCTGTAGTGTTCCAAACGACGTGACTACCATTAGCCCGTTCTTACTTCTTCGTAAGTGAGGCATAAGGAAACTCACAGAATCCAAAGAATGTGAACAAGAGAAAGAAAGCAGCAGCTACACAACTCCAAGCTTCCCTACCTCCCTCTGGCGGCGGTCCTATCTCTTCATTATCCATCTGCGCCACAATTCCAGGATCGGTCGTCAATCTCCTCTCTAGTTCGACGGGATCGTGCGGTAATGGCGGAGGATAATTATCATACCCATCATCTCGAAGGTTTCGATTTGTGGAGAAATGCGAGAGGATCGGAGCAAGAGGTGGAAAGGGCGATACGGGTCGATGTAATGGTGTTGTTGTTTGACGCGACATTATGTGTATCTTCGATGCGTGATTATAATATATGGTATTCAAAATATATGTCTATTATTCTATGATCCATGCCCACGACTCGATGCTTTGTTATATGTACAGATTGACGGACAGCCGCATTGGAAAGATTATTAGTGGTAAATATGATGATCAATTGGAAAACCTGATAAGGACGGATCAACGGAGTAAAGGGTAATTGATCCTCGGCCGAGTCGTTCCTGTCTAACTCCGGGTCGATCTTTTGGGTTATTACCGGTCGAGATAGAGTCAAGCGATCTTCTTGACTGGATAAACGAGCAACAGTACATGAGCGAATAGCAACAGATCTACATGGTGACTATATCAATACAATCTCAAATCAGGTTGAGGACCTAACGAAGCGGCCGTAATCTCCTCCCTCAAACTTTGAAACACACTCAACATGACCCCACTTGAAGTCATCAAATTATGTCCTTCCCCATCCAGTAACAGTAATTCTACACCAGCTGGCATAGTCTTTTCCATCCACCTTACACTCTTCTCACTAATCTTATCATCGTCTTTTCCCCAATAAATCTTGACCGGTAGACTGAATTCGGCATAATTGAGAGCATATTGCCATGGACGATTGGCATGCTGGCGACCTAGGACTATTGATAGTAAATCAGATGTGGTTCCAGGCTCACATTCAGCATGAGAAGCTTGCTGGAGTGCTACACCGAATGAAGGGCCTGGAGGGCGACCGGGTGAGTCGGGTCGGTTGGAGACCTTACTGCTTGAAGCGGTAGGCGAGCGGGAATAGGAATAAGAGTATGAATAGGAATAAGCGGAAAATCCCTTCTTTTTCGGTGTCGGGCTATTTGTCGACCCGAGTGGCTTTGGAATGATATCCGAAGGGAATCTATCGAATCCCTCACTGAGCCCGAAATCAAGTTGACGAGGTGTATTTGCCGAAGCCGACGGTATTCGATTTACAGAAAGACTCGAACTATTTCTTGAGGACAATTTCCATGGATCGTGTATATTACTTCCAGGAGGTTGCAATCTCGTCAAATCTTTCTTGTCGACTTTCGGTACTTCATGTCCTATTCCTTTCCAATTTTTTGTATTTGTAGAAGAAAGTGGTCGCATCGGTAAGATGCCCGACTGAACTTCAGTCAAGTCCGATAAATTGACATATTCCGGTTCGGGGATGTCTATGTTATTATTCTTGGTCCGCAGCACTATACTAGAGGCTCGGTGCAGTAGACTTGGTTTACGATTGTTCCCTGATACGCTGAGCGTTGAAGCGTTCCGAGCAGAACCGAGGGGAAGATAGGACGATGAAGAGGCTGCTTGGGCGGTGTACCCGATTGGGCTGTAAGTGAGAGGTGGGGGTTTACCGATGAAATAAGATTGTAATTTCCATTCAGCCGCTGTCGCTGATTTGATGATTCCGTTCGGTACCCACTTGAGCCATTTGTAGCCTTTTCGTCAGCTCAGCTAGTCGTTGGGTGACTTCGACTTACTGTTGTCCACATCGGTTCCGACCCATGGAGCAAGTAGATGTATCCTGCCTACCACTCTCTCTTTCATCCGATTCGCCGCCGCCAACGCGTAAGGACATCCAGCACTATGTGCCAGTACCGAAAACTGCTTGATCTTCATCTCATTTACCACCCGTTCCACGATAGCGGCCCATTCCCTCAATCCCCTCTTACTCTCATCAACCATATCCGTCTTTCCATACCCCCATCGATCGATACAGATTAACCGTAAATCAAGCGCTTTGGCCAGATCTTCAAATGATGCAGTCAGGTATCGAACACATCCAAGACCGAGGAACATGAGAATAGGTGCGCCCGTGAGGGATCCAACTTCGGCGACTGAAACTCGGAGCGGTGGGTCGGGGGATTGACGCGGGAAACTGAAATACTGATTCAGGTTTGGTGATCGTAGATATAAGGCGACTGCGAGAGCTTCTTGCTCTTCGTCTTCTTTGATCGATGTTGAAGTTGATCCCTCCCTAGACGGAGTCATGGAAGGCCTCTCTTTTCGTAGTCGAGACGGGGATCGACCGTCTTGAAAACTGATTTTCCGACTACACCGTGAGGTAGGCCTGTCGTCGAGCTCTAGCTGCTCGAGCGCTGCTTGAGCCAAGGCTGCATCACGTGTGACGCTCCCAGTACCAGTAGTAACGGATTGAGTGTCGGTGGTCGTGGATCGATTATCGGAAATAGACCGAGCAAGTGACAAAGAGACGATATCGGTCTTACTTGATGTCCTCGGCGGAACAATCCCAACGACAGCATCTGGCGTACTACTCGTTCTAGCCGGTATCACTGGTGTTTCACCCCGTCGTCGCGCAAGGGGCGTATCTGATGATTTCTTGCTTGACCTAGTTGACGTTACGGAACCAGGTGGTCTGGTGAGTGCAATGCCCAACTCTCTCCTGGCTCGATCCTTGACTGCAGCAGTCGGTTTTGCCATAGCTTCTTTATGTCGATTTACCAATTCCGCAATCGATACAATGGCTTCCTTGGCTTCCGCCACTGGTTGAACCACCTCCGACTCCACTTCCGGTACAGTCTCGGCTTCAATCGCTTCCTTCTTCTTCAAGGCAGCTGCTTTCCTAGCTGCAATTCTGAATCGTTTCTCCCTTTGATCTCTCTCCCTCGCTATGATATGTTGACCAAGTTCGGCAGGAGTCATATTGGTCGGATCGGATTCTGAGCCAGAAGTAGTTGAGTTAATACTAGCGGATAAAGCGCTGGAAGTACGGCGAACGCGTCTTGCGAGTTTATAGGTATTGTAATCACAGGATGAGCGTGAACTTCCCTTCGATGACGGCTCGAGCTCGGCTGGCTCCTCGAGCGCTATAAGTCAGCTGAGTATGGAGAGCGCGATAAGCTGACGTACATATCGGGCTGGGTCGACGTGTAGGCTCCTGACTAGGAGGTTTCAGTAACTTATCCTCATCACTGACGTCCTGTCCAGATACCTGAGTCTGAGCCCAGGACTTGGTCCTCTCCTGCTCCCCAATCCGCCTAATGCTCCGAGTACCAATCACCTCGTCTTTGATATCACTACGCGACGAAACGCGTATCATTTCATGCAGATTCTCTGGAGAAGCGAGGGGAGTAGAGATGATCGCTGAATTGGATCGTGAAGATGATGATTCGCGTCGACAGTCTGGTACCTTGATAGTATCAGTTCCCCGAATTGTGTCGAGAGCGAGTCCGTGTCCTTCTACTTGGATAAGTGGTTGAGGTGGGTGATCCTCAGCGGTGAAAGGCATGCTGCGCGTTCTGACGGTTTAGATGTAGATGTAGGTTGATTCAAGGAATGTAATGTGGTAAAGAGTGAATATGTATACTGTGAATTGAGCTAGTGTAAAGTGAAGTCTATCCGATAGGATCCAGATTGTTGATTGAAGTGTTCTGACCTGATTTGATCTGATTCAATCGAGTCGGGTGGTTTTGATAAATAACTAATGATATAGGATGGACATGAATAAAGTGATGGTCAAAAGATGAAAATACGAAAGAGGAGGCTAAAGGATGAACAGATGAGCAACGACCTAGCTTTGATATCGTATGAATTCCTTTAGATTTAGACTCAACACACACACAACGCCCCTCCCGTTGTTTAGCTTGATGACGGTCCTTCATCCCCACAAACTTGCTGTGTCGCATCTTGAGTGAGGTTCAGCCTTGGCCTACTGAAACTCCCTTACAGCTTGTGATCTACATGCTCACGAATGGGACATTCAAGGATGTGTACACCCATTCTTTCGATTCTACAGCTTGCCCCGATGTGCTTACGTAATACCTCTTGCCGCCTGGATGTACTGTATGTCCTGTTGCATTCGTACTTTTAAGATACCACAACATATATCATGGGTAAACGTAAATCATCATCCAAACCAGCAGCAAAGAAGAGGGCGGATCCATTAGGTCAGCTGTCCACGATCCCAGGAATCATCCGAACAAAGCTGATTAGAAAGCGACGACGTTCAAATGTGTATTTTGTCATCGAGACCGTTCAGTATCTGTCAAGATGTATGTCTAATCCTTCGCGTGGGGAATGGCCTCGAAAGGTTCCCCAAAGAGACTGATAGTAGGGATAAACAAGAGATGTACGGTCACTTGAATTGTAAAGAGTGTGGACAGCGTTTTTCAAGTCCAATCAATAGTATGTCACAATACCCAATCGCACTTTGGGCCGCGCTGATATTCAGACCTATCAGCGGCAGTGGACGTCTACTGCGAGTAAGCTTATAGTTACTGATTGGTTCTAAGCTGATATTCAAGTTGGAAAGACGCATGTGAGGAAATCAGACTGAAACAAGATTCTCGCACAAAGTACGTGCTCATTATCTACCACCTTTGTCAATACCTCGCTTGGAATACGACTGACAGCAGACCAATTCGACCACCTAACGGTATCGCACATGGCGTAGGAGGTGGGGCTGCTTTCTCCGCGGGTGGCCGAACGACCGAGAAAGATGCGGATGGAGATGCGGAGAGTGATGAGGAAAGAGGTAGGAAAGTTGGGTACCTAGATGATGAGGAAGAAGGCGAAGATGAAGATGAAGCGGAGAGAGAAGCTGCCGAGACTGTTAGGAGGAAAGAAAAGAAGAGGCAGAAGAGGGTTGAGGTCGATAGTGAGGAAGATGAGGATTAGGGGATCCTGAATTGCCTTGCGACACCAGACTCGTTTTTAGATATGTTGGTCAAAAATACAAGTATGGCATGTTACGACTATATGTATGACAGTACAGCAGTATGATGACAAGCAAGAATGGCAAGGCGGGAATACTACTACAATGGACCACTGGGCAAGAAGGAGTCAGGATATCACCTGGATATCTTCCTCTTCCACCGCCTTCTCTCTTGATTCGATCTTTGGCTTTACCCCAAAAGCGCCCAGAAGACTATTCTGTGTCTGACATGTCAATGCTGCCACTACAATCAATCTCTTAAGAACTTACAGGATCTTTGATCACTCCGTAACCAGCTTCCGAGACTCGTTTCCCATTGGCTACACTATCCAAAATCCCTACCTAATCAGTACTAATCCAGGAAGTAGCTGTTGCGAGGAAAGAAGAAATCCTCACACTCGGTAGTCACGACTTTCATGCGCTTCGCGAGCCCTCTAGACCCCTGTCCATCTATCCATTTCTGGGTTTTTGTGCCAGACAATCCCCCATTCGCGATAATGTGAGTACATGATCCACTTTGCATTGGTCTATCTCATCAGCTATTTCCTCCTATATCTGCATGGAGTTTTACTGGAGGACGCGGGGATACTCACACGAATCGACCACCGTTACTCGTTATTATGTTTTGTAATTGTAGATTCGAGACTTTAGGACCTGTAGATCCGTTAAGGTAGAATATACATCCTTCCAGTATTGTCGTTTTCTACTAATCAGCTTGGGATATTGACACAGAGATCTCTGCTCTGGGATCCCATAGTTAGGTAATAAGGATGGGAAGGAAAGAGCAGGGGGAAATCCTGTCATACAGATGAGGTAGCCACGAAAAGGGAAAGAGCGAAGAAATAGAACTCACACCCTCCCTGGCCTGTTCCGCCATCTTGGCTTTTCTTACTTCCCAGTACGTTCCTTGACCCGCACTTCCACCTCCGGAGTTGGATTGTTGATGACCCGTTGCGGATGACACGAAGTGATCTGTCCTATCTCATCAGCTCAACTGTCTCGCATCACAGGAGTTGATGATGGGCCACATGAGCTGGTGGAATACGTACCGCGTATAAAGGTCCGAATTCGTTATTGGATTAGACCCTTTCCCAAGCGTAGACATCTATACATCAGCCATGTTTTCCGAAAGTACGAACAGGTCGGAAGGGAAACGCACCATTCTCTGAGTAGTTCTCTCCCTACTTCCCTTCCCTTCTGTACCACTCAATAATCTCCTTCGCTCCCTCTCAATCTCCTCCTCCCTCTCTTTCCTCTTGCCTTTTCCTTTGTCGTTCCCCACCCCTCTTAAGCCCCGTTTGTCCTCATCCTTGTCGAGGAACTTGTGAGGATCACCGGGAGTAGGTACATGTCCGATTTGCTGTAGATATTTATCCGCTTTCACGTGCTCTACAATCTTTCCTCTCAATTCACTGTTTGGCTGAAAAGTATGTGGCGTCGGCAGAGTCGTCGTACTTGACGAGCTAGGATTTGGACGGGATGAAGACGCGTAATTTGACATATGAGAGATTGTCTTTGATTGTGAAGGTTCGATCGGTTTGCCTGATAATACAGATTTTATCGGTATGGGTTTGACGGGACCATCGCGCTTTGTTCCGAGAGGGATCGGAGGGGATATGGCTATGATCTCCTGTGAGGAAGTCGGAGTCAATGGTTTGGGCATGTCTGGCCTGTGGGTACTGTATGAGAAATGAAGAAAGTTGATTCCAGTTGATTGAATGATCGGCGGATTATCTTGGCGCGTAGTCATGGTCTGTCTACCTCGGTCATGTTTGTTCGTTGTGACTAGCATTTCGAGTAACGAGTTCAATACCTTGGGCCTTCAAGGCTTATAGCAATACTATTCAGAGCCTCAAGAGATAAATGACATGTCGACACGGTCCACCCTCACTCGTGCAATTCTGGATGGTCTCGTACCATCCGTCCGCAGAACCCTTTACGTCTCATGTTACCAAAATGCATCTCTTGCTGCCTCTCAACGGCTCCGACTACAGACATTGGGTCTGGTCTCAAGAAAGATGATTGCGTGATCATCGGATTTGTATTGACACTTTCTCAGTTTGCCCATGGCAACAGAGAGGTGGAGTCGGGTGCAGCCCCCATCACACCAGGAAGACCCGCCAGCGCATATACCGAACAACTCTCAGGCGACATGGATGAGGAGGTTCGAACAAATGACACAATGACTTGAACGCTTACGACTGTCTATTGTCAGGAGAAAGGGATTGCGGCGAGGCGGACCGAATATAACGTTGGACGAGTATAGGCGATCATGGAGCGTTCGGGTAAACAGCTTAGCTTTGACGCCAGATGATGCTCATCCGGTCTGCAAAAAGGTTGAACACTTCACGAGCAAGTCGGAGAAGGCAAGGATATTTGTGGGATACGGATTCCAAGCCAGCAATAGGGTCTGATGTATGACCAGAGCATCGGCAGAGAGGTTTGAAGAGATGCTTGGAGTTTTCAACTTGTTCCCCTCCACTATCCTCGACCCTCCTCCAATCAATTGCACACCAGGTTGTACCGTATAGATGGCACGTCGTGCGTTGTCAAATTATCTGAGAGTACATGTTGCACCACCGGCCTCCTTGGGACCACGTTGCAGGGTGTGTTCAACGACTGACATGTACTCGTACCACGGGCCGCCGATCACTCCGAACGCCGACGCTGCTGAGCCGATGCCGGCAAGAACGTTTCACATACTGTACTGCTCGATGTACGGTAGTGAGGCCTGCCGGAACGGTACTACCATTCAAAAGAGGCCTACGGAGAGAATGGTAAGAGCTCTCCGGAAGCACTGCGGAGCATCCGGCCGCATAACCGTATTCTTAGCGGAGGACCACCGGAGAACCTACGGTAAATGTTACCGTCGGCTTGATTCTCCGGCTTAGCTCTTAAGACTACTTCGTATGCAATGCGGCGAGTTATACCAGTCTTCCCTACAGCAGTGACAGTCCATTCTCTACGTTATGGCACATATCTGGGCAGAGAAGCGCGCACCAAATTACCAAAAATGGGCGGATCGTGAAACTCCAGCTTGGTTCAAAGACTCAAAGTTGGGCATCTTTATACATTGGGGGTGAGTCAAGGTCGTTGATGTTCGCTGACCGCAGAGCGTATTCTGTACCAGCTTTTGCGGAGAATTCCGGTCAGCTGGGGCATATCGACAACGCTGTCCTGTAAGTTGAAAGTCCTTCCAGACTGACGAGAAGGTCGCAACAGAACCCTTATGCTGAATGGTACTATAATACTATTCGATTTCCAGAATCTGAAGCTGGGAAGTATCACAAAGCCAACTATGGCGATGCTGAGTATGATGATCTGCTCGATCTCTGGACCGCCAAAGACTTCAAAGCCGATGAAATGGTCAAGCTGTTTGTGCGAGCTGGAGCGAAGTATGTTGTGCCGGTGACAAAACACCATGTGAGTAGCTCGAGATAATCTGTCACTTGTCCCGTTTGCTCTTATCTGTGCTTACCAGAAGGACGGTATCACCCTATGGGATGCACCTGAGACTGGCACAAGGAATACAGTCCATCGCGGACCGAAGCGAGACTTGGTGAAAGAATTCGCCGACGCAACAGTAGATAACGGACTCAAGTTCGGTGTCTACTATTCTACGTGAGTCCATTCATACATATCAGCTGACGCCAGTGGGATTGATTGGCATTATTGGCCTACCGACATTCCATGGCATGCGGATCATTATGATCGTCCAGGTTTAGAAGATCATCAATACAATGAGTACGCCTGGAAACACTGTGAGGACCTCATCAAACGGTATAAGCCTTACGTGCTGTGGGGAGACATTGACTGGCCTAAGGCGTGAGCCTGCTCTACGTTATAGACTGTTCTAATGTTAGTGGAGTTGCGCCAGGGAAGTATAGCGTGGAGACGTTGCTGGACAAACTATACGAAGCCAATCCAGATGCTGTCATTAACGGTTAGTCAAACCTACTTCGTATCGAATCATCATCGGAGAGCTCGCGCTAAATCTAGATCGATATGGTGACACTCACTGGGACTTCCACACAGTCGAGTATGGTCTCGGGGACAAGCCCCAGAAGCCGGAGATGTGGCAGTCTTGCCGAGGGAGTGAGTATCAAGGATTTACTCATCCTGACGATAGTCGGAGCTTCGTTTGGTTACAACCAGATGGAAGGGCCTGAGCAGTATATGTCTGGCCCCGCGGCCATTCGTCTCCTGGTCGAAGTCTGTTCTGAGGGTGGGAACCTGCTTCTCAACGTCGGTCCTGATGAGGCTGGCAATATCCCGGAGCCGCAGACAAAGTGTTTGGAATACATGGCAGAGTACATGGATGTCAACGCGTCCGCCATTCACGGCTCGCAAGAGGTCGGAGCCGAACTGGCGGAACCACTCGGACCAGATGAAGTCACAGATGACAAAGCATGGGTGCGGTGGACTCAGTCGGACGGCAAAGTGTTCGCATTCGTCAGTGGACAGGGAAAAGTCAAGCTTCCGGTCAAGTCTGACAAAGTTGACCTCGAGTCTGGAAAATTGCTCAATGGGCAGTCGGTCTTCATAGTGGATGGCGAGGTGGATCTAGATACTGTTGCTGAAGCCCTTCGGCCTGTTTGTATCCAATTCAATATTTTGTAGACTCAAGGACGAGGCGAGAGATGCAAAGACGGTGTCAAACGAAATGAAGAAGGAAGACCGAGATACTGAGAGCTACCTCAGCATGTTCATGATGAGAGCTGATTGTTGATGTTGGGTAACAATGTATCCATCCTAATCACCGTTAATCGTCCGCTATTCGTTCATCGATGAGATCATGCACGATGTTGCGCAAGCTGGGCAACCGCAGTCGGTATTCATCATTGCCAATGCGACAACACAGCGGCGTACATCAATTAACCTGTGCTCCGTCCAGTCTGTACCTGCTGGGCAAATTCCAATCGAACACCTCTACAGCGTACGATGCGTCTTCTCCCCATGACGTGTCTGCTTCGGATGATTGCCGGATGTATTGATCCAGTACTCTGCTAACGAGTCGAGCACCACGAATGTAGGAGCCGATATGCTCCAAAGCCCGGCTCACCGTCTCTATCTGCCCTTGGGAAATCGTTGACAAGTGCAAGGAGGATAAATCGGACTCGTTCGGGACCTCATCTTGCTCTCTTCGTGCAAAAGCCATGAGATGCCGATGTTCTGTTCTCAGTTTTTTTTAACTTTCGGGTTTGTAAGAGTGGACGTACCCTGGATTATGATCATTCCAGCTGTGAAGAGCGGTTGGCCAATAAGAGGCGATGTGCAATATATCAATGGATCGATCACCTCGCATAAAATCAAACAGTCGTATATCATCTTTGCACCCGAGCGTCGAAGAGTATTGACCGGCGTTTGGGTGCCGCTGTGTGTTTGCGGATGAGATAGACCGGTCATCGAGGGCAGAGGAGCCACAGCAGGGAGGATGCTCTGAGACAGTATCATGTGAGCCCAGACGTGAAGGTGGAAGAACATGGTTGCGTCTCCTGCTGAATGTCTACGGCGCAAGCTACTCATCAGAACACATCTGTTTCTACTGACTCACTTTTCGTAGCTCCACTGCATGTACTGCGGTAGCAGTCGGTACACGTCCATAATCCTCATCCGCTCATTTCGTACTTGTTCTTCACAGGCCGCGATCTTGCCGGGATCCGAGTCATCAGAGTTCAGGAGATTGATCAACACTCCAAATGAGCCCATGAGTTTCACGGCATGAGGGAAAGAGGAGCCGATCGCTGTGGTAGGGAGTCGAATATCGTTTTCGGTAGGAAGAAGTTGGGTGACTGATTCCGGGCGCAGGGAGGTCGCTCGGCCGACTCCGAGTGACACTGAATAGTCTGTCATTAGGACAGACCAGAAGCACAACCGATTTAATCGGCTGGTCGCTGGATCCGTCGAGTCGGGGTCTTTCTACTAGTTGGCTACGCTCTGGAGTACACTTACGCGATGTAGACCTAAATCTATGGCCATACGCGAGGCTACACCCGTCATCATCCATTGGCCAGTCACAGAATCTGAAGTAAGCATAATAGCGACCTGTCGCTCACATACCTCCCCAATTGGCCAGTAGTACGCATCCCATGACTGTTTCGCGTAGAGGCAGTCTGATCACACTTCCGAGCATAGCGCTGGCTCTTTCGAAGTAAACGTCACCATAGGCTTCACGATCGAGACCAGTGAGCGCAACTCTGGGGTCTGTTGAGAACCTGAGTGTCAAGACAATATCTTAAGCAGACTCACCTGGCGCTCGCTGCCGCTACACAGTTGAGTAGAAACCCCGGTGAGCAATCGTTGTCTGCAGAGGCTTCGAGCTCTCTGCAATCTATCCCTGGATACTGTGGTCCGAGGCGTGTCTCAAAGACCGACAGTAAGTGCTTGAGAACACTAAGCTCGGCTCCGCGCTCCGGCCAACTCGGCGGAGAAGGCCTTGCAGCGTTTAATTCTAAACGGCCACTCCGAGCAGTCTGAAGCTGAATTTTGATGGGAATCTCGAGGTTGCCTGTACTTGAGCAGCTGATTTAATTCCAGGACGTACCAGGAATATATGCAGTTCGCCCATGTGCCCGAAGATACTTGATTCGTATTACACCATCGCTCGGCGACCGGGATCGATCGGTTGGAAAGTCGAACGCGTTCACCGGACCGGGAAACCACAGGTCGGCACCAGCCTCATGTGGAAGTCCATCTACACTGAACTGAGCATGTAGATCGCCCTCAGTGATGCCAAGGATGCTACGCATCTCATGGCTCAAATCAAGCCCGAACGTGCCCACCGCAAAAGGATCAGACGTAGTTGAAGACAGCCACCCTGTCCAGTTGTCTGGCTGCTCTGTGATGTTGTCCGCTCCGGTTTGTTCATTTTCCGTAGACCCCTGAGGTGGTTCAGAAAGGATCTCAGCCATCGAGGGGTCTACAGGGGCATTCAGTATGGAGCAGCCAGAATTCGTTGAGCGCGATGCGTGTTTTGAGGCTATGTTTGCGGGCGCTCCTGACAGATGAATGTCAGTCTCCGAAGAGCCGCGAATCTCGCTTAGATCACCCCTCGGCAGGAATCGTAGTGCTCGTCGGTCTTCATAAGGCCACACGCATTCGAGATTACGATCCAGGCAATACGGACACTTGTCGGGTGGGACGCCTCCGCACTTCGCTTTTCGGCCCCGGCACTGATATTAGCCAATTATTACGTTGTCGCCCGCCAACAAGCTTGCCTTGAGACACGATGTTTTGGATCGCGACAGCTTTAACCGCTTTGATGATCCTGAAGATCCTTCCATTCGGCTATGATAGACACTAAAGACCAGTTTGGAGAGGGATAAAGTGAGTGGAGGAGCATGCGGGCCATGGACGCGCGGTTATCTTTACCGTGACCGTTAGCGATTACGGCGGTAGAATACCGGTTAAGATATCCGGGGTCATAACATTGCCAATGTTGGAAGGTGCTATAGCAATCAGCTAACGGTAAAATGCCATGGCTACGGTAAAGCGAAGATCTTGCGGTTGTCTACCCCGCTTTGTCGTCTATTCAAAAGGAGAATGATTCAGGTATCGGTTCTCCAGATTCAGCCCCACACAACCTCCCCACAAGTGTCATAATCATGGCAATCACACATCCTCCCGATTCCGACGCAAAGGGCGATATAGAGCTCGACGAACGGCTAGTGAAACCTGCTGAAGACAGCGAGGAGATCGCGGCACACCTATCGGCACAAGAGGAGCAGTCACAAACCGTTTCTCAGGCATTACGTTCAAGTCCTTGGGCGATAGTCTGGTTGTGTTATGGAGTGTGGAGTATTCTGTGTTGCTCTTTCGACAGCAATGCGGGCAGTCTTGTCCTTGGTATCCCTAGATTTCGTCAAGATTTTGGTTATGCTTTCCAAGGCGACTATGTCCTCCCGGCCGATTGGCAATCAGCATTCTCGGGCGGACCCGCTGCTACCCAAGTCTTGGGCACGTTCGTGTCGGGCAGCAAGTGACCTTCTTTGCGATTCGAATGCCACTGACAAATAGCTCTTGGCGAAAAGATTGGAAGGAAATGGATGTGTATGGTCAGCTATGTGGTGCTCATGATTGGCATCACGCTCGAAGTGATCGCCAACACTACATCCAGCCCCAACGCCGTGTTCTTCGCCGGAAAAGCTATCAACGGACTTGGTATTGGTGCTTTACAGATTACCGGCTTCATCTACATTTCTGAGGTAGGTCGATCCGATCAAGTCAATCGGCTGATTGCAGTGCGCACCCGTGGTTCTTCGAGGCATCTTCACCTCCATCGCCGCCGTGGCATTCTGTGTTGGGACGCTGGTGCTCGCCCTGGTTCTCAACGCTTTCGGCGCGCTTGAGAGCTCTTGGGCTTACAAGTCAATTTTTCTCACTCAATATGTGGTGACTGGCATTGCTATGCTCTTCTTGCCCTTCATTCCAGAAACTCCCGCTTGGCTTGTCATGAAAGGACGTTACGACGATGCCCACAAATCGCAGAAGCGACTCGGATCTTCTGAGGAGGCGGCTCGGAGGAAGATTGCCAACATCAAATACACTCTTCGGAAGGCTGCGGAAGAGAGTGCAGGTGTAAGCTACGCCGAACTTTTTCGAAAGACGAATTTGAGGCGAACTGTTGTTGCATGTATGCCCCTCACCTTCCAGGCGTGGTCGTGAGTCGAGTCTCCATCGGAAAACCAAAGATCCGCGCTGATTGAAATAGCGGAGTCTTTTGGGTTGTACGTACAGCTCTCATGAACGATCGCTGAGCGGGGCAGATCGGCTATTTCGTCTATTATTGTCAACTCGCAGGTTACAGCACAGCGATGTCTTACAAGCTCAATGTCACCCAGCAGGTGTTGAGTACCTTTGGCAACATATGTTCTTTGAGTTTGGCTGTTTCCTCATCACACGGTACTGGGCAAGAAGCTGACCATCAGTGGTTCATGGTAGAACGACTGGGTAGACGATTTTTGACCTTGTGGGGAATGATCGGTCTTACCGCTATGCTTTTGTTGGCTGGCGTTTGCGCCACTATCGGATCAGTTGCCGGAAACAGGGCGACCATCTCGTTCATTTTACTCTACTGCTGGTACTACAACTGCACAATTGGTGCCACAAGTTGGGTCGCTGCAAGTGAAATCGGCACAAGTCGTCTGAGGAACAAGACGGCGGGTCTCGGCTTGGCCGCTCAAGGTGTTTTGGCTGTAAGGATATCCTCACCACCACAAGATTTGCTAACACAGCAGACTTTCTGGAATTTTGTGCTTCCTTTCATGTTCAACCCCAATGCTGGAAATCTCGGGGGAAAGGTGGCCTTTGTGTTCGGAGCCACCAGCGTCCTCACTTGCGTTTACACTTATTTCTACCACCCAGAAACCAAAGGAAGGACTTTCGAGGAGATCGACGAAATGTTTTTCAAACGGGTTCCGGCCAGGAAGTTTGCAGACTATGTGACCGACGCGGAGACTAGAGCAGCCGAGACGAAGGCGCGTGAAGATGGATTGGGACAGGCAGTACCATTCACTGGCTGCTAAATCTCGACGAGACGATTTGGAGAGTGGCACCTTTGAGTCGTGTTGGCGGTAGGATGTGGTCAAGAACGGTCAGCGTGAGCCATAGAACCGAGAGCAAGTGCGTGCTGGAAGAAACATGGGATTACGGTATGGATGTACGTGTGAACGTAATTGTTTGAGTATGCAGAACATAAGTCGGCTATTCGTATGCTGATGGCTTGACATCTAGATCGAGGCAATGTCGACATTGAATCTGCAAACTGATGTTCCCTATGTCAAGCGAGTTGACGTTACCGTCGTATCTCTAACCTAGTTCCCGCTGACGCCTCTTGTACTACAGACTTTCCTGCCAAGTGGACGAAGAGTTTCGGTTTGTCCTCATTGAGCTCCTCCGACTGGCAGTCGTCCCCACGCGTGGGTGCTGGAGTATCCCACCTTGACATCCCGACCACCATGCGACGACGCAGAACGTCGAGTCAACTTGAAGAGTCAGGTAGCAGGACGCGGCTTACACCGTCAGCCAGCGCCCGACGTTGTTACCTTGGCTATGGTCACGGTATGTCACTCTGTCATGGGCCTACTTTCAACACTCGCCAAGCTGGACCATCTGCCCAGCTTACCGCGTAAGTGTTTGAGAGTAGATTCATCCTTATGAATGTATCTCTTCTTGCCTGGAGTGTAACCCATCAACCTATTTAAAGTTCCAAATCGCCCGTCACGATCCTGGAACGGCGAAAAGTCCCAACGCCGGAAAGAAGTGAGACTTAATGCGCTGAGACAAGGGGCCTTGCATTATAGGTATTCTCCTAATCAATCTACAACCCAAATCCACCAACAGGTAAATCTACCAACCTAGTGATTCTCTTCTCCGCCCTCCTCGCTCCCACTCCCAGGCCTGACCCAGCCAAAACAGAATCAACATGTCGTTCACAATACCTCTTGCTGCCTACTTCGTAATATTCAGCCATTTTCGCTTTACATCCGATCTTATCGCAATTGAGGTGGCCGGGGTGATAGCGCCGGTCTTGAGTCAAGAGGCATGGCCCTTCTATTGGTTGTTTACATGATGCCGAGGCGCATAGTGTGCCACTGCCCATTAGCTCTTTGTATAGAGGGATATAGGGAGAATAGATAGACTTACTTTTCCTCGTGATAATGATACTGACACCAAGGTTTCCCAGCCAAAACATAGAAACTATCCCCCTCGAAAGGCATGCTGCACTTCGTGCAACTAAAGCACTCTTTATGCCATTTTCCTTTCAATTGTCCATCCGAGCTTGATACCGCAGATTTCTCGATAGGCAGTTGACATCGACGACAACTTGGTAGATACAAGGCTTTCCAGTCCTTTTCACAAAGCACTATCCCGTCTCGTTCGACAAATCGACGTGTACCGCCCACGATCTCTAGACAATTTTGACATTGTTTCGTACGTTTACTACCACTCTTCTGCCCGGGGGTCGGACGTGGTGTAGGAGCAGTCTGGGATCGGGTATGAGGCGGAGGAACGGGAACGCGAGCATGGGTGTCTTTGGCGTTAGGTGATGGATCACGTCGGGACATTGATGTGGAAGGTCGATAAGAAGAAGTAGGATGTAGGCCAGTATTGAAAACCACTCGATCACCTTCGTCTTCTTCCTCCTCCCCTATCTTTTCTAGCTCCCTATCTCCATTGACGTTTCTAGCCAATCCACCAACTCGGTCCACTAGACTTCCCTCCCAGCTCTGTGATGGAGTGACCACCTCTTCGGATTCTGGGCCGGAGCCGCCGTTCCCGCCAGACCTGGACGAAGAGGATGAATGACCAGAAGAACTATCAAGAGTGTGTTGTCGAGAGTGCATTTGAGATATTGATCGAGGTGCAAGAGCTGGCCTGGCGGTGGGGACCTGTGGAATGGCAGGTGAAGCATTCGGAGTAGCTTTCATCCAAGGCAATGCTGATTCCTCCTCCTCATCATCCTCATCCTCAATCCTCAAAGTAGTATGCTCGGGACTGCTCGTAATCTTGTCGGCTTGGCCCAGTGGAAGAATTGGCGAGTTTCGTCCATCGGCAACCGCGACAAACTGTTTGTATTTCTCAAAGAAAGCTGATTTCTTTTCTTGTCCTGGATCGGCCCTCGCCCGGAGCAGTTGAGAGATTGAATCGTCCCTACTGCCAGACGAAGAGGTTGATTCCGCACGTCGATGCGTATAGGGAATAGGGGCAGTGACTGAGCGTTGCGACATTGCTGAAGATGTACGTTCATGTGATAGAACGTGAGTCGAGGCGGAAGACATACTGGGATTGCGAGAGTATGAAGGTCGATTGGCCAGTGGAGCTCGGGGTCGAAACTCCTCGCCAGTCACCTGTGGAACGGGCATCGTTACGGTTCCGCCTATCGAGGCATTACCGAAGGGCGATCGCGCTCTTGGCTCAGCTGGTCGCGAAGGAGGTTCGAGTGGGTTATGTGACGATGTTGGCGTAGTCGAGGTATCCTTTGACTGGGGTTGAGGAGGGAAACTTTGGT
This sequence comes from Cryptococcus sp. GC_Crypt_2, assembly GCA_026538405.1. Classification (NCBI taxonomy): domain Eukaryota; kingdom Fungi; phylum Basidiomycota; class Tremellomycetes; order Tremellales; family Cryptococcaceae; genus Cryptococcus; species Cryptococcus sp. GC_Crypt_2. Next base: position 75,463 of record JALPCC010000039.1, read on the forward strand.
CTACAGGTGATATCCTCTGAGCACCCGCATGCGCCATCGCCACGCCCGCCCTGACTCCCCATGCAGCAGCTGCAAATGCCCTCCGTCCTACTCCTGCCATTCCCGCCGTACCATCCTGCAGTCCTGGTCCGTTCAGACCAGCAGGCAGAGGTCTGTCCGTAGGGTAAGGCCCTTCTCTTCTACTACTTCCTCCTACGCCTAATCCTAGTCCATGGACGACGACTCCATCGCCCTCGTTGTGATGTGGAAAGAATGGATTGGTTGGAGATGGTGTCCGCGCAGATGATGCTATTGGCTCACTGAGATATTGACCACCTCCTGAGTTTGGGCTCGGCGTACGTGCGGACGAATCCCTTGGTGGGATTTCGAGATTGGGTGGAGCCTGTCGTGTTCGCGTTGCCGAGCCTAATCCCCCTGACGAGACACTAGACGGACCGGCGAAAGGTCGACTACTACTGCTAGCGCTTGAGCTTGAGCTAGGTTCCGACCTGCCTAGAGGTGATGAACCAGCTAGTGGTGATCGGGCGCTCGGTCTTGACGAGGGGATAGAAAGTTGAGAAGGCCGAGGAACGGCTCGCGAGCCAGTCGCGCGACTTGGTGGGAGGCAGACGTGGTCTCCTAGGGAATTGAGAGGTATGGGTGCGGAGCATGATGAACAAGTAACGGTGGGGAGCATGACAGATGCACGTTCGGCGGTTGGACGAGGAATAGCGAGTGACATGCTGGGTTCACTGTTGGGGCTGAGTAGTCTATATTAAATCAGTTTGATGTTCGAATTGACCGGCAGTTCGATAAATAAAGATGTGGGAGGTTACGGTTGGATTAAGGTGAACCGAGATGAGATGTTGGTGATAGATTATTTACTGATTGTCCGACACTGTTACAGAATGCGAGACTCTTTGTAACACGAAGCCGATAGAGGAACGCTCGGCAAGATGGCAAGCTGGGCGTGCCAAGTATAGAATGGATGATGTAGAAACATGAATGTCTCGGTTGATGTGTAGGTCGTGACGCAAGATGAGCAATAAGGATCTGTACTCACCTTGTAAATGTTGGGAAACCAATGGATGTGAGAACAATCTATGTGTTGATAGATCACCCTTTTGTTCTTCTACCCCTCCTTCTACGCTTTCCAATTAAGTGCTAAGCAATGCCTAGACCACCTTCTCCGTATTGTTGTGTTATGTTGTGTCTCGGGTGCTTCAAGTTGCTTTGACAGCAAGGGAGTGGGTGGGGCAGTTGTGTGTGTTTGCGATTGGCCTAGTTGATGATCCGAGCGTAACCTAGTTCCCTAATCCTGTTTATCGGTCGAGCCACTTATAGAGTCCGAGCTGGATTGTAACAGAAGTTGATAAAGGAGCGAAGCCCAAGGGGGTATGGCTTTGACTTTGATAGGACTGCGAAGGATGTACTTAGGGCAATCCGAGGTTCGGACTCGGTGTGGATCGTCGCTATGCCTTTTGGTAGAAGTCGTGTGATGTGTAGAATGAGTCTATGATGTCTAGAGTCTGTACTATGCTCTTGATTGCTTGCTATGCTATCCTATGCTGATCCGATTTCTGCCATCTAATTTCTATTGTCTGAATCCTTGATGCCCAACAAATTCCCCACTCTGGTCGAAAAGTCTGTGCGCGAAAGGAGGTCCTATGGACGCCTCTGTTTCCGATTGAACGTTATTGTCGTTGTTGTACTTTTGTCTGTTTATTGACCTCTTTGCTTCGTTGCGTTGCCGCCTTTCGTAAAGATGTCGACACCGTTTTTCTTCTTAGTCACACGCTAGAGCCAGACTATGGTATGAGAAGATCCCACGGTACGGATGGATATGAGCGATCGACGCGGTATAACCATCCGACGCGTCGTTCTGGGCACTAAATTCCGTCCACCCCTGAAGTGGCGTCACGGTTCTTGAGGCCCAAGAAGGCGATCTATATGGCTTGTCACCATGTGCCGAAATGAAAGCATGCATGAGAATAGCTGAATGTACAGTACATGATGATGTGAAACATAGGCTAAAAGACGAAATCCTCAACTTTCCATTTCCCGATCTTAGCTTCTCCCATTCCTTTCGTTTCTTGCTTGCCCTTTGGTTTCCTACCGAACGCACCATGCATCAACTCACTCTTTCGTTGTCGTTCCGCTTGATCCCTCTCTGATCGTTTCGAGAGTGTCAGAACAGCCTCTAGAGGCGCTCGAAGAGCTCTGTACTCCGCTTGCATGTGCAGTAGGGGTTCTAGAGATGCTTGCATCCGAGTGAGAAGGTGGTGTGAGGGCGGATGAGAGAGGAAGAGTGGGAGGTGAGAGTCAAGGAGGAGGGAAGAGTGCGCGATGACCTGTCTGTCAGCTTGATACGAGACCTTTCAGCGGTAGAAAAGGCGCGTACTGCTTCCAGAGGAGGAATAGAAGTTTCTTCCTCGTTGAGCTGAGATTGGTCGATATCCCATTTTAAGCCCTTGGCATTACTCGAAACCCAAGTTTCTGCCCATTGAGTGAGAACCTCGAGGACGGAAGTAGCGTCCTCTACTCCAAGACCGCGCTTGAGCTCTACCCGATAAGTAGGTGCGGGTGGAGGCAGGGACACGATAGCCTCAAGTGTTCTTTCTATCGAGTGAGAGCCTGGGGTCGATTGGAGAGACGCTTTGATGATGGCGACAATAGCTGATGAGGGGATTGTACGTAGCACTAGAAGAGCAATGAAGATATTTTCCTATTCATCAGCTGAATCCATGCACAATCAGACTTCAACATACCCAGTCAGCCAACGGTAGAAGACCTGCGGCGACCACTCCCCCGTTGAGCATCTCATCATTCACAAGTCCCTTTTGGAGGAGAGTAGTCATCATGCCAGAAGCGTATGTCCCTCTCTTCTTGCTCTCCCCCTCCTTACCAAAGTCCGGTAGGGCAGTCTCGATGACGACCTTGACTATGGACTTGACAGATGATTCCGAGATTGTGGTCTCTTGGTTGCTTAGCAGGTCGTTGAGCCGGGCATTCGCGGTTTTGGTGTCGCCCTTGGATAGTGCTTTGTGGATGTCCTCTATGCTCTTCTCCCTCATTTCCTCTTCTGGATCCACTTTGCCATTTGCTTGTGTAGTGGAAGGCAGTGAGATGTACTCCTGCGTTCGAGCTTGACTGCCCAGCAGGGCGTTAAGCCCTATACCCCTTTCGGGAATGGTGATCTCGCAGGTGTAGACCACACTTCTACCTCCATCATCACTTTCGTGATGTAGTACCATGCCGACGACGAGGACATGCGAAGAAGTCTGGCCAAGCAGCGCGAGGTGAGATATTGTAGTTTTCGTGCTTGCTGATGAGATCAATGTCGATGATAACAGAGCGGGGATGGTCGACGATGCTATCGATAGTAGGATCGAGGGACTTGGGTGGAGAGTTGGAAGGACAATTAAGGGTTTACCGAATGTTGGAAGGGAGAGAGATAGTGGTGTAGGGGCGGGGTGAAGGAGGGACGGGAAAGAATTTGAGATAGGATCGTTAATATGTTTCGATATGATCTGGTTGTTTGAATCTGGATGTCAGGTGGTTGCTCACAAGAGGAGGAGACGTACCAGTAGCGGTGATCACGCCGTCCTTGCTAATACTAGCATATACAAATCTCCTCTTATCCTCCTCACCAACCAACCGGCCCTCCTTCTGCTTCTCCGCTTTTCCACTCTCAATAGCGACCAGGGTCCAATGTCCCATGTTATCAAGGACTAGGCATCGTGTATGTTCTGCAGACGAGAAGATGACCTGGCTGGATAGGACCTGTTCGGAAGGGGTCTTGTCGGACTCGAGGTGGACTGCGTTCGTACCGGATTGAGGTATTAGAGAGAACGAGCTGGCGGAATGGACTGCTAAGATGGGATATGATGGGTTTGCGGTGCGGTGCATGGCATTGATTTGGTCTTTCACCTACTCGTCAGCTCGAGTCTTGCAACAAGGTAGACTTACAGTGATAACACGACGAGCCTCTTCATCACCGGTCCAAGCCCAAACTACCTTCCGCCTCGTCTCCTTAGTCAAGCCCTCTCCCTTCTCCAAAGCGATGGCGGTGATCCTCTCGAGTCCGGGTGCAGACTCATCAATATCCATCCCATTCGCTTTCCCCTTTGCCTTTCTATAGTTCGTCGAGACAGGTGCCGATGAGAAAACAGTACTTGGAGGAACAGTGAATGAATTCAACGGTCTCATAGTTCGCAGCTGTCATCAGTCCAGTTCTTGATCGAGTTGACCCACATCATATGTCCAGACACCATCGCCTTGAACGGCAGCTACTGCCAGACTTGCATTTCCCTCTGCGCCTTCCACCGGGCTGAGGGTTACGTGCGGTAGCTTCGAGGTCGAAGCATGAGGCTGCGGGAATGTCGCCAGTGATGCGGGCGTGCTTATAGAAGTGGACATGCTGTGAGTTTGTATCAGGTATAGGGAAATGTCCTAGAGGAAACAACTTTTGAGGATTAGGTAAACGGAGATTGAGTAATCTCCGAGCCATGACAACGCGCGGTCAGTCAGTCAACCTCTGTAAGCTATACCCACTCTATCATACATCAATCACAGCTATCAACTATACACAATGGAGGAGATTGGTATCGACCTGAAGCTACAAGTAAGCTAGACAGTACTCGTTTTAAGACAGCAGCTGACAGAACCAGGATCCCTCGATCGAACAGCAGATCAACGAAAAACAGACTCTGTTTAAATCATTACCGTCGGGTGACGAGGAATTGTATACCAACTGGAAGAAGCTCGAAGCTCATTTAGAGTTCCTCAGTGTTCAAGAGGTGAGTTGCCGGCCCTAACTGCCGGCCCTAAACACCGCATGGAGCTGACATGATAGGAATACATTCGAGATGAAACCCATAATCTACGCCACGAGTTGATCAGAGCACAAGAGGAAGTCAAGCGTATCCAATCCGTTCCTCTCGTCATTGGGCAGTTCCTAGAAGCAGTCGATGAGAAGAGAGGTATCGTAGGATCTACAACTGGTACGTCTCCTCTCCATCGTCATATGTCTTGAACTGAGGGACAGGATCCAACTATGTTGTTCGAATCCTATCAACGCTAGATCGAGAATTACTCAAACCTTCCTCATCAGTCGCCTTGCATCGACACTCCAACGCTTTAGTTGATATTCTACCTCCAGAGGCTGATTCATCAATTGCCATGCTTGGAGCTGATGAGAAACCGGATATCAAGTATTCGGATGTCGGTGGATTGGATTCCCAGAAGCAGGAAATTAGGGAAGCTGTCGAGCTGCCCATGGAGCAAGTAAGTTTTGAGCTCTGAGTTGTTATAGCAGGAAGCTGATAGCGTAGATGGAGTTGTACACCAAGATTGGTATCGATCCTCCCCGTGGTGTTTTACTCTATGGACCTCCAGGTCAGTCATAATCTCCGTGTAAATGGCGGAATACACAACTCACCCTTAGGTACCGGAAAAACGATGTTGGTCAAGGCTGTCGCGAACGCTACCAAGGCATCGTTCATTCGAGTGGTGGGATCCGAGTTTGTGCAGAAATATCTGGGAGAAGTACGTTACTCTTCCTTTTGGTCACAGACAAGCTAATCGTCAGGGACCAAGAATGGTTCGAGATGTGTTCCGTCTCGCGCGTGAGAACTCGCCTTGTATCATCTTTATCGACGAAGTCGACGCTATCGCCACGAAACGATTCGATGCTCAGACAGGATCAGATCGAGAAGTGCAGCGTATTCTACTAGAATTGCTCAATCAGATGGACGGTTTCGATCAGCAAACTTCGGTCAAGGTCAGCTGACCAGTTTGTGCCACTCGATATTCAGCTAATAGACAGGTGATCATGGCTACCAATCGACAGGATACGCTTGATCCCGCTTTACTGCGACCTGGACGATTAGATCGAAAAATTGAATTCCCAATGCCTTCTAGGAGAGAGAGGCGATTGATCTTCCAGACTGTTACCGGTCCTATGAACCTCGGCCCAGATGTTGATCTAGAGGATTGTACGTTGCCATGATTGCCACATTTTCATGAGACGAGCTGACAAGGCAGACATTTCTCGACCTGACCGATTGAGTTCAGCAGAGATCGCTTCAATTTGCCAAGCTGCTGGTTTGCAAGGTAAGCCACCACATGCATGTCTTCGTGTTGCTGCTGACCTTCAGCTGTCAGAAAGAACCGTTATGTCATCCTACCGGTCGACTTTGAGGAGTCTTGGAAGGTGAGTCTGAATCCACTAAAAGTGCCACACCCATATATTTTGGATTTATTCCCGCCAATCCCGCCCACTACTATACACCAAATTAACTTCGAACTGAACGCTGATGTTGTACAGTCTGTTGTCAAGAGGAGTGAAGAGACTCACGAGTTTTGTACGCCTTTCCAGTCTCGAGCTATTGAGGTAGAGCTGACATCGCAGATCGATAGACTGTTATCGTATTTCAAGACAGTAAGCGCGCTCTACCTTCACATCCGGATAGAGCTGACTTCTAGTGTACATGCATTCAACATTATGAAGTCTCATACTAAGCCTCCCATTGACTCCACACACGCTACTGGACCCACCTGGGCTCATCCTCAACTCGGTGATGCTTATGAGGTCTACCAGCGAAGAACGAGCGCGAGAAATTTTCGGATTTCTCGCCAGGGCGTTTTTTGCTATCCGACTCTAGATCATCACAGTCGTATACTTCACAGGCGCTGAACATAGGTACACCAAGCCCTTCTCTTTGGAGCTGGGTCGATATGCGAATCATACCGAGATCGACACTAGGTATGGATCGTTTGTCGCCCTGTGCGATGTACGAGGGAGGCGATAGTCGAGACGAGTGATTGCGGGAAGTGGGCAGGTTGGATATCAAGAGAAAGGTCGAGGAGGACGAGGAGGAAGAAGAAGAAGAACAAACCAACGGTGTCTAACACTCTGCGGACGACTATAACCCGTGTCGTTTTGCGATTTTCATGTCACCGAGAATAAAATAGTCTTATACTCACCCACTGGGCTTTTATACGTGCGCAGGAGAGGTCCATCATCCGGACGACATCATATTTGATATGCATTATTTATCTGTTATATTGTGATGCAGTCTTGATTTCACGGGTACACGAGGTGGACATGTGAGGAACGTGTGATGAGCGAGTGTGGTGGAGGCGAGTCATGTTGGCGGATCGTTGATTTACCAATATACATACATCTATTCGTTCCAACTTACATCTTCTGTTTATACTCCGTCAGCCCAACTTTGTCTCACTGTAGCGGACTCGAAATCTATAGTCGATCTTCGTATTTCAATCGTATCCGGAGACATCGACACATTGCAACTTCAGCTCTTGCCGCCGGTCCGATTCCAGATCTCGCAAACGATCCATCTGGATAGTACGACAGGACCAACCCGAAACACCGAGGCCATCTTCCTCGGCGTCAATCGGTAGTCCAATCTCAGTCACGGTGACTATAGGTATAGTCGCTGTCACTGATTCTTCAACGTGTTATGCCAAACCTTCACGCACATTATTATCTCGGAAATGTCAAGCAATTCCGACAGGAATTGGATACTTCCACTTCCTCTTCGACCAAACATGGGCATAGTCAGGCACATATCGGGAGTGCTGGAAGAAGTTGGGGAGCTTCGGTCGAGATGAGAGGAGGTGTAGGTGGGGGCGGTGGTAAGACTGATCCGAATGAACGTGATTCATATGGTCGAACGTATGTTTCTCGTTGAGTGGATGTAGAGGAGGCGCTGATGGTAGTGTTCTACACCTGGCAGCATCGAGTATGGCCCCTATTGCTTACTCATTCTTCTCCACGCTTCTACGGAATCCAAACATCTTGGTCAATCTACAGGACTATGAATCGGGATATACAGCACTACACAGGGCGTTGTATGTCGGTAACATTAAAGCGGCAAGAGACCTCTTGATGCGGCACGATATAGATCTTGGGATCAAGGATATAGAAGGATTGACCGCTTTTGATCTATACAACGGCACTGTAGATGGCGTAAGCTCTTTTCCTCACACAGAGATTTGGTGAATCTGATGATAGACAAATCCACCTCACGATATCGATGGATCAGACCTTTACGTGTGGGGAGTTAATCGAAATTTCGCACTTGGAACTGGTGACACTGCCGATAAAGCATTTGCGGATCGTGTAAACCTCCTCACACAGAATCAAGCGGGTGGAAAACCGGATCCGATGCAGAGGTTCTTCCATATCGGAGTGAAAGATGTGGTCATGGCTAAACTTCATACCGGGGTGATCACGAATGAGGCAAAGGGGAATCTGAGCTTATGTGGATTTGGAAATAATGGACGGTGAGTGTTACACCTGGAACCCGCCTTGCTGTCGGTGCTGATATTTAGACTTGGTCGTAACGTTCATTCTCAGCTTGCTCTCACTCCTATGCCTGACTTCCCGCACTCTATCGCCTCCGTCGCATTAGGTCAAGACCATACTCTAGCTCTGACTACCGGAGGCTACATTTTATCATGGGGTCATAATCGATTTTCGCAACTCGGATATCCAATCGAACAACCTGAAAATCAAAGAGGCAAAGAAGAGGTAGAAATTCAAGTATCGCCAAAAAGGATTGTCGGGATGTTGAAGAAGGAATATGTAAAGGGTGTTGCGGCTGGCAGGATGGCCAGTGCTTGCTGGACTGAGGATTCACTGTATACTTGGGGTACCAATGCTGGACATCTTGGTTAGTCCCTCTTCACTGACACGTTGACCTGGTGCAGAAGAGGACTGATGGTCAGGATATGATAAAGCGACGAATCCTGTTCAAGTCTTGCCTAGAAAAGTACCTGCTATCTCTCAGCCTGTATTGGATGTCGCTCTCACGGTACATCCTTCATTTGTCCCGTGCCACCGGATGACGAATTGGGGCTGATGACCAGGATTACGCAATGGTCTGTCTTGTCGATTCATCCGAGATCATTTGTTTCCATCACGATGTCAACTTCAAGATAGTGTAAATCTACCCTCACTGTACATGAGTCATGCCGCTGATTTCCAGCTTCCCAGTCCCACGAAGCGGAGGATTCGGATATCGACCTCCTCATCTTACCAGCCGACCAATGATCAAGAAAGTGACTAGTAGCGCCGCCTCTTTCGCTGCAATGTCGTCACTAGGTGATGTCTTCACATTCAGTCTCCCTAATCCGCTCGAGGATATATCGAAAGATCTCAAAGAGAGGCACGTGACTGTCAAGCCGCAACTCATCTGGGGGTTGAGGAAAAAGTTTACTGCTGCCCAGGTACGTATTTGGCTCAGAATTGGGGATGGAGCTTATGAAAAGGATATTGCGATAGGATCAGACGGTACCGCTATCGTCTGTACTACCTCTGGCCATGTCTATGTTCGACAACGAGTCAAATCAGGTGCTGGTCAACTCAAATTCCGCCGTATACCCTACCTCCAGCGAATCACCAAAGTATCATGTAACGAGTCGGGTGCATTTGCCGCTATTCGCTCCGACGCTCGCGCTCCCACTGTCCCCCTCAAAGGTCCGACATTAGAGGAAGATCTTTTTTTACTACAGCCTCATTTCAGGCGATTCGCAAATCAGATGACGTCTGAAGATTTTGATCGTGAGAGAATGAAGGTCAAAGTAGACGAGGATGAGGAGGATGATGGTGGCAATTCGGTTGGTCAAGATACGAAAATCGCCCTACGGATGTGTACAGTTCTAAGTAGGTGGAGGAGGGACGATAATGATTCGCTATTTTCATGGAGTGAACCGCTGGGTGGAAGTGATGTCTGGTTGGTTGCCGGAGGGGTTGAGATTCCCGCTCACTCGATCATGTTGGCTCTGAGATCATCGATTTTCAAACGAATCTTGCGAGGAGAGAAGGTGGCTGGCTTTCACGTTGGTAAACACACTCGAGGTCTGAAGATCACTCTGGAAGCTCGGTCACCAATCACGGTATTCCTGCTGTTGCAGTATGTTTATACCGACGAGGTCACTGCTATCTGGGATGCCAGAGTAGCGAGGGCTGTATCGGAGAAATTCCCCGATCTGGAACTGGCAATAGGGACCATCAAATCCGATCTAAAATCCCTAGCCGATACTCTCGACCTTCAACCCCTTTCAACGATTCTCAACTCCGCATCCAAAGTTCCAAATCCCTCTCGAACACTCTCTACCGACCTGCTCTCATTCTTCTCTAGGACACATGCCGCAGACCCACCAAAGAAATCATGCGATACTACCCTCATCCTAGCTGATAAAGAGGTTTCCTGCTCTTCTGTCCTGCTCAGATCTCGGTGTCCATTTTTTGAAGCCATGTTTGAAGATAAAGACTGGACGGCTCCGCGGGAAGAAGATGAAGGCAGAGTAGTGATAAAGATGGAACATTTGAAATGGAGGCCTATGAAATTGGTCTTCAAGTATTTACATGGTGGTAAAGAAGATGATCTGTTCGACTACCATCGTGAGTCGCCTGTGTCGAATACATTGGAGAAAGAGGAGGAGCTGAATTTCAAGATCAAGAAACTTTGGATGAGTTCCTGGACTTTGTATTCGAAGTCCTCGCTGCAGCGGTGAGTCTTGTCTTTGCGGGAGATGAGATCGGAAGGGCTGATCAACAGACTGAGCTCTTAATCGACCGGCTGGTACACGTCTGCTCTCGAGTAATCATTCGACATTGTAACGCCTACAACGCTACAGCCCTCGCATGCGAAGCAGCTTTCTACCAAGCTCACACCCTCAAACTATCCATTTTCGACTTCATCATCGCTTCGATGGAGACCATGCTCGAATCAGGTTTATTAGATGAGATGGACGATGATGTCCTTCAAGAACTGTGCGGGGTAATTGCCAAGAAGCAGGATGTTCGATTGGGTGTGTCGAGAGATGGATCACTCATGGATGAGGCTGTTGGTAAATGGGGAGATTGGTTGGCTTTGCAGGATATACCCCAACCGAGGATTAGGGCACCTTACAAACCGCGTGTCATGCGGTCGCCGAAGATTGAGCCCACGCCTACCACGAAAGGATCGAAGCGAAGGGGTAGTCCTTCACCTGTCACTAGTCCTGAGATCAAGGCCCAAGGAGGAGGAGACGATATCTTCTCGATGGACGAGGAGGCTTCGCCAATGATTTCCGGCAAGGCGTCGAGGATATCTAGGCCCATGACGCCTTTGGATCTGCAGAGTCCTAAAGCTGGTTTGACTTGGAAATCCAAGACAGTCGAATCGAGCAAGTGAGTAATTATTTGATGGTCTAGAAGTAGTTTGCTAATAATCAGGGTGGACTTACGCAGTATAATGGCCGAAACCCAAGCATCTTCATCAAAACCTCGACCACTTATGCCAACGTCACTATCCGGTTCTATTCGTCCCACCGCTGCGACCTCGACACCTCCAAAGACAGCTTCATCGTCTTCTGGTGCGCCATGGCGGTCGGTAGAGCAGCCTCGACCTTCGCTTCCAGCTGTACAGGCTGCTCAGGTCGGAAGTCCTCCTCCTTCTGCTAATTCCTTCCCTGGATTGGGAAGGAGTCCTGCAACTCCCGCTCAATCTTCTCAGCGGTTACCATCCGGTTCAAAGGTGTTTACACCTACGAAGATTCCTTCGGCTACTATCACGCGTAAAGCGTCCAGGTGTGTCTCTTTGTTACTTAGACCAGGCGTCATGGGCTGACGATAAGTGGCTCGGCATGGACGGCAGTAGCCGGGTTCGCGCCTCCCGCGCCTCTTGCCATATCACCAACTACTGCGGCTCAATCCCTCTCTCTTCTCCAGATTCAAGAACAAGAGAAAGAATATCTTGAAAAAGCCAAGAAACCCACTACGCGATCATTTGCCGAAATTCTAGAACAGGAAGAAAAGGATCGAAAGCAAGAAGAAAGGACTGCTGCAGAGATCGAATATGATCGATGGCTACAGCAAGAGATTGCTCGGAATGAAGGTTCTTCCACCTCCACCGGTGCTCAGGAAGGAAGAAGAGGAAAAGCTAGGGGTAGGGGCGGACAAAGGAAAGTGCCTAATCGGGGTACTGCTCATGCTCCACCTGTGGTCAGGAATCCCGCTACGGCCAGGATTGATGATGATCCCGTACCCAGTGGGCAGGCCAATGATGCCATACAGTCTAGAGGTAGAGGTGGCGGTAGAGGAGGTAGGGGCGGAGGAAGAGGACGTGGGGGACCTCCTCCTCCTCCTGCTGCTGCAAGAGGAGGTTTCAATGGGAATGCGCCAGTATTCCAGCCTGCGGCTAGTGTGTCGTTGGGTGGTCATGGTACTCCACCTTCGAATACACATACGTATAGAGATTAGACGACCCAGAACGAAGATAAACAAGATAATGTAATGTATCACAAGGGTAATATGGTATAGTCGTTCATTCTCTTTAACGCACAGACCTCTTTTCTCCCCTTACATATAAATTCATTTCCCTTCCTTCTTCTCTTTCATCTTTTCATTTTCTATTCCTTTCCTCTTTCCTCTCTCCTCTCTCCTCTGTCTTCATTCATCCAGAGCTCATACACACTACTACCTGCTCACTCTCGCCTGCAAGCAACATGCCTGCGATGCCCCCTCGTAACAGCAGTACGGCTGGTCGAGCTCCGCCTGCCTCTCAACCCATTTTACCTAATCGAAATAAATCGGCTTTCCCTTCGCTCCAACGTACTCGACCACAACCTCCTTCTTTCACTGGTCGTCCATTATCCCGACCACAGCCTCAAACTCAAACGGCATGGCAAGAACCATCACAGTCTCAATCTCGATCGCAAAGACCGAATTTACTTGATAATCGATATTCCCCTCCTTCGTCCCAACCGACCCAGTTATTCGCTTCGCAAACACAAGCGCAGAGACAAGTATCTAGACCTCCTTCTAGTCAACTCGGGCTAGTTGATCAGTATGGACCGGATTCGATACCTGTACCTAGATCAGCAATGGAGGTGTATCAGGGAGAGAGGCCTTCTGGGTCGATTCCTCCCAAAGCACAGAAAGGGGTTGAGATCTTGGAGAAGATCGCTGGTAAGCTTATACAGGACTGGCCATTGACCGAGCTGATGATAGGGCTTTATAGTATGATTGAAGAGAAATTTACGAAAAAGGAAGAAGATGATACTGAACTTCAAGAAGCTCTTGAAGATCGCCTCAAGGGTTTGGAGGAGGAGAACAGAGATCTTAAAGAAAGGTTACATGAATTATCAATGGGTCAGAAAGTGCTTCCTACCAAGAATGAATTGAACGAGGAGATCTCTTCACAACGTAATTCAGCTTTGTCCTTCCCATGCTGTGAACGAGCTGATGAATAGTCGGTCCTGCATTGAATGAGTATTTCGATTCTTTTACTGAAACTCTCAATAAGAGTTTAGCGCCTTTACCGGAAACTACTGCTGAAGTCGCAGCTGGGAAAGTCAAGGGACATATGCTAGAGATGCAGGATTTAGCAAGGAAAGAAGCAGTCCGAGAAGGTGCTATAGAGAATGTAAGCTGTAACCTTCGATATTAGGTGAAGCTAATCACTAGCCATTAATGACACTGTTAAATCACCTCATTACTAAACTTGGACCACTTGACGATATTACATCTACCCTCACATCTCTCTCCGGCCTCCCTGATGCATTGGAACAAGTCGCCGTGTTCCAAGAAACGATGAAGGCTATGCAAACTCGAATTTCGAGTCGACCTGACCCTGAACCTCAACCTCAATTTCGTGAAACGGTTCAGCAAATACCTTTGGCCGTTTCTGCCCAAATCACCAAGCTCCAAGAGACACTCGATGACGTCCGAAAGAAGGTCGATACGCCACCTTTGTTGGCGCCGCCTACTGTTGGGCTGGATAGTGGAAAGGTATTCGGGGCGATCGCGGGGTTGAAGAGGGCGCTAGAGGAGGTCAAAGCTTCTGTCGCCGAGTCTGCGATCACTGATGATGGAAATGAGGGCATGAAGGAAATGAAGGGACTGGTGATGGAGATGAAAGCGCATCTGACGGGAATGAAGGATAGTCTTGCAACTGTAGACCGTCCTCACTCACAATTCGCCGTCGATAGCGAGACAGCAATCACCCTTCGGGCGCTCCTCGACGAGCTTAAAGATTCACGAGCCCGATCGGTCGCCGACCACTATCCCACTCATCGAGGCGCCCCCAATCCTCCAACCGATAATACGAATCAATCACCTACCAACCGCGTCGACTGCCATATTCCTACTCCTACTACTGGTATTCGACCTCCCCTAGACAGAACAACCCCGGGCCAGCCCCGGACCGAAGCGCATGAGCAAGCACCACCACAACTCTCCGCTAGGCCTACTCGAGCCAAGCACTGGGCCGCTCAACATTCTTCAGGTGAGCGGGTTCACGATGCACAGGCTGCTCCACTCGAGGTCGGAATTCATCAACCTGAAGGACGAGAGACCGATATCTTTGGTATTGTTCAGCCTATCCCCGTTAATTCCAATGCAGTTGCAGCAAGCAAGAAACGTAAAACTCCTCCCAAAACCACTCTTGGATCCGGACTACCCAATTCCAAAATCACTCGAACACGAAGCCAATCTGCATCGCAGTCCTCATCCCGAAATACCAGTTCTGAAACTGTCGCCAACAAGTCCAAACCTCGAAAACGATATACGAGTAATGGTTCCGTTTCCAATCGGTCTGTGAAACGAAAGACATCTCCGGGCGATACGGGCGAGCACAGGGAGGCAGGACTGAAAGCTCTTGGTATGATTCATGTCACTAGGTCTGAGGCTAAGCGGGGTTTGGCGGCTGGGGTCGATATTATCAATATTGATAGTGGGAGTGACGAGAATCGGAAGAAGGGTAATACTTGCGGCGGAGTATCCGATGATATCGCTCGGGTCACTTCGACTTCAGCTTCGACTTCAGGTGATACGACGTGGCCTCTTGGCCTTGACTTGGGACCCAGTGAAACCCAAATCGGACCTGGAAACGATGTTCGTGTAGGAGGCGAAACCCATGAGCAACCGATCGGGATTGAAAGTCCACCCTTACCGGACACGCAAGATCTGGGCCAAGGCGAATCACAACTTCAATCACAAGATCCGCCATTATCGCAGGAATTGACTCAAACCCAAACACAAATCAACAATACCCAAACCGACTCTATATTCGAATTCGGACATGGTCAACTCCCCTCTGTGCCTTCTCTACCGGCATACGAATCTACAGTCGATACTCAAGTCAATACTTGTGCTTACGGTCCCGAATCAGGACTGATCGAGAAGGGGAAGAACGGTGATGATAAAGCAGTCACTTCGACTGAATTGGTTGAACAGTCTCTTGCTTTACCGCCGAAAAGGGCTGAACCGGGGTATAGGAAATATCAGAGTAAAACCAATGCTCCTAGGACATATGGGGGTAGTTCGAAGATGCATGGGTTTTTGAAAGGTAACTTTGGGTTATTGGATGATAGTGATGAAGAGTAGGGTGTAGCTGTATAGATTTGTATCGAGTGGCAGTAGGGTACGGTAGAATCAACAGAGTAGCTGTTGGAATGGTAGGATACGGCAGGGTGCTTGATGCATTCAACTAAAGTAAATCCGCCACATCCATTATAACTCCTCCAAATCCCGCTCCCCCCCCCCCCGCGCTCCCTACAAAACTCAACCAACGCTCCCGCGTCTCTTTCTTCTTTACGCCTATTATAGGCTGTGCGGCAGTCACAGTATCAACTTCCCCAAGTTGCTCCTTCTCCCACTCAAATCGAGTAATCACGAGTAGTCGAGCGTCAACCTGTGTCTAGATCAATATTTCTTACGAGGACGTCTTAATTCCCAGCTTTTCCGAATCGCTTTTTTTCGAAAGGAAAGAGTAGCTCCTTGGTAGGGAGTAGTGTTTGGAGAGCGGGATGGTGGTCCGTATATCTTTTGTTAGTACTGGTCAATTGTATGAATATGGGTATGGGTATTATTGTCATTTGGGTGCGATGGAGTGATAGGACACCGGCCGACTAAAATTTGTCATGTCGCTAATTAGCTTTCACTGACACATCATCTTTCCGGTTTGCAGATGGTACAACAAGAGCCAATGCGAAACACAGGGCACAGCGAAGAAGACGGGGAAACGTTGAGTCCCGATAGATCAGGATCGGAGGCGCTAGAGAGTGCAATCAAAAGTGCATGGAGTTGTTGTATCCGTCTCTCTCGACGACCAGTAATCATCACCATCATTAAAATCCTTTCTTCCTCTCCCAAATCCTCATGCGCTCGTCATGTATCTACTCATTCCAGGTCATCCTCTACATCTGCGCTGCCATCTGGTTTAATCGCTCTGCGAATTCTGGGTAGTTCTGTAAATCAGCACAATCCCCCTCGACATGAAGAATGAACATACCCTCAAGAAAGATTGTTGAGCCCTCGAAGCATGTTCATCTATTATAAGCTCTTCGCCTCATTTGTCATAGAGAGACAAATACGTACAGGTAATGGCATTTGCCAACTCTCCCTCTGTCCTGGCCAATTTACCACTCATTTCAAACCATTTGATAGCTTCATCAATCTTTCCTTGTTGTAGACACAATTGAGCAAGGGTGGCTACTGCAACATCACAATCGGGGTCGATCGCTAAAGCGTCGTTACATAGTCTTTCGGCTTGAGGCATATCTTGTTTCCATTGGAAAATTGCTAATGCCTTGTTTACCAATGGGAGAACATTTCGAGGTTTTCTGCCCGTCAGCTATGGTCGCATGAGAGGGGAAAAGGAAGGGGCTTACCTGGACTTATCTAATTCGAGAGATTTATCAAACCTCTCGACGGCCTCTTGGTATTTCTGCTGATCGAGGAGGAGTTCACCACTGTCATGTCAGCTTTCTCTCCTAGCCTACTATTCCAAAGACACTCCCAGGGCATAAGATTGGAAAGAAGGAATGAACATACTAGTAATTAGATGGCTCTCCCTTCTCAGGGAACTGCTTCAAAATCCTCCTGAACGCAGCCATACTCTGAGCAATATTGCCCTGCTTATACTGCGCAACAGCAGATTGAACATGGGTGAAAATGAAAGTATCATCTAGCGATGTGGACTTGTTGTAATCCGCAATAGCCTTGTCGAAATCCTGCATGATGAAGTAGACTATCATCAGTACTAACTCCGACTTTGCGGTTAGGACCGGAGAGGATCATAGAAACGTACCTTGACCTCGGTGGTAGTAAATATCGGCATCATCTGGGTTGTGTCGAATAGCAGCTTCGAAATCACCGAATGCACTTGCCGGGTCGCCTAGAATTTAGCTTGTGGAAATGAAATACAACTTCAAACAAGCTTACCAAGCTCCATGTGTACACTTGCAATCTTGACCCAAGACTGGACGAAGGAAGGCAAGATATCCAAACTCTTTTCCAAATCAGTCTTAGCTCCTTCAGAATCACCAATCAAGAATCTATCATTAGTCATGTCCACTTGAAAATAAAGACATATAGGTGAACTTACTTGAAAGTAGCCCTCAAGTTGTATGCCTCTGCCTGACCTTCCTTGAAGCTGATCCCCTGGTCGATGGATTCATTGACGAATGATACAGCATGGCTGTAGTCTGCCGCTGCCAACGCATCAAAAGCGAGAATGAGGGTTTGATCCCCTTGGCTTGGGTTGGCGGGTAGTGTTGGCTTGGGGTCTGGATGTCAGCATATGTTATCGAAAAGTGCGTGGTGGGAGGAAACGTACGAGGCCTGAACGCGCCTAGGTAAGAAGAGATGAAAGTAGGAGAAGGAAGTCTTGGTTCCCTTTGTTCTAGCTGTTCCTTTGCTTTCTTGGCTGCTAATTTCTTGAGACATCGCTCAACAGATGCAGCGGCTGCTTCATCTGTAAATCGCTCAATGATGGTGGTCGCAGTGAAATCTGATATCAGCAGCAATCAGGCATTCGAGCTAAAAACCAACCTCGGACAGCTTCCTCATCACGACCTAGGTTCTCCAATGCAGTAGCTCGCCTCTTGAGAGCCTTGACGCTAGATATCAGCCACGCCTTGTGAGAAAAGAGGAACGTACTAGTTACGATCAAGTTTCAATGCCTCATCACAGTCGGCAACGCATTTCTCGTACTGAGGAGGAGAGAAGTTGGTGTAGCCTTATCCTGTCAGCTTGATTGGGTACTGAAAAAGGGAGAGGAGGCTCACAAGCAGCTCGGTTAGAGAAGAAGACTGGATCTTTCTTTATTGACACTTCGATTGCTTTTGTGTAACTATTTCGTCAACACATCCTAGCAGCTATAGATAAGGGACATACCACTCGACGGCCCTTTGGAAATCTTTTCTAGAGTATAGCTTGTTTCCCCGATCTTTCAACGTTGCTCCGAGAGTGTTTCGTTCCTTTCCATCAGCTTAATTTCTTCCAACGCCCGCCTCGTCTAGGATTGATAGGGACGCAATAATGAAGATGACATACAGTCTCTGGCATAGCTGCCAGTTCAGACGATTCGGGAACATCCATCAAATGACTAGTCCCTGGCTCCTGCTCCTTCTTCTCCTCTACGGCACTACTGGCATCCGCCGATTTCTCAGCCTGTTTAGGTTTCTCAATTTCTTCCAGTAATGGCCCCTGAGATCCCTCTCCTTTCAAGAAACCACTTTGTAAGCCAGATCCGCCCTTTTTATTCTTCTTCTTATTCTTCTTTTTCGAACTTGATGTTGGACTAGATCCGGAACTTCCAGAAGGTTTATCAGAAGAAGGTCGATTGTAGAGGTAATAACCTGCTCCACCTGCTGCTGCTACTGCACATCCTAATAGGATTAAACGTTGATTTTCCTCGATGAATCGCTGAGTTTTGGTCAAGAATGATTGAGAAGGAGTAGTGGCGGGTGGTGGAGGAGTTGGGATTGAGAATTGTGCTTGAGGTGGTGGTAGTGGTGCCATCTTTACTGTTGTAGTATATGTATATGGTATATAATAGAATCAACTTTTGAAACTAATCGCCTATAACAGACAGGACGTCATTCTTTCATTTCACAAATTTGATTCCGGGGTCTAAGTTAGTAAAAGGTGTGGCAGAATATCTCGCCACCTATACCATACATCTCTTGGGGTGCTATCATGAATGGAGTATCAATAGCAGGGTGATGGTGTCCTGTGACTTCTATGAAAGGGTCCACACGCAAAGGATCACGACCACCTTTCATATAGTGGAGTAGAGTGGATACCTGTCCAGAATCCTACTTAAGCAGGGCTTCCCCCCGGGTTTCGTCTTTCCTATATATCACTTTGCCACTCATCCAGCAATTGCCTCTCAACATGTCATCGTCCAGCTCACAAGACTCCGAAGGCCCCGAACTCCAGGATCACCACAATGATTCCAGCCACGACAGAGCACGAATGACTGAACAGTCTGAACACACACAAGGTTCACTCACCGCCAACAAGCAAAGGACACTTGCCCTCGCTCTCTACGCTGCTAGCAATGTGTGAGTATCATGTTGTAGCTGTGCCATATGTTCCTCGTACTGACAGCTTTACAGGCTCAGGTGGCTCGGACCAGACTGCTCGCAGCATGCTTCGTGTAGAGCAGGAGACAAGGTACCGACCACCCACCCTGATATCGCCAGTGTCGACAGAGACGCCAGCCTCGGCACGTGCCCATGGAAGCCTTCCGACACGGAACTCCATCACCCTCAGTGCGGCATGTCAGAAGCGCCCGTTAGCTCAAAACACGGGAACCTCACTACCTCCGTCTCCGAAAGGGCCTGGCCGGATCACAAGCCATTCTCCAAAGACTCGGAATCATGTGCCAGTGGGGATAAATGCTCTTCTGGCGTAGGCGGCACTTGCGATGTAGGAGGGGAGACATTCAATACAGGATGGCCTCCTGCCCCGACTACTGGCAGCGATTCTATAGCTAAACCGCGATTTGGCTGATTTCGGGTTGTATAGGGAGTGGCGAGGCCAGGAGTATTGCGGTCGGAACGAGAGTCAAAGGTGATTACGGCGTTGTCCATAACACGTTATGTACATAAGACTTCATGTGTTGGGTTTGTGAATCGTAGTTCAAACCGTGTCAAGTATGCATGTCTGCAGGTTTTGCGTATCCACATACAAACCCAATCTACAGAATCTCAGTGTCGAGATCACCAAAAGGCTGTGCTCTAAAGTATGAATCCTCAAACTATCTTGTTAGCTTCACGCGCCTTACACTTGATTGAACATACCCAATGAACTCGTACGAAACCATCCTCTGCTCCTGATGAGTATCCTTTTCCTTGTGGGTGGACTGCTAGGGTATTGATAGGTCCGCTATATTGTCAGCGACCCCCTCCACCAGATCAAGCAACAGAACAAAGGGAGACATACAAATGACCCTTGACTCGTCCGATCTCCTCCTCAAACAACTTGTGCCAGAACAATGCCTCGAATTTCCCTTGTCTCGAACCTGTCGTTGTTACGCTCATGGCATCCTGTCCTCCTCCTAGAATGATGTATGGTTTTCCGGGTGTGATACAAGCTGAGTTCAATTCCGTCTGAGTAGAGTACACCTTCATCTCCTGTAATGTCTCGACATCCCACAGCTAATGGTCAGCCATACTCCGGGATAGATGGCAATGCGGAAACCACTCACTCTCGCTGTTCTGTCTCTACTGCATGTAATGAAGTATGTTCCATCAGGGCTCGACTGAATATCCGTAATCTCCTTTGTATGTGATCCCTCGACGGCTTCGACCTGTTCTCCGGATTTAGCGTCGAATTTAGCGACCTTTCCATCAAGATGTCCGGTAAGGATATAATCTGACAATGGTGCCCAGATAGCAACGGTAACTTTTGAGCTGGTGGTAGGTAGGCGGATTTCAGTAGTTGGTGTGGTTGTTTCTGTTATATTAGCTCTACTTTAGGATAAAGGTCAAGGGATTTTATGTACGATTTGCGGGTTCTTCACGGTTGATTGGGAATACTCTGTCTTGTCAGCTCTTGCCCATTACATTGGTGATGTGATTTACCTGATGACACTAGGCTGTCCACTTCGCTGTTCCGTGACCATCATAATACTCTGATCATCCTCACTGTTTCGTCAGTCATCTCTCCCCATCTTATCAACAGAGAAATTGCTGACCTGAACGCAACACGCTTGACAGCAGTCAAGAAATCCCATGTGTACAAACATTTCCCAGATCGGATATCCCACAACTTCATCGAACTGTCCGCAGCTCCAGACACAATGTATTTCGATTTAGCTATCCATCAGCCAAGATCGCGAAAAAAGAAAGAATGATCGCCACATACAATCACAAGAGATGGACCAGATGGTACCATTGTGTCCGTTGAATGTACCTAATCTCTCTCCGTTTGATGTGAACCAAACATTGAATACTGGGTCTTTTCCAGCTGTGAATAGTAAATCTCCTTCGGCATTGTATAGGATTTGTGTAAGGGAACGGACGTGTCCTGTATTGTCAGTCGCGATATTCTATCCTGCCGAGTTGTTTCTTTTCGTACCTTGTAGAATGATGGGTTTCTGGGTAGTCAGCTTGGTACTCTTGAGATCTGCTTAACCGAGGGAGACTGACCATTTTTGCTACTATGTGATGTATATAGAGTAGTCGACGGTAATGTAATAGTGAACAATACCAATACAACTTTCAACTTTCTAGGCGCGTCACTGATGGACGGGGTTAGAAAATTTGTGGCACACGCTTGCAGGCTTAGCTATAGCATAAAGAGGGGTAGGGTTAATAGGGCTAGCTATGCATGCATACATATTGGTTAATCAGAGCAATGACTAGAGAGAGAGGTGAAACAATGCAGATTGCCCAGGCGTAGCCTTGAAATGTGCACAGTCGAGCAAAATCGCTCAAATGAGAAAATAGTCATTACTGCATGTCGACGAGACCAGATATGAATACACACAAAACCGGACCATAAACGTGGAAACCCTAGAATCGCTGCTTGAGTCTCGCTCCAACAGACTTCAAGTGAGCATATACCTTTCCTGATAACATCAGCATTTATCGTTGACTTATGGATGACATACCAGGTGGAGAACCCAAAATTAGTGATACGACGGCATCTCTTGCGATCTTGATGTTCTGTACTGAACCTAGGATGTGTACATTTCTGACCATCAGTTAGGTGACTGACGCCGCGAGATGAACAGATGACATACGTGTCTGCAAGGACGATTCGGGTACGACTAGCGTTCTCAATTGAAAATTTAACTTTACCACCTTCCCCAGCTATACGACCTATGCATGTCAGCTTGGATCGTGCCATGAAAGAACAATAATCGACGGTGATCGACATACCGATTGCTCGTGCGAGATGGTCTCCATGTAGAGTCTTTACATCTTTGATCTCGAAGGAATCAAGGTAGATATCATCCAAACGTAGTAGAGCGAGTGAGTCCTGGTTCGTCAGCTTGCTTGGCCTCATACTTGTTATAAGGGTGTAGAAAGCTTACGTTGACGCCGAATCCTAGGACATAGGCTTTGACGAAATCGGCTCCTTTCTGGATAGAACCTGAATCAACCGTATGTGCTGATGTCTGATGTCAGCTTCTTCCCTTGAATCGTTCTAGCATCTCCCCACAATCCACTCCAATGCGATTCCAGCAGATCAGAGATTCTGTAACCAAAACTACACTCACTCTAATCTCGACACATCGCCTCTTCTCATTCATCCTGACCTGCAATCCCAAATGTTCAACCATAGGGGTATACATAGCCACCCAGTCCCTTCTCAATGGCGACATCCGATGTGCCGGGACAGGAATCCTTCTGAACTCATTCTTGAGCACTCCATTCGATGTAGCAAGAGCCAAAGGTGCGAATCCCGATGATGTAGAAGTAGACGCCACAGGTGCAGTATTTGACGTTGATGCAGTTGCATTATCAATCAAAATATCACCATCATCATCTTCGACATGTTGAGCTTCGGGTACTTGTGTTGATGTTGACGTTGTGACAGGTTCATCGACCTCCATTGACCCAGAGGAAGCTAGTGCGGACGCGGTCGTGGATGATTTAACTTTCTTGGGCACCCTTGCCTTTTTCGGTTTCTCCTCATTTGTGATTAATGAGATTGCGGGTCGTTCCTCCAATTGGGATTGAAGTGCTTTTTGTCGATGTGATTTATGAGCCATTTTGCTTTGTGGTTTAATGTATATAGGTATAGCTGTACTTGAGTATCGATAATCTGGTAGACATCTTAATTCAACTTTTATCAGAACCCTGAATTGGTACATGACGTGGCATATATCTCATTCATATATTCAGGCACTATCACTCTTGTTCTTATCGCGTGCAGTATGATCTACTACAGTGTCCTCCTTCATACACTCTTTCCTACACTTTATCGTAACCCATACACGGCAACCATGCCCCCGTCTCGTAATCACCCACCCTCACATATATCGCACAAACCACCATACGTCAAAGAAAGAGCTGCAGGGATGAAAGGTCCATCAGGGCAGTCCAGCGCGGGTAGTACCGGCGCGAGCGGTCCTGCGGCAACGTCGTTTCCGGAAAAGAAAGCGGTTATCAATCGCGAGAGTGGACTTCTGGACAACGAGGATTCCAAGATGGAGAAGAGAAAGAGGAAAAAAGCAAGACGTGAACGAAACCGTGAAGGGCAAATAGACCTAACTATGGCTGTCGACGTTAAATCAGAAGATCAGGAAATGAAGGAAGGGAAGGTAGTCAAAGCGCGACCTCTAGCTCCTTCCACCATCACTCAGATTCAGACCGATGTCAACACAAGAGCCGGGCCAAACGACGTTGCGACACAAGCTGTACCCTATCCTCATCCGAAACAAACGAGCATCAATAGCAACGCGCCACAGATACAGTCAAACAAGAATGACGCAAAGTCAAACAAGCTCGAGCAAAAGGTGGAGAAACAAAAGATGAAATTGAAAGAAGCAGAAGCTCGCGCGGCAGCAGAGGCCGAGAGGTCAAGGAAGGATACAGCGAGGATTAAGGAATTGGAAGAATCTGTCAAGGCATTGACTGATACATTGGAAGCCAGAGATCAAGCTGCAGAGGGTGTTCAGGTTGTCGTTGATGAGCATCTCGAGGTGAGCTGCTTGGTTTCTCGTATCATGTGATGATGGCTGATGATAGACTATCAAGAAACATGTAGAAGACAGGGATCAGGTGAAAGAGACTCTTACCGAGGCTGTGAGCTGTTTAATCTGCTCCGATACCTTGAGAGATCCACATATGTGAGCCACCAATTATATACTGGTTTTGCTAGGCGCTAACTCCAGCCTGTCATGTGGTCATTTTGCTTGTCGAGATTGGTAAGCTACTCCTACCCCCAACTGCTAAGGGAAGCTGACCCTCAGCCTGACATTATGGTTCTCACAACGTCATGCCTATCTACACGAAGTCGAGGGTGAAATCACTCCGACCCGAGATCTGTCATATCGTTCCAAAGTCTGCCATCACTGCAGATCCATCGTTCTGAGACGCCCTACAAGAATGTACAATGTCTACTCATTCCTTGAACCACTCGGCCTCATTTCCCCCATCCCAGTTCCCGTCCCAGCTACGGCCCCTACTCCGTCGCAGGAACCAGCCGATCCATGGGCCAATCGATTCCCACCCGACCGACAGACATACAAGCTCCACGACGAAGAGGACGATACATATCGATGCCCTTGTTGTTTACATGAATTGGAAGATAATTCATGCAGTCATTGCGATGCGGAATTTAGTGGAGGTGATGACGATGATGATGATTTCGAATTTGGAGGAATGGAATTCGAAGAGAATGATGCGGTCAATGGAATCGCAGGCGGATTCAGAAGGAGAGGCGCAAGGGTCAATATTGCCCATGTACAGGATGTATTGGGGACCAGCGAGGATGATGGGCCTGCAGGAGAAAGGAGACGAGCGGCTGGACGACAGACTTATCCCCTTCCAAACATGATTGTCGATTCCGCAAGTGATAGCGATAGTGATATTGGATCAGATGAATACGTTCGACGAGGTCCAGAAGCCGAAATACTACACGACAGTGATAATCAATCTCTTGGAGGATTTTCAACTGCAGGATCTGATGGAGAAGGTCGACCTGCCACTGGTGATCGCGATTTCCGTGCTTCACCAATCGCCCGTCGACGTCGACGACGAAATGTACGAAATCGCATGATTGATAGTGAAGCTGAAGACAATGACGACGAAGGTTATGAAGACGACGACATTATTGGCATTTACGGAGGTGAAAGGGATGGAGAAGTATACGATAGTGAAGAAGATGATGGTTCTGTACCACGAATCATGTACGCTAGGCCACAACGACCATTCACAGTCGATGACGACGAAGAGGAAGACTCGGGGTATGAAAGTTCATTCATTGACGATGATGAACTAGAACTCGACGATGTTGAAGACCAATACGGATCGGAGTCGGGGTCGAACGATACTGAAAATGAAAATGATGCCGATCAAATGATGCAGCTAGCTTCATCCGATCAAGAGAGTCATGCCTCTGCAAGTGAGGAAGAGAGGGAAGAGGATGGAGCGGGTCAAGTACCGAACATCCAAGAAATTAGGAGGAGGAGGTTAGCAGCTCTTGCCAATGCTAGGAGGTAAGTCTTCTGCTTGATGTAGGATGGGGTACGGCTGACGCGCAGGAACGCTAGAGGAAACGCTGGACGTATCCGTGCGCCACCTTCCGATAATGGTACGATCGAATTTAGCGATTGATCGATCAGCCCACTCATTACCGTGACGGTACCATTCTCGTCATAACACCACACAACACCACGCCAACAACGAAGTATACGGATATAGACGATATGTACACCACGAATCATCAGTATGTATCTAACAAACCCAACATTCCCCATTTAACCCTGTAATAAGTTTTCCAATCTGTAGTATCTTGTTGTAATCGTCATCATCATCACCATCACTATTATGTATGATATCGTCCCCATCAACACCCAACAATCATCATGCATATATTTGATCCTACTTTACGCAACACGTTGGCACGTCGTTTTCGATATCACAGCTTTGATCCTCTCTCATCTTGACCGATCCTGACGACCCTGATGCGTTAGCCAACTGCCACTCATAGACGAAGCAGGCGGGATATGGATGATTGTTCACGACGACTGCTCCGCTAGAAGGGGGATATCAATTGAAGGGCAGAGGAAGAAGAAGAAGGGCGAGGATGAGGAAGCGGAGGAGGAAGAACTTACGCTTTACCATAATTTTTCCCGGCAAAAACCTCTTCAAGTGCCTTGACGCAATTCTCCAATCCATCCGTAACACTATAAGCATAATTAACCTTTCCTTTTGCTCTCAAATCCGCTAAATAAGCCCTTCCCTCAGGGAATCGAGAAGCGTAATCTAGGATAATGAATCCTTGTATTGTCAATTTCATCGATACGGCTGTAGGCATATTGTAAATTGGTGGTGGAGATTTAGCACTTTCTGTCAGTGGTTCTTCATGTTCATGTTCATCGGAAGAACTGAGGAAAGGGTTTGACAGATGTCTGATGGGGTGCTATAGACTTACTTGTAAGCTGCTATCATTCCGCAGCAGACTACTCGACCGTAGGGCTTCATCCTACTTAGAGCCAAATCAAGGATCTCTCCTCCGACTGTTGATCAGCACTCTTCACCTCTTCAGCCCTTGAGCACTTCGGCACTTCTAGGAGCTTTGAGCATCCCCACGGATGAGGGTTGATAGATCAGCATATCTATGTGGTATATCCTTGCCAAACCTGATTCAGGCGGTGGTGGAAGGAATTGGGTGAAGACAAAGAAAGATGGAACATGTTTCGACATACCATTATCAAAATAAACATCAATCAATCCATGTTTTCTCAATTCCTTCTTGAATCCCTCTTTGGTATAATCAAGAACGGCATGACAACCCAATTTCTCCAATTGTTTGATTTTGGAAGAAGAAGCTAGAGCTATGACTTTACATTTAGGGTGGGCTAGTGCAATTTGGCATGCGATCTGGGTGTCAGTTTCCGTTCACAACACTGTGTGTGGATGTGTGAATCCGTGCGACGGTCGGGAGTACAATTGGGGTGGAATGAGATGCAGCGCGAGAACTCACCAACCCAACAGAACCAGCTGCTCCAGAGATCAGGACAGTATCTCCATCCTTCAATCTTCCAATATCAAACATCCCCTTTCCGTCAGCTGAACATTCAGGGATAGCAAGCTGATCTTGGATAACATACGAAGTAAGCTGTAAGACCTGCTCCATTAGCTCACTCTAAAAACGGAAGAGGAGGAGATGAGATACCGGAAGTACCCAGTAGACCTAGATGATCAATATCTTCTCCTCCCTTGGGTCGTCTGTATATCAGTGTTCACTTCTGAACCCTTCATCTCCTAAATCCGGTCGAGGTGGCAAGCACAGAGACACTACTAAGGAGTGAAGACCTACTCTCTTCGTTCAACTTTATCATCTCCCCCAACCCAATATTCTTGCCAATTAAGAGTCCCATACACCTAACATCTCAGTAAAACTCCTAGGGGAGTGCAGGATGGACGAAAGATAGCGCCATGGACATAGACGTAGACATACCAAGTCGCCAACTGCGATTGTCTTTGATTTGGAATTAACGACTCGACCAATACCTGCTGCTCTCATTGGTTCTCCAATATCGATTGGACGCATATATGATCGTGCTGCATTTAACCAATTCCTCATTGTTGGGTCCTTTATATCAGCTCTATTCGATCTTCTTTCCTTTTCCTCTATCTCGACTCTTCAGATCATGCTTTATCCGTGATGATCTACGTCTGCGCATGACTGCTCTCCAACGTCATGGCCTTCCAAGATGGAAGTATTGACATAACTTACAATACTTGTATACAACACTTTAACCAATATCTGACCATCTTGCAAGCTCTCAATCTTGGCCGTATCGAGTTTGAAGGTCTTCTCAGTGATAGGTCCCCTATCAGGTCTTTCTGCAAGGACGACCCTCTTGTTCTGAGTAGGTAAAGCAGGCATGGTGTTGATAGTTGTATATAACTTCGAATAACATCTTTTCCCCCAATAGTCTCGACATGGATGATTCTATCTTCCGGTTATCTCTTTATCCGAAAGAATCAGAGAATCTTCCATAATTGCTTTGCACCCCTCCCCTTCCCCTGTCATTGGGTAGACTAGGTGTAATGCAATAATCAATACATGCACAACACGAGAACAAAAATATTCACACGACTAAGCACCCTCTTCCTTCTCACCTACATTCTTATACCTAAATAGAGCCCTCAATCTAGCAGTTTTATGATCAACGATAGGTTCTGGATATCCCAATTTCTTAAATTCAGATTTTGGCATATTGTGATATGGATCGTGGATGGCTTTTCCTTTCAAGTTTTTAAGCTCGGGAACCCAGTATCGAATATAGTCGCCGTTGGGATCACATTTCTCAGATTGGGTTATGGTGTTGAAAATTCGCTGAGTGTCAGCTTACTCTCACCGTGAGCGATAAAGGTGTTTGCGAGACGGGCAATCAGGTGTATGCTGGGTGAGAAGACCGATACAGAGCAAGAGGATTGGTTTGAACGGAGAGGAATCGAGTGAACATACGAAGTAAGGCTGAGGATCTGTTCCGGTACTAGCGGTCCATTGCCATCCACCATTATTAGCCGCCAAATCACCATCAATGAAACTCTCCATGAAATATTTCTCTCCTAAACCTAATCATCAGGTCATATCCATGGGACTGAGAACAAAGAAGAAACCAAGGACTCACGCCAATCGAGCATGAGATCTTTAACGAGGAAACAAGCAGCCACCATTCTGACCCTGTTCTCCATCCAGCCCCGGACCTTGCAGGCTCGCATAGCAGCATCGACGATCGGATACCCAGTTTTCCCATCTTTCCAAAGCTGTAAATGGTCCTCATTAACTTCCCATTGAACATCTGCGAATTTTTCTAGGAAAGGTCTGCCCATTGATGTTCGGGGCCAAGTTGCCATGACGTGATTATAAAAGTCTCGCCATGATACCTGTAATCAGTGGGTATTAATGGGAGAAGGAAGGAACGTACCTCCTGTACCCACATGCCCACACCGGTATCTCTTCCACTTTCAAGTTTACCTCCCTTTCCAATTTTCTTGGCCTCATTACATACCATTCTACCGGACAATATACCACTGGCGAGGTAAGGGCTGAGTTTCGAACTGTAATCCCCACCAACGAGGTTTCGACCAGTAGTATACTCTTGAATACGAGAGTCCTTCTTGTCCTCAACAGCGCCGTCTGTGAGTGGCGAAACGAACTTAAACTGCTCTTTCCGAGTCTTGGTGTAAAGGAATCGATGTAAGATCTGCGTGTCAGCCTTCGTCCACCTTGAAAAGGAAAAGCATGGCATACCTCTTTGGCACTCTCGGTTCCTTCTGGCCAGACTTCATGGATCTGTTCCGGATCGCTCACTTCGAATCCCTCTATATGGTCTGGAATCGGAGTGGCTTCGAACAGTTTTCCAAAAGTCTCATGTTCCCTCACGGAGGCATCGTTTGATTTGGGCATCGGCGACATATCGAGTAATTCTGGCTCTTTGTCCAGCAGCCTAGCCCATGCTGTCGGATCAGTACAGACATATCTCGACTTCAAAAGATCGACGAACCTCGCTGCCAAGGACTGACCATCAGTATCGATGCAAATGGAGGATTTGCTGAACATACCTGAAAACCGACATTGGCTTCCCGGCTTGAGACGTGATACGCCCTGGTGGGACTACCAAACGATCATGTACACATTGAACGTCAATTCCCTTCTCCCGTCCAAGCCTGACTGTGGCGATGTCCCGTCTCAGCTCATCGACTTCATATTCGATATTGGCGAATACGTGTGTTGTCTTCAATTCGGTAAAGACCTCGGTGACGAGTTTGCGTGGAATAGACAGTCGTCTATCATAAGACACGACATGGAGAGGGACATTCAATTCGTCCAATTTACCCTAGCTGTTAGCTATGCTGATTGGTCAGAGGTAAGAAAGATACGCACCTTCAGATAACGAAGATTACGGAGCATAAAGTCTATACGCTTAGAGCTTCTATCGTGCCATTTATAATCGCCTGGCGAGAGCACGAATAGCGCGACAAGTGGTAGTGAAAGTTTCTTGGCGAGTTTGGAAGCTTTTGAAAGTGCTGTGTTGTCCTCGACTATATGGGTTAGCCTAACGGTCTAGCTTGAAGTTGAGAACTTACGACGCATATCGTTCATTCTCATCCAGTATACCACCGACTGGCCATTCTCGACCTTTGGCGCCTTCTCCTTTAATAATCGCATGAGCTGATCGAGGGGTGGATCTGCATCGATTCGAGCGGCATCTTCAGCTGTAGCGATTTTGCCCTCTGATCATCAGTTCTCTAGATTCAATAGGGAAGAAGGAGGAGCATATACTGATTTCATAGGCATTCTTTGACTTTTTGCTATCCCTGCCAGCAACACCTCCACCTTCAGGACTTCGACTTCGTTTGCTATTCGTCGGTACTCCTTTAGCCCTCCCTTCATCTTTCACCTCGCTCTTTCCCTTCCCACCTTCCCCATCTCCTGCCTCTCGATCAAAAGCAGCATCTCCCATATCATTCTCATCATGCATCGGCACCTTCTTTCCCTCCGCCTGTGCCTTTGCTCTAGATTTCGAAGCGGCAGCCATATCTTCCTCTTCGTGGTGTAATTTCCGCAAATCCGGTTGTTGGCCCTTTGATGAGATTGTCAAGTGAGATTGTTTCGGTTTGTTGGGTGATAAAGATAGTTTTCGAGTGGGCGAATCGAATGATAATGTGAGCTGAGGCATACGAGGGGATATAAATAGTAGTAGTGGTCTTAGTGAGCGTCTCGATACGAGCATTCAATGTATTGAGTGTAGTGAATACGGACGATCAACAGATCCCATCAACAATTGATCGATCAATGACGTCAGATACTAGTAAAGATCAGATATCGGATATACCCGAATCAGGTCGAGCTGGAGTATGCCAGATATGTACAATCAATGCGCCCAAGGAGCTCTCGTGTAACAGAAAGCAGTGTAATCTGATCAGTCAAGAAGGCTGTCTTCTGAAAGGAGAATGGAGGATTTTTGAGTTTCGATCTTGATTCTGAAACTGAGAGGACCAGGTCCGGGTCACGTGCGCAAATTTCATTCATTCTCCACTTTTTCGAGAACAGGACGACACTCAAAATCTTGAAGAGGCCCAGCCAGCAATTTCATGGACGAAGAGGGCTCCCAGTCGAGACGATAGCATATGGGCAGACGGAGATCCGGGGGATGTCTCTTCGCCACCTACGCGGACACTCGGTCCGACACCTCTTTTGCTTTATTCCCAATTCCCACGGCCGTGGCTCGGTTGATTCTCATGACTGCGTGAACTGAAATTCATGCCAAGCATCCTGTTCTATATGGGTTGGCTTGTGTTGTTTCAAAAATTTGATCTTCCCATGTCAAGGAAGAATGACGTTCAGGGGTGATAGTCGGCGATACCGGCGTCGAAGAGGCGGCAGTGGCGGGTAAATCAGGAAACCCAGCCATCAACGTCACTTTTGTTCTTTTTCTCCGATCATCCGCCCTCGCTAACTAAGTTATTAAAAGAATTGAAAGATGTCTGGGCGGCGAAAGAACAGAGCAAAATTGAACACACTTAGGTCATATCGGCTGTTCCTCCCAACACCGCCGGCAGACTAGACACCGTGCCCTCTCTCTATACCCGGTCAGGCTCGATATCCAAGCCACCGATACATTGGACAAATTCCAAAATATGCTAAACGAAACCACACGACGAAATGACATGAGACGTGGGGTGGGGTCCAAGGTGTGAAGATTTTCGTAACGAGCACAGATGTATCCGAATCCGAATCTGTGGAGCACGAACGAAAGCGGAGGAGGTTACGTCGCAAGACGCGAGATATGCAGGTTTCGTCAGGGTGTACCCCAAAGTGGGGTCTTTTGCTTGGACTGTTAAAAATCCTCGATTGCCTATAGGGTCAACAGTCGGTAGATATATAAACGGCGGGTTTGTTCAAACAGCTCTTGTGTTTGTCAAATTCTCTCTTCACGTCAATACGTCTTGAAGTCAAGGCGTTCCACTTTCCTCGTATATCTATAATATCACTACTGTATCGATAGTTCCCTTTCTCACACACTCGACAACAATATGCTCGGCTTCGGAAACAAGAAGCGCGAACAGGCCGTCCAGGACGAAAAGGCTTTCGTCTCTGGCGAGCCCGTCACCTACGGTGGTTTCAATGGCAACAGACTATTGACGGCTATCGTCTTTACCGCAACTGTCGGTTTCTCTCTTTTCGGTTATGATCAAGGTGAGTCTTCCCGGAAAGCGCACTAGTTTTTCCACAAATACTGATAGTCAGGTTTGATGTCTGGTATTATTGGTGCCGAGACTTTCAACAATGAATTCCCAGCCACTCGACAAGCCGACAAGAATGATGTTCACGCCGGTACCGTTCGAGGATCCGTTACCGCCTGTTACGAAGTCGGTTGTTTCTTTGGTGCTCTTTTCGCTTACTTCGTTGGTGAACGATTCGGTCGACGAAAGATGATGCTCGGTGGTGGATGGGTCATGATCGCCGGTACCATCATTACCGTATCTGCTTTCGGTCCAGGAGAACCTCGAGGAAACGTCGGTGGTTTCGTTCAATTCATCATCGGTCGAGTCATTACCGGTCTTGGAAACGGTGCCAACACTGCCACTATTCCATCATGGGTCGCCGAGTCTTCAAAAGCCCATAACCGAGGTTTCTTGATCTGTATCGAGGCATCCACCGTCGCTGTCGGTACTGTCATTGCCTACTGGCTCGACTTTGGTCTTTCCTACACCAACTCTTCGGTCACTTGGCGATTCCCCATCGCTTTCCAGATCGTTTTCGCCATGATTCTCATCGGTGGTGTCATGGTCCTTCCCGAATCTCCTCGATGGTTGATGGCTCACGGTCGGGATCACGAGGCTCAGCGAGTTGTCGCCGCCCTCGAAGGTGTTGCTTTCGACGACCCCAAGGCTATTAACGAGAAGAACAAGATGGCAGACGCTATCGCCGCCATGGACTCACAGAGAGCCGCTCGAAAATCCGATATTCTCAAAGGTGGTAAAAACCAGCATTTTCGACGAGCTCTTGTCGGTGCCTCTACCCAACTTTTCCAACAACTCGGTGGATGTAACGCAGTTATCTACTACTCTACCATCTTGTTTGAGGACTCTATTGGTCTCACCGGTCAACTACCCCTCATTCTTGGTGGTGTCTTGTCGGTTGTCTACGCCTGTTTCGCCTTGACTTCGTTCCTGCTCGTCGAGAGGGTCGGTCGACGAAAGCTCTTCTTGATCGGTACTTTTGGTCAAGCCGGATCCATGTTTATCGTTTTCGCCTGTTTGAACGCCGGTGGTGCTCAGAACGCCAAGGGTGCCGCCGTCGGTCTCTTCCTCTTCATCTCATTCTTCGGTGCTACTTGGCTCCCCTTGCCTTGGTTGTACCCAGCCGAGCTCAACTCGATGGCCGTCCGAACCGAAGCAAACGCTATCTCTACCATGACCAATTGGCTTTCCAACTTCCTCGTCGTTCAGGTCCTCCCTACCATGACCGCATCCATTAACGAATACACTTTCTTGATGTTTGCCATCGCAAACATGATTTTCTTGCCCGTCATCTACTTCTTCTACCCCGAGACCGCCGGAAGGACTCTGGAAGAGCTGGACGTGCTTTTCGCCCACGCCCACATCTTGAAGCGACGACCTACCATCATCGCCAAGGAGCTACCTAAATTGACCGACCACCAAGTTCAGCAGCTTACCGAGCGATACGACATTCACGGTGGTGCCGAGCACCCCGATGGCGCCGACGCTTACGGAGCCGAGGTCAACCAGGGTGAACCCGACACCACACTTCCTCCAACACACGCCAAGGACTTTGGACGAGAGGGAAACACTGGTATTGGACATCGAAGCGGTAGTGGATCCGGAAGCAGTCTTTCGGGAGACAACACCCGAGTGCCTACTCCCACTGCCTAGGTCTGATGCTGCTTTTTTGGGTATATAGATAGATATACACGAAATAGAATTCATAGATACGGAGACCTGCATGCATCTCTCCATCTCAGCCTTGAAAGTAGACACTGGAGGTCAGAAGCCGATTGTATTTCTGCGACACTGCTCTAGATAATGCCATTCAGCTCTCGCTTCATTTTCCTGTACAACCGTCGCTACAAGCTTACAGTCGGCGATCTCAGTCAGTCGCTTCTCGGAGAACCGGCCATGATAGACACGATACATATATGGCAAAATTCCTCGTAGCACATAGTAAGAATAACATCCAGAACACCAGGAACACCTCCCATATCGCTATTTCCTCATCATCGTCCACAGCGCTGTCCCAAGAGCTGCAGTCATGGCGACAGAGCCAGGGGCGTAACTCGACGGCGCCCCCAAAGACTCCGGATGGCCGTCCAGTACATTGGCAGCACTCTTGAATGAGTATCTGATCCGTCAGCTCGAAGAAGACGTGACCGGAGAGGAGAGGAGTCAACTGACCTGGATTGCTGACTGGGCACTCGCTCGACCGAATACGCTCCTTCAAGAGCTCGCGTCCCAGCCTTGACAAATACCCCTTAGCCGGTCCAATCAGGACAAGTGGCTGTCTTAGCTTCTTGAAGTGTTGTGTTGAGCTCCTGCAAAGTCGGTGCGGAGGTTTTCCAGTCCCCGTCATTAGTATTTCGACTCTGCTTCTGGTAGCTTGGCACGGCCGAAGTGCTGGGCCCGGTCCACACGCGCAATTCATCATGTTGTCAGTGGATACTGCTTGATATAGTAGCCGGTGACGATTGTCTACCACCCATGTTGCATCGATATCATGACCAGTCTCAGACATACGATGTCAAGCCCTACTACCCATCGTCCCGCTCCTGTCCCGATTCAATGCCAACTGTCTCCTGGGCAGCTGTAGACCCCTCAGCCCATTTCCAGTCCCACTTCCACTGCCGGTGGCTGACCCCCATCCAGCCGATCCGGGGGTAGAAGCAGAATGAGGCGTGGTCAGATCTTCACTGCTCCCTCCTGGTCCCGAGCTCGTTAGACTCAATTGAGATCGATGATGTGGTTTCCCGGTAGCGGAATTTGCAGAATAGGGCGAAGGAGTTGATCCTGGTCGTAATGATGATACTTGCATCAAAATGGCGACTTCTCGTGTAGCTTGTGTGAGGCGCGATATACTCGATCGAACCGCTTGTGAGAATGTATGGTTTATCGAAATGACCTTGACTAAGCCCGAAACGCGAACGACAACCTGGATGAATGCTTGCGTATCGTCTGGTAAGGTCGTTCGACCATAACTTGCCGGAGATGCTCTCAAGCCCATGAGGGATTCGCGGAGGGTGGAAGTAGTCTGTTCGGCATGAGACAAGACTGCCAGTAATTCAGCGTGATGTTGAGCTGAAATATCGTCAGGTCGATTAGCCATAAATGTGCGTGAGAAATCGGAAATGCTGTTGAAACTACTTTGAGACGGTGATTTCGAGTGAGAAGGACCGTCGGCAGATAGGGGAGAAGCACCACCTACGTCTTCAGCGAGTCGTAGCCAGGTCGTGAACGCATTTTCGGTAGCGCTTTCAATGACATCCAATAAATCTTCATCGAATAAAGTAGCAGATGTCGGAGTGGGCGGACGGACATCGACCGATAATTTTCGGAAAGAGGGTTGAGGCCCCGTTGCGATCGATAAAGCGTGACTCGATCCAGAAGAGGACATTGCTCTATGTCCCGCTCGCATAGCAGTGGGCCAAGGTGGTGGCATTGACGAGTCGGTTCCATCGGTAGGCGTAAGTGCTATATTGGCAGAAGTCCCATTTGGCGAGATAGCCTTGATTGGGAACGACGGTATCGTGACGGTCGTACTATCCTCGGCAAGATCAGATTCGTTCATCTGATCAAGAGCACTATGTGCAGATTCAGACGGGCGATGTCGAAGGTATCCTAGAGGAGTGTTATCGCCTGGTTTAGGTATACCAGGCGAACCCATCATCATTCCCTTCTCGACGTCGCGAGTAGAAAATGATCCGCCTTGACGTCTGGTCCTTGCCAATCGGGGATCCCCCTCATCCGCTCTCAGCGAGTCAAGAGCAGTAGCCGTCTCTTCGACAATCGGTGAGCCCCCCGTGACTGTCGAAAGGCTTCCCCTTTGGACAGATTGAGGTGAATGTGATTCTCCTCGTTCGGGAATAGGCGAAATGGGCGTTCGACCCGAGAACGAACCGGTCGGAACCATCTTGTGACCGCCCAAAGCCCTAGCTACGAAATTTCCATCGAGCGATATAAGCGGTTTGATATCCTTCAATAACGGTCCCATCTCCTGCCATGATCTAGCAATCTCCGACATTGACCCGAAAATCAATAAAAGCAAAGTCCGAGTATATCGTATATCGCAAGTCCTCAGAGCAGGCGATTGGAGTTTAAGTACAGCGACCACTTTCCCAAAGACCGAGACACTTTCTTTCGTTGCCTCCAGGACAGCTCGAATGGCTTGTGGTGGAACACTGTTCCGTCTCGACATGGAGTCGAAGCGATCCAGGGCATTGATCAAAGTCGTCATGTAACTTCCAGCAGGCTCCATTACTCGATTGAGTACCCCTGCGACACGTTCGTTGAGTGCAAAGGTGAGGTATTGGCGAAGAGCCATCTGTAATTGCGACATTGCGAATAGCATGCCTCGAATTGCATCGATAACAGCCAATAAAGCCGGTGGGACCGATTTCGATATACTGGATGTCGGAAGTGTACTGAGTCGACGAAAGTACGAGTTTTTCGATTCATCCACTTGCGGCTCATCTTGAGAAGATCGTTTCTCCTGTATATCGCCACCTAATCTTCGCATGAATTCGTTCGACCGCCTTCGTAACCCACCATCAAGAGTCCGAGGTGAAGATGGACCGCCAGTGACTGATCTTGCCATTTGGCCGTTCCATGGTTTTGCAGGCGAGTTGACTGAAGGCGGTGTACTAGGAGCAATGCCTAATCCCAGTCGACGAGTCTGTTCAGCCGGAGTAGAGTCGCCTCGACGCTCCGAGATGATCTTTGCGTGACTCTGCCTTAGATCAGGCAACGACTTCTTGCCTGTCAGCTGTCCGCTGAACCTCTGATTCGGTTCATAGCTCCCGCCGCGCGAGTGACCGTGGGTCGACGCATTTGGAAGTGGTTGGGGAATAGTCATACTCGGATTACGAGAGTGACCCGACGAGGAGACTGTCGTAGCCGAGGTGGGAGGGGTGAAGGACGAGGTGGATGTTTGGCGCAAATGACTCGACGATCCAGAACGATTTGGCAACCTGCGAAATGTCGACATCTGATCCAAACTGTCCTCGGACGCAGAAGCAATCGACGAATCATGTCGACCTAAGAGCGAAGGTTGCGATGGCGAACTTGCCCTGGAGAGTTCGTCTCGTCCAATACCTCTGACCGTCTGCTGAGAAGAAGGGGCAGTTAAAGTTGACGTGGCCTGCCAAGGCGTCCTTTGACCACTTCCTATGGAGACGGCTGACGTTGGTTCCTCCCTTGATATAAGTGAGGCTCGATACACCAAGCAAAGACCCACTCTGAAGCCAAATACGCATCATCCTCACTCTTGCTTCTGTCTAGCAATCGTGCAGTCTCGACACCTTTTTGCCTCATCCACGACTTCATATTCTCAATCCAAGGTCTCAGATCCTCATCACGACGAGTCTTGCCGGTCACAGGATCTTTTTCGGGATGTTCACCTGCAATCATCGCTCCTAGCACTTCTCTAGGCTGTACATCAGCGTGATCCCCGGATCCAGAAGAGCAAACGTACAGGCCATTCAATTGGATTGTGAGCAACCTTGAACACTTTTAGATTATCGAAAGTGGTCAAATATGTCGGAAGGGTGTATATTCCGTTATGCGTTACAGATAGTACCTTGAGGTTGACCAACTTATTGGGTATATCGGGGAACGCAGTGATATTGTTCTTTGACAAATCGAGAATGTCGAGACTTTCCATGAACGTGAGCTGCCCGTCAGCTTAACCCACTACTGATGATAATTGAACTTACAGCCTCTGGGAAACGAGTAAGGAGATTTCCTTTCAAGTTCAGATACCTCAGCCTGGAGAGGCTTGAGAATGACTTGATGATAGAGCCATCATCAAGGGCGTTATAGGATAATGCCAGTCTGAACGTCAGGCAGATCATGTCAACGAGCATGGGACTGACCTCCAGACGCCTTTTGAATCTTTCCCGACACCCTGCTTAAACATTTCCACTTCCTCATCACCAATATTGTCGATTCCCTTCCTACTCAGATCCAACGTATCACCCTCATCTGGACTTTTCTCTAAAGCCCTCATGATCCTTTGCATTGTCGAGACACCGGCCCTAGCGGGAGTTTCACTCCTCTCCCTCCTTCTATCCCTATCCCTATTCCTCGCCGGGGTCTCGTATTCCATCAACATACTTTCATCATGCTCACCCTCGTCTTCCTCTTCATCTAGCACCATCTCTCTGAGATTCGAGTACGACCTAGCTGGACTCTCGCCCCTTAGATTGCGAACAGCCAATACGACGTCCTTTGCTTCTGTTGATACAGAAGAGATTTGATGAGATAGCGACAAACTCCTTGGGTGATTATACTCACTCTGTGGGGGAGGCGAAAGTGTAGTATTAGATCGCGAGCGGTGGTTGAGGTGATTGGTAGAGTCAAGGTTGATACGTAAATTGGGCGATCGAAGTGAAACAGAAGAGGCTGAATGGGTAATGGGCGGTTGAAGGCTCGAGAGCGGTGATGGTGACGGTCCTCGGGACATGGCGATGAGGGAGTGGTTAGGATTTGGTCGTTAGGACGGAGACTATGTATTACAGGTACATGTCCAAGCTGAAGCTAGAGCTCGGCTTGATAAGTTCGAATTGTGATGGAGGTAAAGGTCAATTGCCGGACTGTGTTCTTAAGTCCAGAATCGATGGTGTTGATGTCGTAAAGAGACAGAAGAAAAGGACCGATCCAGCGGTCCTGTGATAGTCCAGCTGATCGAGCGAAGGACAAAGTAGAGAAGCTGTGCGAGGTATGAAAGTAAGTAAAAGTGATTGTTGATCTTATAACGAGGGGTGAAGTGGAATCTCAAGGCACAGACCACCTTAATCCAGCGCGTCTATTCTTGACTTGGTATACAGTGTCATGTTGTATTTCATCAAAATGGATTATCGAAACCAACAACTAATGATCTAGCTAAATTTCTTGCTACTGCTAATCTAACCTGATCGAGTTTTCTGTTTGCTTGTGCTATTCCTGCTTCTGTCATCTCCTCCACTCTCCGAGTCGCCGTTGCCGCTTCGGGCGACTGGGTGCGCCGTAGGTAAATGATGAGACTGTATAGATATTCTTCGGGGGCGTAGCTGGAGTTCTGAGTTACTTCATCGAGTACTCTTAGAATTTCGAACGAGTCCATTGAAGTGAATAGAATCTCGGGGTCTGCCATCAGCACACTACACTCCTTTGTGTTTGAGACGTACCCTCAAGCAGATTAACGCTCTCTGCCAGTAGAACGGCCCACATGCCCACCGGAGCCACCATCGACTTCAAGAGATCCACCAGCCGGATCGCTGCTCTATCTCTCGCTCCTTGGCTCAGGAAGAGCAAGTAGTCCCTGAACTCCGCTAGGAAGGTTAAGCGGGATGCGAAAACTGATCTTGCCGATTGACTGGGCAAGTCTAATGCCTTCACGCCGTCTTGTTGGTCTTGATTGAGTGCTTGCGAGGCTCCATTGAGCAGACTCGATGGTAGTGTCTCGACAAGTCGGAGGAACTCGACATCACCTTTCGATCAGCTTACGGCGGCAGAACTAGCTTACCTCTTGCTAGATACGCATCACAGATTCGCTCAGCGATGATCGACAATGTAAAGCTATCTTCGGCTTGTAGAGACATAGCAGCGGCCACGCCATATTCTCCCTTTCGAATGAGTCGCTCAGCAACGATCTTGCTCATCGTCTTCCACTCTCGTTCCAGCCGTAATTCTGAGCATGCCTCGCGGACTTCCGTAAAGTGTCTGAGGTTCTCGTCAACAGGCGGTTCTTCAACTTCCATCAATTCCCCTTCGATAGCTTGGCGTGGCTCAAGAGTCTTAGGTGGGTCGAGATTAAGGCTGATACGCAGAATATGGTTACTCAGTCGATGTCGACCTTCATCACCTGCTGCTGCTAGGTAATCGCATATCACACGCCAGAATGAATGGGCTTGTGGGCTAGATTGGAGAATGTCGGTGTACTCGAGAAGGAAGTAGTCTCGTAGAGACATCTCAAATCTTGCAATTAGCCTCAGGCACGCTGAAATCGCTGGACGTACCGTTCTTCGTCATCAGGTATCAGAGCCAATTTGTCGAAGACATCGCCAAGATGAGCCGCTAGCCAGGTATCTAATTCTTGGCACCCGGTCAAAGCCTCGGGATCAGTATTGTCTCGTGGTCGTGCTGGGTTTTGCCTACCTGGATGATATTCCCTTTGCATAGATTTGACTCGATCGAATCGTCAAGCACCGACGGGTCGACAGGTAGCTTCTCGACTATACGAGCGAGAGCAGCACTAATGGATGAGCTGATCGTCCCCCGGGAAAAAGAGAATGCGCACGGCAAATCATCCCTTTTCAACTGTACGTCCACCAGAACACCCCAAGCACCAACAGCTTCCCGCCAATCCGCTGCCTGTTGCAAGACAGCCTCAGCGTTACCTTCCATCAGATCAATGATCACCCTGAACCCATCCTCCCATTTCTTCCAATCTTTCCCTCCTCCACTCTTCTCCTCTAACCAACTTCCCTTAGCTCTACCACCTAGGAACGCTGAAACCTCCGCCCGCAATCTGCTCAACCATGCCCTGTGTGCACTGACGAACTGGGATTCCAGAGGATATTGAGAGGTCTGATGGGATCGAGGATATACTGATAAGTGGTGATGAAGGATAGCTGCTAACTTCGATATAGGTGCGTGGGGATGGTCTGTCAGAGTCCGCATGAATGATGAAGCAGGGAGGTGGAACCCGCGGAGGATACATCGAGCGATGTACGGCCAGAAAGAAGGGTGATCCCAAGGTTGATTCGTTTGCATGATCTCGTTTCCTTGCGAGTTGTCGGGCGCTATTGCATCAGCCAACATCATTTGGGTTGTGACATACCAGGATCAACATCATTAACCCAATCTAACAGCTCTTCTCCCAGTAAACCTTCTCCTCGACCATCCTGAGGTAGATATAGAACCATGGCCAGATTCAAGACATGATAGACAGCATCG
This sequence comes from Cryptococcus sp. GC_Crypt_2, assembly GCA_026538405.1. Classification (NCBI taxonomy): domain Eukaryota; kingdom Fungi; phylum Basidiomycota; class Tremellomycetes; order Tremellales; family Cryptococcaceae; genus Cryptococcus; species Cryptococcus sp. GC_Crypt_2. The sequence continues at coordinate 116,614 of JALPCC010000039.1, forward strand.
AACTTCGCCCTGACTTCTGGCTCGATTTCACTTTCACGTAATTTGACAACTTCCTCTAGATACATCCCCACCAACCTCCTGATATGTCCAACGGTCTCTGCACCAGGCGGACCCAGTAAACCCTCCATACTAGTTTGCTCGCCTTTCTTGTTCCATACTTCTGCCACACCTAGACCTCTAGCATTCAGACCTTGCCCCGCAATAGGTTGTCGGGAAGCGGAAGCTACGATATGCTGTAGAGAAGTGAACAGCGTATGAGATTCGGTGTAGAGTGTTGCGAGCGGTTTTGATATGTTACTCAGCGAAGAGAATGATACGAGCTGGTCGACCAGGGGGAGTGGTGCAGTCCTGGATGAGGATGCTTTACTATTTTCCGGCGTTGACTGTAATTAGCTCTACATTCGACACTTCTTATAGCCCACCTGATGAGTCACCCAGCTGGCTACACTCCCATCCACAGGATTCAAGCCAAAAGCAATTGTATGTCCGGATTCTTGCCATTTCCCTTTCTCCTTTCTCTTGAAAACGGGAGGCTGAAGGTAGAGGGTGTCAACATCCACCTCCTCTAGATTTGATCCATTCGAACCGTTCATCAGGGTGTCCCCGCGAATTCCTCCAGACGGTTCAGATGACCGATATACTGATGAACCTAGCTGAGAGCTACTTCCGCCGGCCAAGGCTGCTAGACGTGGAGGCATTTTGAGGTAGGGGTGAAGTAGAATACCAGAGATGTGAGGAGGTTGACTTTCAGCTGCGCGTGGTCTCCACGTGTTATCGTGCCTGACAGACACCCCGCTCATCTCGCCGTAGACCCGTAACCATAATTACAGAACAGAGCAGTGTAGAGCAAAGGGCGTGGGAGCTGTGGGTAGGGCATGCAACATAATCGGCAAGCCATGATCCTCCATCGATGACTCGGTATCCAACGCCGGTATCACAGCGTGGTCCGAGCGACTCAGGTAAATAATGCCATGCCTAATGACTGAATATCCTCATTGTACTTGTAAATGTCCTCATCTGCTGCTCTTCCCACTCGACCGATCCTCAGCTTCGACAGCCTGCTTCTCCAATTCCGCTGGTCTACTTGTTAGCCAATCCTAAGTAATCCGATTCGAGAAGAGACTCACGATTTCCAAACCTCCTTAGTAGCATGCATCAACTCATACAACTGTCCAACCTGTTCCGTACTCAATCGATCCATAGACTCGACATCTAATCTCCTTCCCTCTATTCCACCTTCTTGTAAATCATCTAGGTATTTCTTCCATTGCGACAAGAAACCGATGATGTGTAGGGGATTATCCGTTTTGCGCGTCAGACGGAATTCAGATTTAACGTAGGAATCGCCCATGAATCTCATCTCGTCTGGTAGAGTTCGGTGGACACGAAGTAGGCGGCGGTATAAACTGGACTCGCGTTAGTCACTCACGACCGTGATCGATGATGTAGACGTACGGGATAGGTGGGATCAGTTGAGCTGAGGCTTGCGATAGTGACAGCGGTAATGGAGCCGAAGCTGTAGCTAATAGTCTTGCTGTTGGTCTCATTGCTGATCGTCAGGCTGATGGGTGGCTAATTAATTGTATGGTGATGTCGATCATCGAATTCATCTCCTGTTGAAGGGGGGACGGTCAGATGTTGCATTACGTAACGATGTACATACTCCATTTCGGCCGGCCGTCGGGTTATTACCCGAAATCATCCAGAGCGAGTGAGTGGGCCAAACTACTTTCTGTATATACTACTCGACAGCCAGCTTCTCCACTTGTCGACCAACAGGAGAGCCAAGCGAGGACTGAACACACTTATACAGAACCATTTGATTTGCAACAATCTCAGACCGCGGAACGCCAATATGGTACGTATCTTTCCCCTCTTGTAGGTGCCAAGCTCCCCCACTAATGTCCCTAGCTCACTTCCACATTCACTCGAGCTCGTCTCAGTCCCCTCCGATCTCACCAGAGCTTGATGATGGCAGCTAGGTGCTACGCTACCCCAGCCGGAGTCGAGAGGATCAAAGGTGAACCTCTTGGATCGATGAGGTGCCAACATAAGAGGAGCTGATAGGCAGTCAAGAATCCTGTGGTGGAAATTGACGGTGACGAGATGACCAGGATCATCTGGAAGAAGATCAAGGATGATGTGCGTCTCTTCTCTACGTATCGGTGAGACCATGATGCTGATGATAGTTCATCACTCCTTATCTTGATATTGACTTGAAATACTATGATTTGGGAATGGAGTCTCGTGACGCTGTAAGCTCGTTGTCCCCCACAGTCCCTTACAGTAGATACTAGCTGACATGCAGACAAACGACCAAGTCACCATCGACTCGGCAAATGCCATCAAGAAATACTCTGTCGGAGTCAAGTGCGCAACCATCACTCCCGACGAAGCCCGAGTTGAGGAATTCAAGTTGAAGGAAATGTGGAGAAGTCCCAATGGAACCGTGAGTTACCCATATCTGCAATCCGTTTAGATCTAACATCAGATCCGAAACATTCTAGGAGGAACTGTATTCAGAGAACCAATCATCCTCGAAAAGATCCCAAAGCCAGTTCCAGGATGGACAAAACCAATCGTTATCGGTCGACACGCCTTCGGAGATCAATACCGATCTACAGACTTTATCGCTCCTGGACCTGGTAAATTGACGCTAACTTTCACACCCAAGGATGGATCCAAGCCAACAGAAATGAACGTATACGATTTCAAAGGAAAGGGAGTTGCGATGTCGATGTACAACACCGACGAGAGTATCAAAGGATTCGCACATGCTAGTTTCAAGATGGCTATCCAAAAGGAGATGCCTTTGTTCATGTCTACCAAGAAGTGAGTGGATTATTGATGCAGTGGAGGTGTTACATGGATGGTGACTCATGACAGCACTATCTTGAAGAAGTACGACGGACGGTTCAAAGATGTCTTCCAGGAGATCTACGATACGTGAGTATACCGCTCTGACAAAACAGTTCGTCAGCTGATGTCATAGCACGTACAAGACTCAATTTGAGAAACTAGGCATCTACTACGAGCACCGACTCATCGGTGAGTCAATACAATCAGATTACGTCCCAAGACTGACCAACAGACGACATGGTAGCTCAAGCCATCAAATCCTCGGGTGGATTCGTCTGGGCATGCAAGAACTACGATGGAGATGTCATGTCCGATATTCTTGCTCAAGGATTCGGCAGTCTGGGAATGATGACTTCTGAATTGATTACCCCTGATGGAAAGACAATGGAATCGGAGGCTGCCCATGGAACTGTATGTCCCCTGCCTTCTCTCGTTCCCATCCTTCAGCTCTCTTCGCAGTCCAGCCCACCATGCTCCCACCTTTTCCCATACATGCTCCCACCCGGTTCACCGCGTTCATAGCTCATTCATTAGGTCACCCGTCACTACAGGCAATACCAAAAAGGTCAAGAAACATCCACCAACCCCGTAGCATCGATCTTCGCTTGGACTCGAGGTCTCGCTTTCAGGGCAAAGCTCGACGATACACCCGAATTGGCACAATTCGCCAAAAGCCTAGAAGAGGCATGTGTAGAGGTCATTGATGTTGATGGAGTCATGACTAAGGACCTGGCACTTGCTATGAAAGGGAAGGATATGGGTAGAGGGGATTGGGTTACTACGGACGAATATATGAAGAAGGTCCATGTGAGTCATGCCAAACATCAGGCTGTCTGTAGCTGATGTCAAGGACCGTTTGGTAGAGAAACTAAAGGCGAGTGCTTGATTGGAAGAGACATTCAATAGAGACCACCTCGGAGCCTCATCTTGCGGCTCTGTTGAATAGACCAACATACGAGTACATGCATTTAGAGATCTTCAAAAATTCCTTCATATGTTCGCGGCGTGATGTTATTTTTTGTTATCCAGCAATGGTGGTTTGATTGCTGGCTGGGCAGGCGATGTCTAAGATAGTCAGCATCCATAGCAGACGAAGGACATACGGTAGTTATTGCTGGTATGACCTGTCCATCTTTTCCTACAACATCGATCCACCCCGCAGCTGATCCAACCGTGACTGCCATTCCCACACAACCAGTGCCCAGAAGCATATAGCTGGCGAGTTGCCGGTATTCCAGCAGGTACACCGCTCCACAAACCAGGAGCGCCGAAGTAAAAGCCTTGATGGCGTAGGTGTAAGATAGGGGCATGTTGATCACAGTCGAGTTATCGAGCATCCGACATCTGACCGCAATAGTGGACCAATGAGTCAGTGCAGTATCAAGAGTGCGGCACATGCTCGCCAACGGGAATAGCGGCTAGCGCACATGAATTGGCTTGGCGTAATTTAGTGCTCCACTTTCTCGAGAGACGCTAAAACCGGCTCTCCACCATCGTGCCTTTGAATTTGTCAGCTCATGCCGTAGGTATATCGCAGGTCCGGTGCTCTTGTCCCTCCTGTATGATGACTAGACCGGGAACATTAATTAGCAGTGCCGACGACAACTTGGCAAGATCATCAGGTTCGGATGCAACAAGCTGAGCGAGAAATCGCCAAGCCAGCGCTACGACTAGTAAAATATGACTGATGTACGCTACACAGATGGAACACAGCTACTACAACGCCCGGCAACGCCTTCAGACGACCATGGATTACACAGTCGGCCGAAACGGAAAGCACCTTCATGGGCCTCGTCGCCTTGCTCAAAGAAAAACTGGTGGATGGTCCGAAACATCGAACAGGCGATACATGTGGTCTTCCTTCCTGTGGTAAGAAGGGGGCTGACCTGAGTACTGATCGATAAAGACCCATGTGATACGTCTCGGAGGCATCGGGGACCATCGGTCATCGCTCCACAGCATGGAAGATATATATTGACGGAGTCGAGACCCACTAGTCGTTCCGAACCTCTATACAGTCTTGCTTGGCTTTGTGAGTTTTTGCTGCTCACAAGAAGCTCCACCTGTTCTGACACAACAGAATCAAGATGCTTGTGTCACGACCACAAGCCTATATCATGCTGCTTATCGGCGCAGTCATGTTCGCCATGATCAACGCGCTTCCCGCTCCTAAATCCACAGACCTCGTCGCCATCGACTACAGTGTCGAGCTCGTTGAAAGAATCCCTTCGAGGCCTTACTGGACAATTAGGACTGAGCAAATGAACGCTTTTGTCGTCTCGGGCACTTGCATAGCTGGAGGTTGCGGCGCTGCCATCAATGTCGTCGCTGGGGGCGTTGTTGAGATCTTGGTCGGTGTCATATATGGGATCATGTCATTTGGCAATAATTATGGACCTATCGACGCGGCTCGAGATGCCGCTACCAATGTTCGTCGAGGATTGCTTGATCTAGACCCGTCTATTCTTGGCGAATACACCAAATTCCTCGACCTCGTCGATGAATTAGGCGGAGACAACGATATCGACGAATTGATTGCATTCGGATCAGGACGGTCCAACACTGCCACCATGTACACTGCACAAGGACCCGTCCTGGCTGAACGTAAACAAGTAATTCATCCCGTCAAGCGAGATATGAGAAGTGTCGTTCGATTAAGAACTGCACCTCACTCGAACGGTAAACGACAAACGACCTACGGTATCGAAGCTTATTATCAAGAAGCCCAAGAGGACTATGAATATCCACCTGATCGCGGATGGGTTCAAGAGACTGGCGGCATAATCGGTAATCAAATCCATTCAGATACTGTCGAGGCCAATTCAGGTGACGTTTGTATCAAGCTTGAAAATTATCTGGGCAACACCGCATACACTTATATGAAATACGACGGTACGGAGGACAATGAACAGTATGACCAGGTCTTTGGATGTGAGAATGAAGAATACCCCTCAGGATGATGTGTTGATGACACATCGCTGGAAGAGAAAAGAAAGGTAGTATGTTCAATCAGAATTAAGCGGTAGTGAAATGGATTATGCAATCAATGTGTATGCTGAATATAGTGAGATGCGATCAGCTTGTTCAGGAGGACAGACGAAGCGTTTTACTAATTGCGTCCCATCATGTGTGGCTGCATGAGTCTAAGACGGAGAGTTCACTCGTCCTACAAATCAAAACCCCAAACCCCAACCAATCCATCTTCGCCCCCACTAACAATCCCATCATTGTACCACCCAACATCAAATACAGCCCCCTCCTTGTGTCCCTCCAACGTCTTGATCGGTCTCACGACAGTCCCACTCCCACTGCCCTTCTCAGCAGTATTAGTCTGACGAAGATCTCTAGGAGGGTAATAAGCCGGTAAAGCGTTATTGGCCGGTATCACTGATTTATTGATCGAAGGGGCTTGACTAGACTCTCGGGGCCAGATGTAGACTAGACCATCTTCCGATCCGGATATTATCAAGTTATCGAATGATGCGAAGTGGGATCGAATGAGATTTTTGGAAGTATTCTGGTGTCCTGTATATCGATATATGTTGCGTTGCTGCTTGTCAGCATTCGTCGCCTCATTCTTGACTCGATCTCCGAGGAAAGGAGAATGGAACGGGAGGACCAGGAAAGTGAGTACAGGAAGAAAGGAAAGGAGCTGAAAGAGGGAGGAGTGGGAAGAAGCGGAGACATACCATTCTAAGATCAAACAACCTATTTGAATTATCCTTACACCCCGCCAGGAGATATTTCCCCTCTCTATCAAATTCAACAGATGTAATCTCCCCCAAACAATCGGCGAGTGTTTGGACACACATTCCACCTATTGCGTCCCATAATCGTATTTGTTTATCTTTCCCACTGCCCGTCAGCGGCCACACAGATCAATAGATCACGAAGATGATGAAAGGTAATGCACATACCCGGAAGCTAGTAGTTTTCCTGTATTATCATATTCCACAGCTAGAGTCGATTGGGTGTGCCCAGAGAATGTCCGAATCTGCTTAGAAGCCTCGACATCCCATACTCGCAGTATCCTATCATAGGCGGCCGAAGCGATTTGATCCTGTCGTTAGCTACTTTCTTGGATTCGGAAATCAGAGAACGTACACCACCAGGTTTCCAAGAGATACTATAAACATCGCCTCCGTCTCCATGTAAAATTCCCTTACATTCCGCCGTGGAAGACCAAATTCGCACAGTCCCATCTCCCGAGGCAGACGCTATATTGGCATGAGAGGGGGAAGTGGCGCAATCCCATATCCGGGAAGTGTGGCCTGTGAGGATATGTTCGACTGCGCCGGTAGTTGTGTTGGATATACGTAACGTCGCATCCCTACCGGTGAGCTCCTGAGATCATGAGAAGGATTGATGGGGGACTCACGATGAACCGCTGATCACGAGATCAGAGCCCGGGCTCAGGGTAGCAATACATTTGATGTTTGCTTCATGCCCCTCAATCAACCTCATCAATCTCGACGGGATGACGAGTGGTTGGAAATCATCCATCAGACTACTTGTCAGCTCTATCCTGAAGATAGCCAAGGGGAGAATCTTGCCTATGTAAGGTCCAGGGTCCATCGCCCTTCCGTCTGGCTTTCATGATTTGCCAAGCTCCAGCCTGTCTGAGTAATTCTTCCAATCTCCCCTTCCCTCTCCTGCCATCGCCTATCCGCTCCGTGGGTGAGTCACCCTCTGTAACAACAGATTTCATCATCTCTCTCCACATCCCCACCAGCTTCTCCCTTTCCAATGCTTCCCCTGACCATTCTTTGAGGCCTGGTGCATCATGTACGCTCCCTGCCGAAGTCAGGTATGCTAGATTATAGAAATCATATGGGATTGGTTGATAGTGTTCGAGTGGTTTTAGTCGTTTCTGGAGTAAGTTGAATGCTTTCTGTGACTCTCCTATATCTAATTAGTGATCTGCAGATGAAGTGAATGCGTGGGAAAGACGTACTATTCTCGATGAATTCCAGAAACTGCTGCCGATAACATAAGTATAAGAATGATTTCTGTGCTTGAGGCTTGAGTACTCCTTCTTTACTTAGAAGATTCTCTATAGCTCCATAGTCTCCATCTACATATCAGTCAAAGTTTCCTATCGCAAATGCGGTACGGGGCGAGAAGACAGTGTTTCAAGCTGAAGACAACGGCGTACCAAGAAGAGCACGTTCCACCTCTGCTGAAACTTCATTCCGGACCCGCTTGACTCCTATCACATCCCCCTCCACAGCCCTAGCGGCTTCATGGTACGACTTTGATTCCAACCACTCGGTGAACAGTAATGCAATGTCCTGCACGTTAGTTTGCAGTAGGTGTTGCCGGTATTGCCAAACGACATACCTGGTCTATACGGTCATCCAGGCTGATATCGGCGAGTGAAATACTTTCAGGCGATCTGGCTCTGTTCCTAGGAGAGAGACTCGATGGTCCCGCTTCTGCACTCATTGTGTTCGCTGAAGGAAATGGTAATGAAAGTCAGATACGCAAAGAACGAGCCCTGGTGAGTGCTGCAGTCGTCATAAGTTGATCCGGCGGAGAACCCCGATGAACCTCTGCCAGCTGCCAGGTGCAATTCGATGTTTGTCTTGTCATGCAATGCGACTAACTATATACTATAGACACAGACCAGTTGTACTTCCCATGCTCCCTCTTCGCACGGAATCGCGAAGGACGCCCGGCGCATGCCATACTGCTGCTCAACAGATTACACAATCCTTGTCCTTCTTCCCTTCTCCCTTCCGCCTACTGGATTCTTTCGTACCCAGCATATCCGCATATTTGAGCTACGTAGAGATCAATTACGCCCTTTAACATCCAGCGACAAGGTTCCTGAATCTCACCTCCTCGTCTTTTGACAATAAACCCTTTTCATGACGGACTTTGAGGGCTTGCATTGCTGAATTCTGTTCATCCTTTGATCGCCTGTTGTCAGCTTCATCCATCCGGTTGTAGGTGGAAAGGACATACTTGGTATTTTTCGCTTTGACGAATGGAGCTTTGACATCCTGACCTGCCCTACGCAGTGCAGCTGAGGCAGCTGCTGACTTCGCGTCGATTGCTGCTGATAGCGGTTGTGGGTTCGTGTTGACTTTCGAAGGTGGGTTGGGTATTAGACGTGGTGCAGGCTTGGTAGTTGATGGGCCAGGCTGGGGTGTCGTTCCCCGCGATGAGGGTGCTGAGGAATTGCAGGAATGTGAGGTGGTCGAACGATGTGTAGGGCAGAACAGGTGATCACACGCCTATCTCATCAGCTAGTCCTTAAGCAGGAAATGAACCAAGCTCACATCACATCGGATCTTGACAACAAGCGTCTTTGCGCATCCTTTCCTCCAACAGACCTCTCCCTTCTCCTTCTTCTGAGCCAATAGTGCTTTGCGCCTAGCTTCTCCGCCCTCGATACCAGCACATGTACCAGTGTTCAGATGCCTCTCGACCGCTTCGTTCGGATCACCGTTTGACGTCGATGGGACGACCGAATCGCATAAGGGGCATTGCGGGGCTATACGATCTTGCATTGATTTGGGTAGTGGCGCGGTACATGAGTGATGGGAGGGGAGGAAGTGGGGTTGACAGAATGATAGTTTACACGCTGGACACTGTATGTCAACTCAGTCCGGCGAGGAGGGCAGGTAAGGGCACATACGCTGAAAGGTAGGAAATCATTCAGATGGCATGAAGGGTGATGGCATTCCTTGCCCAAGAACATAAGTTCCTCTCGATTTGTTGAGGCGGCCATGTCTATCAAAGATTATTGAGGCGATGACTGTTGTTTGATTATGTATATATATGTGCAAGTGAGCTTAGCAATCGTTGTGATATGATATAGAGTGTTCGAGCATTAACAAGCACATTACAGACGCCAAGCAAGCGTATCGTGTGCCTTATTTTGCCACTCTATATCTGCTTACAACCTAATGCTGACTAATCGATCAATAATAAAAAATCAACGACGTAGATCTATTGATTTTGCAAACAGCCAACATGAGACGACGTGTCTTGGAAGCGAAATCTATTACTGCATGGATCTCTATCTCTGATCGTTCACTTGCCATAATTGCCATTCCAACTTTCTTTGCCGACTAGTCAAATAAACAAACGAGCCAAGATGGACAGCTCTTCAATAGCGACGACACCAAAATCCGTGTTCAGGCCATTCCCACTACCCCTCTCTGGCCGACAATGGTTCTACCTCACTTTCCTACAGGGCGTCGGAGCAGGATTCATCGATGGAGGAGCAAACTTTGGTATCGCCTATGCCAGTATGTCCCTCTTCCCGGTTTACACATACAAGAGCTAACAAGTAGTGTACCACGGTCAATCAGTAGTAAAGATGTGGGTGTTCAGTAAAAACACTATTGCCGGCGATCTCGGCGTCACTCCCATCATCCAATGTTTGGCTTCGATGCTCATAACTTCCACGCTCGTTCACTCGGATCTTCACGCTTCGACTATCAAGCCATTGCCCTTCGTTTATCCGCATGTTTCGCATCTACCGGACCCACGTCTTTTGCTGTCCAAGTCATATCGACAAGAACAGCAACGTCGGGTCAATGACGAGAAAGCAGAGGTCCAGCCGGAACACCGAGGTATCAAGTACTACTACTGGATGCTAGTACGATTTATCTTCGAGGGGACAGAACGAAACATGTTACTGGCCAAACCCGGGTTCGTAAACTGGTGGGGTCGATTCATATGGACAGCAGCACAAGGTGCCCTGATCGGTATCATATTCGGATTCCCAATTTGGTGTCTGGCTATAGTGATTCTCGGACCGATTTATGGAAACGGAAACCTCGGCAACAAATGGGCTCCTCAAGTCATCAAGCTTGTGTACGGGGCCATTGTAGGTTGGATCACTAACCCTATCATCGCTGTTCTGGCATTGGGGAGTCAGGCGGATCATCACCTCATTGTTGTAGAGGAGGAGAAGGATGAAGAGGGTAGAATCGATGGGGACGGTACACCGACTACACAGGTAGATAGTCCGGGCCTGTCAAATGGTACATCACCACTCGTTCCATCCACACCTAATCGACCTCGGGCGACATCAAATCTCTCAACTTCTTCGAGAAGACCGCCCCTGACAACAAATGTATCGCGCCTCTCTCCACTACCACCCAGTGGTAATCTTTCTGCCGAATCACCAGTCACAGGAAGCAGACCAATGTATCGGGATAGAGGTTTGACGGTATCATCGATAGGAAGTAATTACTCGTATGCCCTCGGCGGCTCAGGAGGACGAGCACAGCGGACGCGATCGTCTTCGACATTACGTCCAGCGGCAGCGATGGCTGAGACGGGAACCGGAGTGCCAGAAGTGATGATCTCAAGACCTAGTCAGGATCTCGATGCCTTGGCCGCCGAGGGAGGCGATTCCTTGGGGGTGTTCGGAGGGGTCATCACTCCAGTTCCCAGTAGTCCAGGTCGTCCGTCCGGGCGGGCGAGGAGCGCTAGTACTCTAGCCGCACTGGGCGAGGTGGTCGAGCCGAACAGGGATTAACGAGGGAGGAGTCAAGGAATCCCATATAGAAATAGACATAGATTGTTGTGTGTAATCAAGCAGACCTGATCGGTTGGATCAATGGTTTTAGTGAATAGTATAATTGAAAAGTCGCGAACAATATAATGCATCATTTCACTTCACACTATTCTCGGCAACCTCTGCGCTCTATTTCCTGTTCTTCTGGTAGAAGTGGATGAGACCGGTAGTCTGGTCATCAGCATTATCCTGAATGGGTTCATGAAGTACTCACAGAGCTGTCGTGTCCCTTGACGTCACTCTCGTTTCCAAGTTGAGCCAAAATATTCTTGGCCAATACCTGTTCATCAGCTCAAACCCAATCGCCCTTTCCGAGGCTTACTTTGCCGAGCTCAACACCCATCTGATCATAAGAGTTGATACCCCAAATAGCACCTTGGACGTGAATCTTGTGCTCGTACATGGCGACCAAAGCACCGAGGGTTCCGGGGTTAAGTTTCTGGAACATGATACTGTTGGTGGGCCTGTTGCCTTCGAAGATCTTGGACTTGACAAGTGCGGCATTCGATGCTGCGGATCCGAGCTCTTCACGAACTTGTTCCTCGGTCTTTCCGAATGCGAGGGCCCTGGCAGTCAGCTTGCAGGCAGGCAGGCAAAGATGTCAGCAAAAGGACGTACTCGGGCTGAGCGAAGAAGTTGGAGAGGAGAATCTCGTGGTGCTTGCCGCCAGAGATCGGGTTGAGGGTCTGGACAGGGGCGAGGAAATCACTAATCGTCAGTGGACTTCTATGACGATGAGTGTCACGTACCAGGGGATCAGCTTGGTACCCTGGTGAATGAGCTGGTAGAAGGCGTGTTGACCATTGGTTCCGCTCTGTCCCCAGATGATAGGCTTTCAGTCAGTATACTTCGTCAAAGCCGGGGAAGGAGTACTCACTCCAGTCTCGTAGTTGACTCTGGATCCATCCTTGGTAACGCTCTTTCCGTTTGACTCCATATCACCCTGCTGGAAGTAATCGGCAAACTTCTTCATGTACTGGTCGTAAGGCAGCAAAGCCTGGGTCTGGGCACCTATCTGTCAGATATAGACACTCGTACTTTGTCGGATAACGTACCATAGAAGTCATTGTACCAGACACCAACAAGCGCGAGGATAACGGGCAAATTGTCCTCCAACTTGGTTTCGGTAAAGTGCTTGTCCATGGCGTGGGCACCGTCAAGCAATTCCTGGAAGTTCTCGAAACCGATCGACAAACAGATTGAGAGACCGATAGCGGACCAGAGAGAATATCGACCTCCAACCCAATCCCAAAAGGCAAACATGTTTGCTTCGGCGATACCGAATTTGGTGACAGCGTCGGTGTTGGTGGATAAAGCGACAAAGTGCTTGGCGACATGTGCGGTCTGATGTCAGTGTCTGGATCATACGAGTTAAGGTGACAATAGACTCACGTCCTTGGCGGACTCGAGGAACCAGTCCTTTGCGCTGGTAGCGTTTGTGATGGTCTCCTGGGTAGTGAAAGTCTTGGAAGCGACAATGAAGATGGTAGTTTCCCTATCACAAGACTTCAAGACTTCGGCGAGATCGGTTCCATCAATGTTGGAGACAAAGTGCATCTTCAAGTCCCTCTTGGAGTAGTGCTTGAGTGCCTCACAGACCATAACGGGACCCAAATCTGAACCACCAATACCAATGTTGACAATGGTATCGATCTTCTTTCCAGTGTATCCCTTCCATTCACCAGACCTGACCTGGTCAGAGAATTCCTTCATGTGCGCAAGGACATCGTGGACTTCATCAACACCAGCCTCGTTGATTTTGAAGCCACCAGTCTTTGGGTTTCGGAGAGCGACGTGGAGAACAGCTCGGTCTTCAGAGGTGTTAACATGGTCACCTGCAAACATTGAGTCTCGGAACTGTTCGACTTTTGCTTCTCGGGCGAGTTCAAACAAGGCCGAAAGGACCTCATCGTCAACCAAGTTCTTCGAGTAGTCGAGTAAGATGGAGGCATCGGGAGAGGAGGAAGTGAAATGCTTGGAAAGGTTGGAGAATCGAGACGAGTCGGCAGCGAATAGCTCCTTCAAGACAAGCTTGGATTGCTTGGACGAGTGGAGTTGCTGTAGCTTTTTCCAAGCAGAGTAGTCTGGATATCAGCAAGGATGACGTAGATGTTTTGAACCGCCAACAAGGATATCTCCAGAGCACAAGCTGAAGCTAGAGCGAGAAGATGGATACTCACTGGTAGCAGGTGCGCCGTCCATTTTGTGCTATGTATGTATATGACAAAGATTAAAGGTAATGTATGAGAAAAGTGGAAGGTTGAACGATGAGAAGCAGGTGGATATCCGCCGCGAGGAGTAGACGGAATCAACGGCAAAAGGTGGCTTCCGGAAGTTCGGCCCATTCTACCGACGTATTTCTTCGGAATTCTTGTTATCCTCTATACTTCACAGCTAGTTGACTTGCATTCGCCTTGCTATAGGATATGTCCGTTGGTATGAATGAATGCCCCACAGCGAGTTAACGAGAATCCGCTCAGCCTTACCTCGGACTATGCGCTGTACACGTGTCACAACGACCGACAAACCGATAGGTGACGACCTCGGGTCTGGCTTCGTGTACAGAGTATCGACGTCAGGTTCGAATTGAGAGCTGCGAGGAAAGTCATATTCGCTATTGCTCGAACAGAGTCAATCAGAACGCAGCCCCTGGAATTCAGTCCACAAATGGGTAGGAGAGCTCGGGCTCAAAGTCAGACGTCTTCCTGCCGATGAATGCGGGTATGAACAGGCCAACGCCGGTGCGTATCTGGTAGCATGGCTATGGCTGTATACTCCTCCCTCTAGTGCATGCACCGAGGCTGGTAGCTGACGTCGCAATATTTGATCTATGTGATTTTTCACGATACAGAGTTTTCAAGGGCTTATCCCAAAGGTACCAGGAAGCGTGAACTTCCACATCATGTCAGAGTAGACCTGAGGCTATAGATATCCCATCACACTACAGAAGTCATGTGACTCAAGAACTTCAGCTCTCAGCGTTACTCCGCGGAAAAGTATTCCCCTATTCTTCTCTGGTTGCTTCATGCCCCTTCAGTGTAGAAAACATCCTCCTTGATCATCAACCAGACGGCATCCATCGTTAGGAAGACATAAACCATAGGTGCCTCAGGGTGCTCGAACCCCGATGAGCCCGGCGATGGGAGTATCGCGCCCCCTAGACTTGCTTCCCAGCTCCCCATACAGAATCCCATTAGGTATTGACAATCACTATCCACCTCAGAATCTCTGGCATCTCGTCGGAGTCTCACTGCCATACATCGCTGCAAGATATTCGGGTAGTCCGTACAACAGACCAGAAATCAGCTGAATAGATCAATAGATTCCCGATCTATCGTCCGTCTACGTAAAGAGCTCACATGTGGCTCAAAGCGATCGTGCCCAGCTACAGTTCCGCTTCGTGGCCACCCCGGTATTCCAACTTTGTACAGTCATGAATGACGTGATGGCTTGCCAATCACTGGCTCAATAACACTCGGTGAGACAAACTACGGGACTCAGGCAAGACCATGTGGAGAGGATCTGAGATCGAAGGGTCGCGCGATAGAGATTGGGGTGGCGCATGTGGAACACTTTTAGGATGTTGTGACATTTGTCTATGTCAAGCTCCACTGGAAGAACGCTAGGAGTGTTGTACAGCTGGAAGTAGGCGTAATCCGACGGTCTCGGGTGGATCGATGACCAACCTTCGCATGGAGGACTAATCAATGTCGACGACGCAGACATCGAGCCGCTCTACCTAAAATCAACATTTACCGAACAAAAGCTGGTTTTCCAGGATGCTACAGCCCACCAAAACAACGGCCGCATGAGCTGAGTCTTCCTATTATACTCTCAAACGTCCCGTACATGATGAAACTTTTCGATCACTAAGCACACAAAAAGCCACTGCATACAACTAACAAAAAGCCATTGCACACAAAAATCAGGGAAAAAATAGGCGCCGACCCGGATTCGAACCGGGGACCACTACTAGTGTGTGTGTTTCGGGGGTGTGTTTCATGTTGAAACGCTCGAAAATTCCCAAAAGTAGTATGATAACCTCTACACCACCAGCGCCGCTGATAGCCGTTATGAGGGGTAGCGTCCGCAACGCAATATAAACACAAACACACAGAAGGACGGATAGTGTGTTCTACACCATCAATTCCCCTGATGTGTGTGGGGGTCGACACTGATTGTCCTTTGAATTAATCATGTCTCACAACCCCTGTGGCTGGAATCGGGACGCCTAGCGCCTATATGAAACCCCAAACGGTAAGCTATGGGCATCTTTAGTCCCCTTGACGAGACAAAGCGGATATTCCAATGATGTCACTCCAGCTACATGCAATGCATGTACGCCTCGCACCCCTCTCTTGGTACATGACAATGATCTTTGGGGTGGTCAGCCTTTTCAGTAGTCCTCATCAGTCTAGCATGATTTCTGAGCAGTGCGCCCGCTCGTCGCGATCTCGGATCAAGAATTGTGAAGGTATTCAATAAATTTCTGAGTTCGCGGAAGAGGTATTCAATTGATCTTGTCGCGAAAGAAAGAATGTGTCAAAATGCTCAATGATCTCTGAGTCTGCGACGAGATCAGGCGCATTGCGCTCCCGATCAATCAACGATCTTGGCTGGATCTTGCCTCGCCTCAGACTCTGTAAATGTCAATGAAAGATTGGAATATCTAGCAAGAAACCCTGACCGCGCATGGACGCGTCTCATTGATTTTGATTTCTTCATTATTATTGTACTCCAACCTCATTACTGCAGCGTTGGTCGCCAATACATTGGGCTTGGCGCCGACCTGTCCGATGCCGCCCAAAGCACAATGCGGAAACCCACTCTGGCTGTCTTGGATGGAAGGTAAACAGCAGTACTACCTCAGCAAGTAATGAGCTAATCGACAGAACTCCGAGATGCAGCCCGCGAGAAAGGTTTGAAATCAGCAGAAGCATATAACAAAGCCTGTAAATCTCTAGCACTCTGTCCTATCCGATATCATCGACCTCGAGAACTTACTGCGCTTGTAGGAATTGGGGATAAAACGGCACAGATGTTGGAAGTGAAATGGGCGGGGTACTGCAAGGAGAATGGATTACCTCTTCCTGGGGATATTACTCCTAGTATGGTGACCTTGCTCCGTTAATATGCAGAGCTGATGTGATAGAGCCAAAAGGAAAATCTAAAGCTGTCCCAGACGATGGGGTATTGCCGGACTCTGAATCAGATGAACCCGTGAAGAAGAAAGCGGTATCGAAGAAACCACCAAAACAATATATCCCCCAACGCGGTTCAGGCGGTTATGGGATTTTATTAGCTCTCGTCCTAGCTATCGATAGGCCGGAACTAGGAACTACAGTCTACCTCACTAAATCAGAGATTATTAGAGGAGCAAAGGAATATAGTGATAGCAGTTATGAGCATTCTGAAAAGGGAACATATTTCACTGCTTGGAGTGGGATGAAAACGTTAGTCGGGAAAGGGCTTGTTTATATGACTGGGAATCCAAACAAATTCTGCTTGACAGAGGAAGGATAGTGAGTCTACTCAAGAGGTGCGAACTGACGTTAGTGAGGTCGCTACTGCTATTCGCAAGCTGAGACCTGAATTCGCTCATCTCGAAACACATCCTTTCCAGCATGATCAACCTGGACCTAGTGCCCAGCCGCCCAAGGCTCCTTCCGTCGCCAAGATTGCTCCCAAAACAGCATCGGTAGCTGCAGTAAGGCCGGACAACGCAGGCACAAGCCGACCCAACAAGTTTCACTTCTGGTACATAGGTACGTCCCCTTTCGGTCCGTATCCTCAGTCAATGATGCTGATTCGTAGACTCCCTAGGTCATAGAGTAGAGTCGATGTCCTCTGCAATGGTCCGACTCGATCATGACGATTTCATCAATTTACGCAAAATCGAGTTCTTAGCCGATCAGAGTTCACATCCGTTCGCTTCACAACTTCGCTTGCTGAACAGTGCATCGGAAACTCGGGAAGGACAATCAACCTTGTATGGATATCTAGTGGAGGAAGGAGCACCGCCCCTCTGCAGCAAATTTCCGACTACATTTGGTCCGACGGCACAAGCCAGTCCTGTCCGCGAGCTCAAGCGACCTCTGGAGATCATGTTGCCCTCTTCGGACGGATTCGAAGGGATTGAAGATGTTCCCGTGCCGGCCAAGAAGGTGCCTACCGCATCAAAATCGACATTTGCTCGAACGGCCTCTGCCCCGGGTGGCTCGACTTCGACTTCGACTTCGAATCTAGCAGCAGAAGCGGCTATGCAACGTATCAACGGAACGGACTCACTGGCACGAACTCAAACCAGCACCGACCTCCTCGTCAAAGTCCGCACAGGGCCTCGCCTATCTTCTCATATTCCAGCCGCAACTCCACTCATGGAAATCAGTGAAGAGCCCGACAATACAACTATACCTGAATTTCGTCCTGATCAAGCAACGATCTTTCCGGCCGGGTCGTACGAGGTCATTATGGTATTGGATACTCGTGAGATTGAGTCAAAGAGCAGTAGGGATAATTTCTCGGAAGCGATCAGGTCAAAGGGAGTCAACGTTGAAACACGGGCGCTGAGACTTGGAGATGTACTCTGGATAGCTAGGAGACGGGACGGGTTGGGAGGGGAGGAAGACGAATGTGTATTGGATTATGTAGTGGAGAGGAAACGATTGGATGATCTGTGCCATAGTATAAAAGATGGTCGGTATACTGAACAATGCGTACGTCCCGAACACCATTGATCGGCTGGAAAACTGAATTCGCTGATGATAGTTTCGATTAAGCAACTCGTGCGTCAATCACGTTTACTACATTGTCGAGGATTGGGACGTGAGCAATCGAATGCAATACGACGGCAAACAGATTATGACTGCTAAATCCCAAATACAAATTCATAATCGATTTCATCTCAAGGAAACCACAAAGTTATCTCAGACGATCGATTTCCTAGTAACAATGACGAAAGTCATCCAGTCGACCCTACAGAGCCAAGACTTACATATCATTCCACCTCGCCATTTGTCTCGATCCACCTTCTCAGCTTTACAAGATCATCTACGTCGATCACATCCGAACCGAACTTATTTGACGAGCTTCGAAGCATACCAAAATCTGAATGACAAGAATGCGAGTCGAACTTTGAAAGTAGCTTTTGGGAGGATGTTGCTATCGGTCAAAGGCATGAGCGCAGAGAGGGTCAGTGCGATACTCGATACCTGGGAAACACCAAGGGATATATGGGATGCTCTACAGATTAGAAATGCGCAAGCAGAGTCGGTCATCGAAGAGCCGCAGAAGAAGAAATCGAAATCGAGAGGACCTGAATCGTATTTCGCCGATACAGTCCAAGGAGAAGGAAGGAGGAAAGTGGGTGATGCGTTGAGCAAAGAGGTGAGTCGGAATTACGCGGCTCATGGTTGCTGATGTACAGTTGTATCGAGTATTCATGGGTTCGGCGCCAGAGATCGCATCGTAACGTCTTGACGATCTATAATGACTATTGTGATACTGTATTCTACATGTATATGACGACACGATTATCAATGACCTTCGTTCTGCGGCCGGCCCTGTCGTCACGAGAAAGGCTCGTTTGGTCCGGCTTGTGATCGAGGCCGACCTAGTGCCCTGACAGTCTAGTCATCGTATGGGAGGGCTTTCCGTCGAAATGCCCTCGAAATGCCCTCTGAATCTTCTCCGATTAGTCTTCAGCTATGACTGGACTAGCGATCCTGCAAACCGCCTAACTCGTCCTTTAGCTTTCCCCAAGCTATTCTGCACTTTGCCAATCCTCTCCCTTGGCCAGATGACATGTGAGACTTTGGAATTGATAAGTCCGAGTGGGATCTAAAATCAGGCCATCATCTGGTTCTCAAACTTGCTTGCACATACAGGTCCATAGGTATTACTATCCCTAGTGTTGAACCTAGAATCTCCTTCGACCCAACAGTGTCCGGCAGGTATCCTTACGGGCGTAGGTCCGCTAGGAGGTAATGGTGTAACCAAATCACCTTCGAGAGCGATTATCCGTTTCGTAGTGAGCAAGTCCGGATTCTGCGGGGAATACAATGTCACTACATCTCCTCGCTTAAATTGATGTAACGATATCGACCAGCGCTGGAGAAGGACTACATCGTGGTGAAATGGTGAAGCTGCTAAGTCCGGATTGAACGTCGGCTATCTGTAAGCTCTGCTTGTAAGGTCTCAGCTAGCTTGAATTACCTGCATTGAAGAACCGGTAATTGAGGCGAAAGAGTAGACATGTCGAGTGAAGAATACCCCGACTGGTACCCACAGTAAGATACCCCTAGAACGTCAGCGAGCGCCATGAGGAAACGGAGAGGACATACATGGCATCTCGCATGAAAGGTCTAAACCTCCCAGCTGTCGCCATCTTCGAGGCCTCAACCTTCTATTATAGTAGTATAACAATATGGATCGGATCCGTTTAACTACTTCCTCGTATACACGGTTCCGGCGGAACCAGAAAAGTTCGGCTCGTCAACCGCCCTGTCTGGCGAGTTTACTTTGTCCTGCCTTATTCATCTATTACTCTGATACTTGTCCAGGATGATCAAGTGTACTGGATGTGGAGAGAAGGAGGCTTCCAAGCTGGAATGCCCCAATTGTAAGAAGTAAGTTAAGCAAGCCTGGTCGCGCACATGCTGATCAGGCCAGGCTTGGGATTAAGGGGTCGTACTTCTGTGATCAAGATTGCTTCAAGAAGAATTGTAAGCCTGACATTCGCGATCAACTGGCCAGAGCTAATGTTCAGGGGTATGCAACAGTATACAAGTGTGAAAGAGAATGTGACTGATGCAAAGGGCTCCCACAAGATGATTCACAATATCGTACAAATGTCAGCAGATGCTCAGACCGCTAGTAAGCTCATCATAGCCTTTGTAGTCTGAGCTTACAAACAGAAAACTCGTCAATGCCAGCAAATATGCGAGACTACAAGTTCACGGGCACAATGAGGCCTGTCTATCCCTTATCAGAGAAACGAGCTATACCCGACCACATCGAGAAACCAGATTACGCCGACCACCCGCAGGGATTCTCTCAATGTGAAGCAGTCCGTGAGAGAAGTGTCAAGATCCTTACGAAGGAGGAGATTGAGGGGATGAGGAAAGTCTGTCGAGTGAGCTTTTCTTCTTAAGGGCTAGTCGGCGGGGAAGTTGCTGATGATAGCTCGCTAGGGAGGTCCTGGACTTGACAGCTGCGCACATAAAACCTGGAGTCACTACCGATGAGCTTGATGCGATTTGTCATCAGGCGTGTATCGATCGGGACTCTTACCCTAGTCCACTGAACTATAACGCTTTCCCCAAAAGTGTTTGTACCAGTGTTAACGAGGTCATCTGTCATGTGAGTCGTCTTGCTATTTATCGGAGCTGAACTGATGGAAGGGTATACCCGACCAACGTCCACTGGGTAAGCCAGCTGAGTTATCGTCGCTTAAGCGCAAACTGACGATGTAGTCGAGGGGGATATCATCAATCTCGATGTTTCATTATGTGAGTTCTCACCTTTCCCGAGCCCGACCTGCACTGACGATAGTCCACGGAGGTCTACACGCCGACTTGAACGCCACCTACCCCGTCGGCAAATGCGACCAGGAGTCTCTTGACCTCATCGAGTACACCCGTAAATCAGTTGAAGAGTCTATCGCAATCTGTAAACCAGGTGTTCCATACCGTGATATCGGAAAC
The DNA here is from genome assembly GCA_026538405.1 of Cryptococcus sp. GC_Crypt_2. Taxonomy (NCBI): domain Eukaryota; kingdom Fungi; phylum Basidiomycota; class Tremellomycetes; order Tremellales; family Cryptococcaceae; genus Cryptococcus; species Cryptococcus sp. GC_Crypt_2. Next base: position 137,716 of record JALPCC010000039.1, read on the forward strand.
AAAATCGAGGAGATCATTAAGCCCAAAGGATATGGGATTGTAAGGCGTTATACGGGTCATGGTGTGCACAAGCTCGTATGTCGACTATCATCCGGCAAGGGGTTAAAGCGGGGGCCTGATGAGCAGTTCCATTGTCAGCCTAACATTGTTCACTACGGTGGATCAAAGACTCCAGGGCGCATGGAGGCAGGTCAGGTTTTCACGATAGTGAGTTCTCCTTGAGGTCCGGTGATATAGTGCCAATGGTAGGAACCCATGATCAATCTTGGTACCGCCAATCTAGACCACTGGCGAGACGACTGGACAGCAGTCACTCTTGACGGTCGATACTCAGCACAATTCGAAGAAACCATCTTGTAAGCCTCAATCCAAATTCACATCATGGCTGACGAGCAGAATCACCGAGACTGGATACGAGATTCTCACTCGTCCGCATGTCTCTTCATCGAAGAACAAGAAAAAGAAGAAGAAGAGTGCCGCTGCTAACGGGAATGGGAATGCTACGGGTGCATCCACACCGGAAGTTGCCGAAGCTGCGGCAGGGGTTGATAAGCTCGATGTGGTCGAGTAGGCGGCGTTCTACCTTACATGGGTTCATTCCCGAGACCCTTGGCTCTACCAACGGGTTCAATCGTTTAGCAGGTACAGTCGTTAACATAATCATGCATGTAATATACAATCTATTCTTCGGGTATTGTCTTGAGCTGTTTTAGTCAGCATGAGCTCGACCTTGATTGATAGTGAACTGACCTGAAGACCATGGATCGTTTTGATGTCCTCCTTCAAGCATGAGTTGACCAATTTGTGCTGCTTTATCGTTGACAATCCTTTGAATGCAGGTGAGCTGATCTCGATAGCGTAGAAAGAACCACACCCGCCTATGGGTCAGCTTCGGCTGACTAATGATCGAATTAGCGTCACTGACCAGAAACATCCTGAACTTCCAGCCTATCACCAGGGAACTTTGCTGATAATTTCTCATAGATCGCTCGCTCCCCCTCATCTAAGCCTGTCGCTGTGGGACGGGTGGAATACAAACGATATGATTGGACCGCTGATCTGACATACTGCGGACGAAATGTAGAAGATGCAATCGGCCTCACCAGTGCAGCAGTAGATCGGCTGGACGATGGGATAGCTGATAGAAGACGGTTCATTGTACGTTGTGCTTGATTGAAAGTGTTGCTTGACTTCAGCATCTGAAATTCCACACCAGAGCCAGATGATCGACGGAAGCAAATGACGGAACGCGTGCTCGTGCATATATAGGACGGTATACTCTACACCATATACGACATACCTCTTTGACTGCCTACTGGACGACATAGACTCCCTTGTTGACGCGTCTTGTAACGCTACATAAGAGTCCGACTAGGGCCAAGATCAAAGCGTCAGGTCAAAGCAGGACCGCGACCTGTAGTCAGAAGGAGGACGTCAACCGGCATTCGCAATGGCCGACGCCAAGTTGTTCAGTATGTCCGGCATGCCAGTAGCCACATGTCACCTCACTAATCATTGTAGCTAGAGGGAAAGCCCAAGAGCTACGAGATGAGCTTCGGCAAAGCGGTGATAAACGGGATAAAGGATTTCTGCGGAAAAAGACCGCCTTGAAGAAGATTGTCGCAAACATGACAATGGGGAATGATAGTGGGTCAACCCTGTTTGCAAGGTTGAGTTGAAGCTCACCAGTAGTGTCGCCTTTGTTTCAGGATATGGTGCACTGCATGCAGATTCAGGTTTTGGATATCAAGAAGAGTAGGTCTAAGGCTCCGCCCGGCACCGAAAGCTTCATTGACGGATCAGTGGTCTATCTATATCTTGTCAATTACGGGAAATCTAGACCTGAGGAGGTGACGAGTGCGATCAGTGGCTTCCTAGTGGTAAGCTCGCTCTCTCTCTTGCCAATGGTGACTAGCTAATGGACAGGACTGCGAAGATCGCAATCCCTTGATTCGAGGTTTAGCAATCCGTACAATGTCTTCAATCCCTTTACCGCAGATATCACAATCCCTCATTGATCCCCTGAGGCATGCTTTGCAGGATGCGGATCCATATGTTAGGAAGACTGCTGCTATTTCGTAAGCTCATTTTGCATTGGGTGACATGCAGCTGAAAGCAGTGTGGCTAAGCTCTACTCATCAGACTATGGGAAGAAAGTGGTGGACCGGGAAGGATTCGTCGAGATGCTCAGGTGAATTGATCGATGCCCGGGGTGCGGCAGAACTGATGCTAAGGGATCTGCTGGCGGATCAGAACCCCACGGTGGTTGCCAATGCAGTGGCTGCGCTCATCGATATTTCGGAGCGCAGCGACGAAATTGAGCTTAGACTAAATGCCACAGTGGCCGGGAAATTGATCGCTGCATTAGGAGAATGCTCAGAGTGGGTTTGTGCTCCTCAACCCGAACCTAACTAACATGTAGGTGGGGCCAGATATACATCCTCGACTCCCTCTTATCCTTCGTCCCCTCCTCAACGATGGATGCCGAACAGCTTGCTGAGCGTGTTTCTGTCAGATTATCACACGCCAACTCGGCTGTTGTTCTGACCACCATCAAAGTCATCCTTTACTTGATGAACTACATGGAAGACGAGGCATTCATGCGTTCTCTCGAGAGGAAAATGGGTCCTCCACTGGGTAAGTTGGTTAGATCGCCTTAGCGACGAAGCTGATGTTCAGTGACACTTTTGTCATCCGGTTCCGAGGTGCAATATGTCGGACTCCGAAATATCCTCTTGATCATCCAGCGCCGCCCTGCCATCCTCCAGAACGAAGTCAAAGTATTCTTCTGTAAATATAACGATCCAATCTACGTCAAACTCGCCAAGCTGGAAATCATGTATCGTCTCACTCGGGAAGAAAACGTTTCCGAAGTCTTGGCCGAATTGAAAGAATACGCTTCAGAAGTTGATGTCGACTTTGTGCGAAAAGCTGTTCGATCAATAGGTCGACTCGCCATCAAAATCTCTTCGGCTTCAGATCAATGTATCACCACCCTACTCAATTTGATGCAAACGAAAGTCTCTTATGTTGTCCAGGAAGCAATTGTGGTCATCAAGGATATCTTCAGGCGGTACCCGAATCAATATGAGAGCATCATTGGAACGCTGTGTGAGAATCTGGATGTATTGGATGAGCCAGAGGCCAAGTCGGCGATGATTTGGATCGTGGGGCAGTATGCGGATAGGATCGAGAACAGTGATGAGTTGTTGGAAGACTTCAGCTTCACTTTCAAGGAGGAGCCGGCGGAGGTGTGTTTACATATCGTTTAACCGAGAGCCCGAAGCTTATATTCAGGTGCAATTGGCTCTTTTGACAGCCACAGTAAAGCTGTTCATCCGTCGTCCGACCGCTGCCTCAGCTCTTCTACCGAAAGTGCTCAAGATGGCAACGGAAGAGGCGGATAATCCAGATCTACGAGATCGAGTGAGTTCCCCTTTACTGTTTTCGACATTGCTAAACGAGTAGGGATTTATGTACTGGCGTCTACTGACTTCAAATCCTACGGCTGCTAGGGATATTGTGCTATCGGACAAACCTGTCATCTCGACAGAGACGGATAGGATGGATAAGGGTATGCTTGATCAGGTATGTTTTCGCTTTCAAGCAATGTGAGGTTGTTGATATGCTAGTTGCTGCTATTCACTGGTACTCTTGGTAGTATATACCACAAGAACCCAAATGTACGTGACCTCCCCGGCTGTCGTGAGTGGCACTGATATGCAGACCTTCATTCGGACCTCTAAACCAAAATTCTTGCCCGACTCCCCGGCCCTCAACGCATCATCTAGAAGACACCTGGTAACCCCGCGAGGCCCATCCATCAGCACCTTATCCCGCCCAAGACCGCCCTCAAATATCTCAACCTCAGCAAACAACACACCGCCGGTCCCTTCCCGCCCTGATATCTCCGTTGCAACCCCTACCACAAGTAACGGTAATGTACTGCAGATTTCAGACGACCCATATGGTCAACTCGGAGATTTGGAGTTGATGTCACCGGGAGGAGGGGCTTACCAGACGGATGTGCCACGTCCGAGGAGGGACCAGGAGGATCTGTTGTTCTAGATAGCTTGCTGGATTTGTATGCATACATTTGTTGATTTCACATCGAGAGTAATTCATGAATAAGCTTGATGACGAAGATTCCGAGATCAGTCGCGTCTTGCTGAAAGTGTTATGTTACGTACTTGAGCTATCTTGGACCCTCCATCTGCGTTACTACTGCTATTATAAGATAACTTGACAGATAGCCGTCGACCAGACGTCACTTTTCACTGTCGACTGCGACAGGTCTAACAACATAGTAAATCCACTATCTCGAGATCTCGAGCGGAAGCCTCACTCGAGGAAACCGTTGGCCGATAGTTTCACTAAATGGAGAACGATCAACCACGAGCAAGACCAAGCAGTCCTCGCAGATCCCCAGGACTCCCACTTCGGTCACTGAAATCAAGTGACGCCTTATCTCCAGAATTACCACCAACGTACAATTCACTAGATACGCACGTGCAGGACAATGACACGGACCACCTCATTACCAAATCCAAATCTACCAGTAGATCATCTCGGGAACAAGTGAATGATGAGCTGGATGCTCTGCGATTGGATCTTGATGGGCTGAGTGATCGGCCAGACAGGGATGGAGGGACTGGTGGGATGATAAATGTGGATCAGAGAAAGGCCTTGTGGTGGAAGAATACCCTTATCACAGGCCTGTTCGTTGCTTCTTGGTGAGTTATATGTTGCTCTCTTTTCAGGCAATTTGGCGGAAGAGAGCTGATGATAGGTACTTCTTTGCAACGCTACTATCACTGTACAATAAATGGATGTTCTCACCGCAGTATTACGGATTCTCCTTCCCTTTATTCGTGACTTTCTGTCATATGATTGTTCAGTTCTGCCTAGCTGGAGTAATGCGGATAGTCTGGGCAAAGCGATTTAGGCCAGTGGAGAGGCCTACACGGAGAGATTATGTGTGAGTTCTAATATGAACCCTGCATCAAGTCGCTAGGAGAGAACTGATATGCAGTATCAAGGTCATGCCAACTGCTATTTCGACTGGTGGGGATATTGGCTTGTCCAATCTGTCATTGAAGACCATCACTCTCAGTCTCTACAGTATGTCTCTCACTTACCATACATAGTGAGGAGCTGATCAACAGCAATGTGTAAATCCTCTACCCTGATATTCGTCCTCATCGCAGCATTCGCATTCAAGCTCGAATCTTACTCTCTCCGCTTAATAGCAGTCATCTGCCTAATATCGTTCGGAGTTTTTCTGATGTTATTCGATACCACCACAGTCGATATCCCTGGAATCATCATGGTATTCTCGGCATCCGCCTTGTCCGGTCTTAGATGGGCATTAACAGAAACGGTCATGCACAAGAAATCAATGGGATTATCGAATCCTTTCGCTACTATCTTTTGGTTGGCGCCTCTAATGGCTGTTGTGCTGGGAATTGTGAGCTTGGCGTTAGAGGGGTGGAGTAAGGTGTTTCATTCGGGATTCTTCGAGAATGGAAGAGGAGTATTTACAGTGTTGGCGATAATCTTCCCGGGGAGTTTGGCATTTTCAATGGTCGCTAGCGAGTATTTGTGAGTGATATCTTGACAGTCTCATGATGAAGGCTGATAGTCAGTATCATCCAAAGGGCTGGAATCATCCCTCTGTCAATTGCTGGAATCTTCAAAGAAGTCACTACTATATCAATATCGGCAATAGTCTTCGGAGATCAATTGACTGAAGTCAACATGGTTGGAGTGTTTATCGCTATCATAGGTCAGTGTTTGATCTCCACTTTGCCATAAGCTTACAGCCAGGTATCGCTTTATACACATATCACAAATACCAGAAATCAATTGCTACCCCTTTATCGACCCCCGACAATGAGACACACGCCTATGCCTCCCTGAATCCCCCGACGAGCTCGGGTCTTCCACTGGAAAACTTGGATGCTCCAACATCGTACCCGCCACAAGCACGAGAAACGACAGAAGACCGCACACAGCGTTTGAGGGATGAGTTCGAAGGTTGGGGTCGGGAAAGTTCGACCTGGAGTGAGAGTGGGGATGAAGTTGAAGACGATGAAGTGGAGAGGCGCATGGGTGAACGTGAAGGGGACGGCAAGGGGATCGGTGCGACACCGAGGGGAGGATGGAGCGAGTGGTGGGCGAAGGAGATGTAATCTTGGACATGGGTTGTATGAGATATGCCGTCTTCGGGATTGTGGCATCGAAGGGTCGAGGGCAAACTAACACTTCTTATATCATTCATTACTGCTTAATTTACTAATTATAATCAAAACCAGACTCGACATCCTTGACTGTCACCTTAAAGTCTCATTCTCGTACGCCTAATATCGCGTATGAGTAGCTCTGTTCCTACCGTGAGACTTGCCGGGAAGATGAAAGAAATGTCGAATTCGAGTACCCAAAGTTGGCCTGACTGTCAGCTTGATACAAGTAAGAGGAGTTGGGCGTACTTATTAGGCTTAACATGCATATGCTTAAGCTCGCTCTCGGCGTGATGTCGACCTTGATTGGTGGTTCGAGGGTTATTGATAGCCTGAAAGTCAGCGGTAGAACCGGCAATGATGTTGAAGATGTATTTACGCCTTGAAGACCTCTAACCCGATTCGAGCGGTGTGAGGTAGTATGGTGAGTTCTTCGAGAGAATAGAGACATGGTAAATTCTGTGATGGTGTGGAGTGGAAATCTTCGAATCCGGGCGTATTGTCGATAGGGAGAAGATGAAGAGATGGGAGACGGGATGGAGAGCAGCTTGTTATATCTTCTCGAACGCGAAGAAGATGATGACGCAAGAGATTGGCAAAGGAGGTGTGACGCAATATACATGAGGAGGATAACAGGTACATATACACACACGCTCCACTGTGGACCTGGAGGGACCTTATGAACAGGAGACAAGGGATGAAACAGTCGACAGGAATATTAGGAGAGTAATAGTTGGGGTACTGCTGGATAGTATGAGCTTTGCCCGCGACGCGTCAGGAAAAGCTCAGGATTACAGAAGATCATACGAAGTAAGGAAGTGCTCCGGCGACTACCCCGGCGGCCACGAGACTCCTGCTTGTTGCCCCGATATGCCCAGCCCCTGATTCTGATCCATCTGCCTCGGTTTGGGGAGATATCGAGGGTTGGTCGACCACAGACTCTTCATCACCTGCACGGAGATATTTAGCGGTAGCCCCGAGATTTGTTCTGCCGGGTCAGGCCATTTTGACTGAAACGTGTAGGTCAGTGAAAGAGGTCAACTCACTGAAGGGCTCGCCAGTCAATACCGTTAGTATCTCGTTCCCAAGCAGAGGTCAAGCCCTGAAGCATGTACTTCGCGTGCCTTGTTTGAGCAGAGTCCCAATCGGTACAGCCTGTGTGCTCTTCGGTCATGCTCTTGGTGAGGAACACCGCCTCGGTCCAATTCTCGAAAGTCGGATCTTCGGACGCTGCCAGGATAGCCCTTTCGATTTTTTTGGCTTGGTCTGGACAGCTTTCTGCGTATTGTTGGATTTGACTGTATGTGAGCCAGCCCTCACCTTCACGCCAGAGCCTGGCTGGGCCGTTGACCCAATCTGGTTTGGATACACGTGGACTTTCGTCTTTATCGCGTTTGGAGAGGAGCAGGGTATTCGGATCGAAGCCTTGTTCGAATATTGGCTCACCCAGAGTACCCAGATTGTATACTCTTTCATGGTAGCTGACCTGAGTAGCCTGACCGGTCGCCACGACAGAGTTGTCGATTGGCGCAGAAGCCGAAGGGACAAGACTGACTGTTGACATGAAGGGCATCTTGGTGATAGTGTATGTTTGTGAAAGTGAGGTATGTAGTTAGTTGTGAGAGGGAAAAGCAGAACATGTCGTACTCGAGACGTTCTATACCTTCGCTCCACTTGGCATGTTTACCAGCTTGACTCTCCTTTCACTTTCAACTTTCAAACCTTCAGCTCTGCTTCCATGAAAAGACCAATCGCCCTTTGTTTGTCTGAAACCTTTCGTTACGCAAAGGAGGCTTGGAGCCTTCTCTTGTCGTAGGCTTGTGAGCTGTAGGCGCAACGCTCATGAGCAAAGCGCTGATCTCGGGATCTGATTGCAGGGAAGTAGTGCTCCAAATGAAAGGCTCACTCGGTCGACGGTCATCGGGGCACGGGACCAGCGCAGGAGTCTCTTGTCTCGGGGTCCCAGTCGAACCTGTTATTGCATTCCAAGGAATCCCAGACAAAGCTCTCGGCCGCGATATCCGAGAAGGTACGGGACCTCGCGAGGGCCGCATGCATATGCACAGTCCGCATGCCGCACGGCTCGTATCTATCTCTATCCTAGAGGTTAAGTTCAAGTCCTGGCGATAAAGTGCCAACGGCGAAAGGCAACAGTATCTCCATAGCCTCGACGCCACCGAAGTGCCACACTGCCGAGATTGAATGTTGTTGTGCCTGGTCCGTGCTCTTACCGTGTTTGTCAGACCCCTACTATTCCAAGACACTTCTATCTCATACCTTTGCGTACATCTATATACGTTGATCAGCAACTCCTCAAGGCGCTTATCCCTCCAGAGACCCCGTCAAGAGCACTCAAGCCGTATCCCGCCTACCTTTGAACCCCCAAAACCCACGACGCTATCGCCAAGATGGCATCTTCCGCCAACCCAATCACCTCGGCCGTCCCATCCAACAACCCAATCTCGTCTGTTTCACAGTCGTACGCTCCACCACCTCTTCATGCATCAAATCAACAACTTTTAAGCCGGTTGAATCTCGACCTTCGAGGTCGGATTTTCCCGGTAGATCGAGAGATGTTGATGCTTTTACCCGAAAGTGTTTTGTTGGGATTATTCCCTCAGGGGTTGATATTGAGTAAACCTGCCAGCTGGGATGGAGCGGATGATGGGGTATTTACTGTCGATGTGAGTCTTTCAACCCTTCTGGGCAGAAGCCGTGTTTTCTTCATGGTCCTTTACCTTGTTTACTGATATGACAGTTTGATGCAGACTGCTTTGAATACATTCTTGGGTTCTGGCAATCCGCCCAAGCCGATTTCTACGGTACACCTACTACTCCAGGTCGATTCCACGCTCAACAATCTCTCCCACTCGCAAATGACAATAACGGCGATCAGTCCGCCAACCCCCTTGTCAGTAAACAAGCGATTATCGTTTTACGTGAAGAGCTAGAATACTTCTCCATCACCAAACCAGGAGAAATCGCTAGAACGGATATCAAGACTGGTATCCCCAATGATGAGTTGAGGGAATTGAAGAAGAGTTGCGGAAAAGCGTTGGCAGAGAGAAAGACTATCTTTGCGGCTTTACAGAGGAACGTGAGCAAGGAGAACAATATGGCGGAACAGCATCTGATCGATATGCTCTGTATGAGGTCAGCTTTTTTTTCACTTCGGGTGTTGTGCTGTAAGCTGACAAGATAGTGGGTTTGACAGGGAGGATATTTGGGGATACAGAGCTTGCGAGCCCAGCAGAAACGTCATCTCATCTATGGCTTTAGTACTGCTAAAGACCGGTATCATCCACCCTGGAGACCCAGGAGCGGATGCAGACGCGACAACACCCATCATTGACAATGCTCAAATGAGTACTGCTCAGAAACTCCTACTATTCTGGAGAAAGCCAGCTGTGAGTCCTGCCTTCGGTGATAAAGCTTTGCTGATCAACAGCGAAAATGCTGGTGGGATGGCGTCGAACTCGATGTACCCGTCTCGAGCACTTCCAAGGACGTCATGAAGGTCAAGGTCTGGGCTAGGCGAGTCTGGACTTTGGAGTTGTCCCTTGTATGTCGGTTCTTCGCTGTGGTGATTGATGCTAATTTGTTCAGATCTAGTTGTATTATACCCCTTAATCCGATTTCTCATTCTCGATGTCACGATATGCATATTCACTGTAATGATTCCTTGCAGAATTACTTGGCAGTTTTCTGTCCACGAGCAACAAGACAATCAATGTCATGGAATTTACCCTCTCGCCAGATCTTCATTGTACCCCGTACTTCTGCATGTACGTTGACCAGTCCAAAGTGCTCGAGAAGCTTAGTGATGCTTTCCACATTGAACTCGTGATGATAGTGGTTTGGAGCGTTGACCGAGCCCTCAGCTGTCGCCTGTCGGTTTAGTACAAGTACTGTAGAAAGTCAGTTGAGAAGCTGACCTTTCGGGCTTGGGCAAGATTGGTAAATTCTGTGAAAACGACCCTCCTCCTTCCTCCATCAAGCCAGTCAAGCCAGTCATGAACCCACTTATATCATCGACATGGTGCAACACCATAATCACAGCGGCCACATCAGACTTTGAGCGAGGTAGGGAGACGACCCGCTCCGCATCACCTCGGTAGGACTCTTCATTGATCCTTTTGCGAAATCTTCGGGGGAAGATGCCGAGAGGGTATGTAGTGAGTAGGTGATATTGGAGTATTGGTCTGATGGGAGTTCAGTTGAAAAAGTGGACAGCATCGATGGTGAAACATCGATTGCGTGGACCGATTTGAATGTGGCAGCTCCCTCTGTGTCAGGATCAAGGGAGGCTGAGGAGGATGCCATCATGCTGGAAGGAAGTCCTGACAACAATGTCATACCAGATTGGTCTATGTCTCGATCTCCTACCCCAATACCGGCAATTGTTGATCTCAATCTTCCTTACGCTGAGGAGTTTACAGCCCTGGTCGATCTTCCGGAAGAAAGCTCAGCCATCAATGGTCTTGATCCTCAACCAGTGGATGTCGATCGTTGGGAGCTTGTGATTTCTCCCGAAGAGTACCAGAGACGATTCAAGGATACGTTGGCAACAGTCCAACTCATCAGTCGAGCACCCCTCCGCCAACTCCACACCACCTACCATCGAGGACCAGGCTTTGATCGCTGGTTACTTCTTGCTCAAGCCAACCATCAGCTCTGGGTCGATCCACGATTCAAAGACCCATTCTTTGCCGAACTTGACCAATACCAAATTGCTCAGCCCGGTCAACTCCCGCTTCAAGCCAGCCAAGGCAATGTACACCTCTCAACATCAGTCTTTGTTCGATGTCTGTCCCAGGCTGGTTGCGACACCATTAGGCTGAAAGCATATGGGCAAAAGACACCAATCAAAGGAGATTTTGTCCAACAGGAACCTGCCGAAATTGACCACCAATGGGCAATACACAATGAGTGGGATATTGGGTGTAGTTTTGGATCGCCATACATCTGGTTGTTTGCAGGGACAGATGGTCGACAACATGGGATGGAGCATTATCCTATGATGGTTCCAGGATCAGGCAGCTATGGGACGGTCAATATCAAGGCAACCCATCGTAACCGGAATTTCAAGGTCAAGGTCTATCTCCAAATGGTTCATGTCATCAAGTCATTCAACAGTCGTCTACAAGGATCAATGCCCAAGACCCTGCAAGGCATACGGAATCAGTTGGCATCGGCACTCCGTATGATTCACAACCTTGCCAGCAAGGACAATCGTGGTGTTGGAGGCTTCCGGGTAGAGGTCACCGTCAAAGCCAAAAGTCTACAAGAAGCACACCAACTTGTGAATGATACCGGCTTTCTTACTGGTTGAAGGCTGGCGATGGACATGTTGCTCGGAGAGGCTTGACTGCTAAGCTTGTCACTCGGGAAGGACTTCTTGCCAATGCCAACTGGGTTTACGATCAAGCTGCACAGTCCAATATCTTCACTGGAGCCGCCGCCAACAAACCTTCCAAAGAACAGATCCAGGTGATTGTTGATATATTGAATGCTCTTGGATGGAATGCTGGTATCCAAAGACCTACCAAGTCCCTTGACCCAAATGCTTGGTGGCATGCAACTCCCTCAACAGATCGAGCAAACATCTTTTGGCAGCTCATTGCCAACTATCAGTCTGATGACCAGATCAGGGAACTGTTTCAGAGAGCCAAGGAGAATGCCAAGTTTCATGCTTTGCCTTGCAAGGAGGAACCTGGAGATCAAGATCATCACTATCAAATCCACAACAGGAGTCCTTTCCGAGTTTGATGCTCCGACAAAGATTGCGGTAGTAAACTGCAATGATCAGCTTTAATCCATTGGATAGCAGAGTTGGTACAGAGCGGTGTGGTTAGTGATGCTGGACTTGGTCTTGAGTGATTGGTGGACAAAGGATTCTTTGGGGGTGGTTATTGGTAAGTCTGCTCATTCCACATAACTTCTTCCACATACAACCTATACTAATTTTGATCAGTTATTCTGGCTCCTACGGTCATTCTGCACCGGGATACACTGTGAATCAAGCAATATTGGTGATGCATGGATCAGGAGACATGATCTTGGTCACCAACTTTTGGTCCCGTCTTTGGGGGTGGTCACCGGTAAGTCTCCTCTTTCAACATAATTCATTCCACATTGACCATGGAGGTGTTTCAATGGTATTGGACGGTAGTGTGAGTGCTGTACTATAATATAATGACCTTTTACGCATGCATAAGTTTTCATGATTGACCTCCCCCCATCCCAGAATCGGTATGTAACCCCCTAAGGGTCAATGCGATCAAGAATAGTCAATTGATTGATAGTTATTCGGAGCTGAGGCAGGACGAGGGGGTAGACGAAGCGGGGGTACCTCAAATTCCGCCCAGTACCCATCGCTCCACCTTCCATATTATACTACTTTCCCTTGCAGTCCTCGAAGCAGTGAATAGCCAACATCAGATAGAGCGAAGAGATAGGCTGAGCACTCTGCCAATCTCGGCTTGGGTACGATTTTCAACTGCACATCTCTTCACATTCGAATCTATGAACCCGTAGTCATCTGCCGCGCCCTCCATCTGGGTCCCGTTCACCCCATGCTTTGATCGGTGCCTCCCAAAAGTTGACGTGGGGCATCTGCACAGCTGATACAGATGCATCGAAGCCATCGAGCCCTAGTGATCCGTGACTAGTGAAGTCGAAAGGCCAATTGGATGTAAGGACATCCTGCAGTTGCATTTGATGATCGGGCGAAAACTCGAATGTCCAGTTATCTGGGTCTTCTCGTTCAGGACCGAGACTGGCCGCCGGCTGTGCCGGCTGTGGGGCAGTGAACGGGAAGTTTGCGATCGAAGAGACTGAGTGCGCACTGGAAATCGAGGGCATCTGGGCCTGTACGGCTGCGGCGGCAGCTGAACTCATCTTGTCGTCGATGATGGAAGCATGAGCTTTGAGCTTGGCAGATATCTCGGGTTTCATAGCCAAAGCTGTTTCCAAGCCGAGAATCAGGTCGGACATTGCAAGAATGACATTGCGGACCTGGAGAAACGACCACTGACTTTGAGGCTGCTGTATTACGCTGGCGAGCAAATGACCGACACTAGCGAGATGATGCAGCTGCTTTGTCAGTGCGACGAGGCCAGTAAGAATATTAGGCACTTGCCATCGTAGCGCTTATAGCAGCGATATATGACGTAGGAATACTGGCCAAAGCGTCCAGCAAATGACCGGCGATAGCGCATCTCTGTTCCACACTGGATTCCTCGAGACTCGCGAGCACCATTTTCAGCGTCTGCAGGGTAACTGTGATATTGGCAGCTGTGGGTGTCAACAAAACGCCGCTATACTCCCAGAGGCTTGCCTTGAAATCCAAAACAATCCGCCTCGTCATCGCCCGCCATCGGTCTGACGGTTTTAAAAATCGGTGGTAATTGATCGTGTAGGCCCTCCACCATCTCCAAAAGGGATCTCGCCGAAGTCTCATGACGGCTCTGATCAATCATCGTATCCAACAATGATATTGACGTTCTATCAGCCTGAACTTTCTTGGCCCTCGATCGATCGATAAGGTGTTCAATGACTTTATACAGATCGATACTAAAATTCCACCCTGTAAGAAAAGAATTTTCGGCAGGACATGTCTGACTTCTGGTGTCGTGGATCTGATCGTCGTTCTGCACGACAGCGGGATATGAAACGTTGGATAGCGATTGGCGATGGCGAACGAGACCACCCCACGTAGTCGCAGTAAAGACTTCTAATGTGTATGCTCCCCAGAACTATTATCAGTCTATATGCCACTGCGCCATGGGCCGGTCTGACTCACCAGCCTCCTTCTCTCCTGTATCTCGGGCTCACGTAAACCAGACGGCCAGCGAGACTCGTCATGGAATCCATCCGTAAACGACAGAGTTCCATAGTCCCCTAAATGCGTATGTAATCCTACGGCATCCCCGTCTTGAAGACATGAGATAGCGAGAAGTAATTTTGCGCGCTTGTAGTTGATCGAGCCCGTAGCGGAGTATGTAGGGGGAAAGGCTTCCAACGCTAGCGAATAGTACGTGTTCGCAGAATGAATGGATCCGTCAAGTCGCCCCGCAATCTGGGCATTGTGTGCCAAGCGGGATGTGATTATCGCACAAAGCGCCATAGTGACTGTGTAGAACGATCGATCGACAGTGTAGAGGCGATTGTTTACATCCCGCATAAACGACGGCCAGTGGAAGACTGGAAAGCTGAAGGTGAGCTAGACGACTCGAGTTCACACTCACATCGGGTATACCAGAGTTTTATATCCTTCTGCCAGTATCGATATATGTTGCTCGTTGACTTGGGGGTGGTACGACCATAAAGCATCTAGTTGTAGCTGACGCCTGTGCAGATGTGCTTTGTCCTGCGGCGCTTGCATCCCGACATTGGCGGGTTTGGCGACCGGCTGAGCTGTCAGACTTCGGGCGGCTCGGGATACCTTTGACAGACTCACACCTCGCTTCCTCACCGGCCGATCGTAGGTGCATCTTTCACCGAACTCCGAGCATGGTCCACATAAACTCGAAGTCGGTCCTTTCGCACACTACAAGTCAGTCGTTACACTGATTCAGACTGGCGTCCAACCTTTGTATTTGTCTGGTGACAGCGGTCGCATGCTCGAGTGATCCTTCTTGTACGTATGGCAGCGTTCCACGATTGAGATGGACCCGCCTGGCTGTTGTGAAGCGGCCAGGACATGGTAAATCGGAATACACGTCGATTGGTTGGATGAGAAAGAAGAGAGTGTATTCCGGATAACCAGTAGCGGGGTATCCCGCAGCCTCGTCATCCCTAAATTCCGGTCACGTAATCTTTCCATTCGGCACATGGTGCAGACCAGAACGTCCAGTGGTCGACTTGCTCAACTAGATGGCTATTCATTGGGCCGAGCCGGTGCATCCACAACACATGAATGCGCTCAGGAAACGTCTAGCGTAGAGATCCATTCCATGCGCGAACGTACTGAGCGACCGTCGACCGACCCTGACCGCCGACAGCTTGATCAATAGCCCGACTGTCGACTGCACGGCAACTCAAGTGAAGAGCAGCCCGCACTCTCGTGACATCGTCTTTGAAGTATACAATACAGAGAGCATTAAGAACGAAGGTGATGTCTTCGGCTGTACTCATGAGTTGTATGCAAGTGGCTCGTGGAATAATCCTTCTTCATCAACAACCTTTCGCTCAATTCGCATGTATGAGTTGTATGCAAATGGCTCGGGGAATAATCCTTCTCTATCAAGAACCTTTCGCTCGATTCGCATGTATATATCTCGGATGTACATCACTGAACATCCCAGGTGCATAAACTGATATACCAAAGCATTCACTCACTTTCTACAAATACAAGGCCATGGGATCGTCCGGAGGTAAGGCTCCCTTGGTCGCGATTCATGCAACCTCTGAACCCGCGGAAGGTCTCTCGTCATGTACCGTTTCGACTTTTTCGGTGCGATGTTCGATATTGCGATCAAACTCGGCCATACGTCTCTGGTACTCCTCCTCTTCTTTCCAGGTAAAGGCACTGCTTGACGCGAACAAGAAATCAATCGATTCGAGGGATCGTCCAGCAGTCTCTGGCAAGAAGCAATAAACCAAGGGAATGTAGCAGAGCATGGCGGCTCCAAATACGTAAAATGTCTTCTCGTTGATACCGGCGAACATGACGGGAACCAAGAGAGATCCACCTCCGTAACCGATAGCCCATCCAGCAACGCCAAAAGCGTTGCCTTTGGCGCGCAGCCAAGTGGGAAAGATTTCTGTGGGATAAATGAACGGGATCATGAGCCATGAACTGCTAAACACGAGCAGGTAGAGAAACACGAATGCGGTAGCGGCTGCTCCATATTGAGATGCCTTGTCCGGGTTGTTGAGTGCGCCTCTGAAAAGTCCGCCGATAATAAAGAGGATAATTGATAGTGTGATCGCGCCCCAGTAGAGGGTTCGCCGTCGGCCGACGCGATCCAAGGTAAATGCGGCAATGAGGGTTCCAATGATACCGACAATCATGAGGCAGGCACTGAGAAGACTGCTTCGGTGACCGCTGAAACCAGCGAGTCCAAAAATGGTCCCCGAATAGATAACGACAGAGGCGATACCAGTCCCGTATTGCACTGAATATGTCAGTTAAAATTGCACTTCGACCGTAATTATCCTCCTCAGACAAAAGGACATACTCAAAACTTGCAGCCAGAAAGCCAGCTGGATACGTCGTCCGAGGTGAATCTCGCCTGATCCCACACCCAGGAACATTTTGATATAATTGGTACCCTCATGGTCCCGTTCGAGTTCGACAACCTGTACGATCTCTTGATACTCCCGTCTGGCAGCAGCGTCCTCCTTGTCCCCATTGGATCGGATGGCCGCAATGATATCGTATGCCTCTTTCTCGCGTCCCGCTTTGACCAGCCATCTCGGCGACTCGGGGATCAGGAAGGATCCGATGATGATCAAGACTACAGGGATGATTTGACTCGCAAAGCAGAAACGCCATCGGAATTGACCAGTCCCGTTGTTGTGATATGAAGTTGCTGACACACCATGAGCAGTGTACAGCGCGATCCCGTAAGGGGCGAACTCACCATAACCAATCCAGGCAGCCAGAGTGATGCCGGAAAAATTGGCCAGAAAAGTCAAGGCGATCGTGTTGCCTCTATGGGCAGCAGGAGAGAGTTCGGCTGTCCAAGAAGGGGCAATGACGAGGAGGAAAGACACTCCGATACCGGCAATGATTCGGGCTACCAAGATCGATGCGAGGTCGACTGCGGCTGTTTGAAGTATGACACCGACGGCACAGAATGCGCATGCGACCCAAATACCTTTAATTCGGCCATAGCGATCGGAGAACCAACCGGCCAAAAAGCCACCGAAGAGTGAACCAGCGTAATAGATTGCAGATATGCCACCTTGTAGTGTGGGCTTGATCACTCGTCCTTCAGCGTCCGCGAACCCCATGCGTTGCTACACCAGTGAGCTCTTGATCCTTGTTAAAAGTCATGACCTACCCCGAACTCCGGCGCACCCGTCACCGCCCCCATGATACCCTGGCTCATGCCCTCGTACGAGATACATAATGCTGAAACTGTCACGACGAGTCGAAACAGATTTGGCCCAGAAAGCCGTTGCCAGAACTTTTGGTACCCCATGTTTGACCTTTGTTGCTGTTGAGATGTCGAGATAATTTGCCGGAGCGTCCATCATGATTGATCAGTTATATATCTGCTGGTCTGTGGAGCCCTGTCGGCTCAATGGTTAAACGTCAGCATTTCGGTCATCACCAAATACGGATCCCTGAAATCTCAAACAATATCTCCGGGGCGCCAGGTCTATCTGGCAGAATGGGTGAATGGCAGAAAGGGTGCCGGTCATGACCACTCAAGCTGCCAAGATCGCATCCACCCCAGCGAATGGCGGAATGAAGTCGCGGCAAACTCTGTCCACATGATGAGACTGCTTGTATGGCTTCGCGTCTGACACTGGCACCGAGGCGACGAGCGCTCTAGTACCGACTCCTTTCCTCCGGACTCGCTCCGTTGGATTGTTTGCGGAAGTAGCTGCTGAACGGAAGAATGGCTCATATCGGTCACATAAGGCGTCTCGATTCAAAGATTTCTTGATAATGGTCGCTCTACCTGCTTTGCGAGGTTGACTATGACTGTCGCCATATTCTCGGCAACATGTCGCTATTTTGCATCATTCCTATGTTCCGAACTCGCTCCTTTTCAGTGTTTGCCTCGGCTCCAGTCGGAAGATTGTGGGACAAGGCCTAGGTGAACTGATCCTCGGTTCCAATCCTGCGTGATCGCCATCCTCGGGCCCCTGGCCAAAATCGTTAATCGATGGAAGACTGAATGACGCGGTGATCAGTCGGCTTGATTGGCCAGATTCACCTTGATGTCCAAGAAGACTTGCATTTAGCCTGAGTGGACGGTGTGACCCACTGAATTCGGCGTTAATGAGTCTGATGGACACCGTTGTCGTAAAATGGGGGCTTTGAGAGGCAGCTGGAAACCTCATACCTGCCGGGCTTACCGCGTAATGGCATCGGAGTCTTCTGGGTCGCACTCGCATGCTTCGAGATGAAGCAGATCTTTCAGACCAACGGACAGACAGTGTAGCATTAGCTGTTGAGCTGCTTAGTGGAGATTACAGGTGCCGTCCCGTACGATGTTCCGTACAGCCGATTTATATAGCGATGCATAGATACAAAGAGCTTTACACAATGTGGGCGGCTCACAAACCATCGCTGAACGAGATGACTGCATACTTGCCGTTCTTTGTCCATGCTGAATTCGGTGCCTCCGTCTCCAACTGCCTGACTTTTTGCTCATCGGCGATTCCAACACAGACGTCGGCCTTGTTGGTTCTCAAGGCGACTATCCTGAGCCCGCTCCCATTGCCTAAATTGCCCAACGCACTCTTGAAAGGCGTGGTATAGGGCCAGAGACCATCATTGACAAGCTTCCGGTAATTGAGGTCGCCTTTGAATATGACCACGCTAGAATCGCGCAAGTCACTCATGAGATCGGGCGCAAAGTCCGGCAAGGCCTTGAAAGGGAGCGAGGTGGTCCAGAAAGGATGACTAGTAACAACCAGATTCCCAGTTTTTAGGTCATCTTTGACCATGTCGATCAGATCATCGATACCTGGGCGGTTGGGAAAGTGTTGATTTGAGGACAACAGGTCCAGTGTGGCTGTCACGTCTCGCGAGGTCACATCGCTGACGAACCATGGGAACGTCTTTGTGTGTAGTCGAACTGTGGCCGCGAGCTTCCGTCGAAGTAGATAGGAAGCGTAAACCAAGTCTGCGAAAAACTCGAATCCGGAATTGTCGAGCACTAAGTCCACCCGACCAGGAATGTGTCCGGTCAGATACTCCCAAAGGTCTTCAGTGTCGTCAGCAACTATGTTTCGTCGATTCCGAGCGATAGCCTCCGACCCCTGCAATGACTGGATATCCTCCAGGCTGAGCTTGGTAAGGAGCGATAGATCGGTCGCGTTTCCCCATAGAGCAATCTGTGTCATTTCCTCAAACAACAGTTGATCTGCCTCAGCACCAGGCACATTGGTCGAAACGACGGTCGAGAATCGTTTCGCGAGCTCCTCGACAGCTGCCCTGGAATTGATGAATGTCCAGTCTTTTTGACGTTGGAAGACGTCATAACCTTTCCAGTGCTCTGAGTGAGCAAAGATGTTTTGCACAGTACTGGAGTCTGTTAGCTTTTGCGGCAATTTCCTGACTTTGTTCCGACTTGCCGATAGAGGTAACATTCCGCAAAAAGCCATGGCGCCGAGTACCAGGACATCTCCACATCTTGGAGCTGGTCGTTGAAGTCTTGAAGACTTTCGCCCTTGAGAGGCTGAAATGGTCTGTCCAATCAGCTCGATGCTGAGGGGACGAGAAATTCAACTCAAGATAATTTGGCATCTCTCTCTATGGAGGCTTTCAAGTCCCGCAACCTGTTCGACAGTCCCTTCATTTCCGCTTGTGCTGCATCGCTTTGCCCAGTCTCCTCGGCCGACCGCTCACAGTCTTCAATCATCTTCTGTACGGTGACTGGCCAGCGAGTCCGGGCTGTCTCGTAGGCCATGGTGCCCTCATCGTCCGTCCTAACACCTCGAACAATTTGCGCGGGAAGAATGGTCATGTCTGTGGTCAGAACACGGCTGGCTTGATGATCAAAGTTTGGGGGGGTATGGTTATTATAGTCTCGTGACTGTGGACTATTGCATAGCTCAGGTGTCCATCTCATACGAAGCAGTCGGGAAACATTCCAAGTCGGTGCGGCAAGATCAAGCCGATTCGAGGGGCATTAGTGTTCAGCCATTCTGCCGATCATAACCATTCAGCCATTCACCCATTTCCCCGACTACCGTCAAATCTCGGCAAGGACAGGCTAGGGAAAGGCATGATGGTGCTCAAGTGGAGCGTTGGAGGTCGCCAGATGCTTTATAAGTATAAGTGAGCGTCAATCGATAGGAGGCAGAAACTCACCACCGGTTCCACGCTTTGGATATCAGTATAGTTCTTGCAGGATGGTGAACGAGACGCCCAATACCTTCATATCCAATATCAGCCATGCCGACGATCATCCCGCCAACTCCTTGTCCAGCGGTCACGGCAGCGCTCATGTCACTGGTGCAGAGTCACAGCAGAGTCGACGGCTTGACGTTACAGTTCTGGGTATGAACAGCGGGACAGCAATGGACGGTATCGACTGCGCCCTAGTCCGCTACACCCAAGAAACGCCAGACGCACCTCTACACATGCAATTATTAAAAGTGAGTCTTGAGTGACTGGGCCTTATCCAATATTGACGCATTAGTACGACGAGATCCCTGTACCTCAATGGATCAAACGGCCAGTGCTAAAGACTCTACAAGAATTCAATACGACCCCTTCCCTCATGTCACAACTCAACGTTAATCTTGGAACCATGTTTGGACAAGCCGTCCTCGATTTCTGCACAAAACACGAGTATGATCGTTCCGAGATAGATCTTATTGGCTCGCACGGACAGACGATCTGGCTGTTGTCCCGACCAACGAAAGGCGAGACGCGGTCGGCGTTCTGCTTGGGAGAAGGGACCGTCATGTCTGCAATGACGGGGATCACCACTGTCACCGACTTTCGCGCTGCTGAACAAGCTGTTGGACGTCAGGGTGCTCCACTTGTAGCTCTGATAGACGGCCTGCTGCTCCGACACCCCACAAAATGGCGATTGTGTCAGAACATCGGCGGCATTGCAAATCTATGTGTTATTCCTCCCGATTCCCATGGAGGGGTGGATGCGATGGTCGACTGGGATTGCGGACCAGGGAACATGTTTATTGATGCCGCCATGAGACACTTTACTGGTGGAGAGATGGAGTATGACAAGGATGGACTCTGGGGCGGAAAAGGCCAAATCAACCAAGAGGTCGTCGACAACTTTCTGCATAATGACCCCTATTGCAATCTCATGCCACCAAAGACAACAGGAAGAGAAGACTTTGGGGACAATGAAGCTTTTGCCATCATTGCCGACTGTGAGAAAAGAGGAATGTCAAAGTACGACACGGTCGCCACCATCACTCGGATCACTGGGGAGAACTTAGTCAAGCAGTACCGTACCTTTTTGCCCCAATTCAAGATCGATCCCGACAACATCGAAGAGATCTTCATGTGTGGAGGCGGAGCACGAAACCCAAACATCATCGAATTTCTAAAGCAAAGTCTTCCGAAAGCCAAAATCTTGCCTTTGGACGTGACTGGCGTTCCCTCAGATGCTAAAGAGGCCGTGTCTTTTGCTCAACAGGGTCTCGAAGCCATCTTGGGTCGGGCAGCTTTGGTGCCAATCAACAGTGACTCCCTCACACCAAACACGATCTCGGGGAAGATTGCACCTGGTCTGAGATGGCGAGAACTCATGGGACAAGCTATGGCGTTTGGAGATGGGAAACCATTGCCCACAGTACACGAGATGGTGATCGTGGAGCCGTACAACAAGTGGAAAGCGATGGGATGGTAGGGACAGTTGGCGTAGCCTTTACGGTGACCGGGTGATTGACATGTCGGGTTGATGGTTATGCTCTCAAACACCTTTCTGCCCTTCATCCTCCACTACAAATCCTCCGACCTTATCGAGCGAAGCCGACCCTTTGGTGTATAGATTAATGGTGTTAAAAGTGTCACCCAAGCTTCGTAATCGTCCTGCAACATCCAAAAGCTCGTCCATGACATGCATAGTATTGGGTGCTAGCATTATTACTCCACCTATGTCTTGCGAATAAGGTCGGCGTTCGAGTATAGTGCTTCGTATAGACTGTTTGGCGAGGGCGATGGCTAAGCTGGGACCAGCGAGGCCTGCGCCAGTAATGACAACGTGCATAGGTGCAAACATAGTATTAACATAGGTGTGATCATGACTCGCCTGGATTCCCTGTATATATAGGGGTATATACAATGAGGATAGAAGGTTTCAAGCCCTAGGCGGTCAGCGGTCATCTCGGGCATGATGGCCGCCACGTGGGAAAGAAGACCGCCTACATCCTATCTCCCTCCATAACCCTCCCTAACCCCAATCTGTAGTCAGCGTGATTGCCCTATCTTCCGCCCTGAAACACCAAGCGTGCTTGCCTCTCCTACCCTCGCTGCGCCTCAGTGGAACGTGCGAAGGCAGCACATCCGCAGATTGCTATCAAGAAGGTCGTGAGACACGCGGCCAATAGAAATGCCTCATCCTCATCACGACGGAAGCAAAGTTGTTGATCAGGGGGATCACTGGTTAGCTTATTGTCTTACTTTCTCACATCAAACCTGCACCATCATGCCTTTGTTTTATCTATTTATCCTCACTGCATACTTTGCCTTCGCCTTGCCTTCATCATTGCAAACTGTGGTAGAAGGATCTCCGGTCTTCGAGTATTTTGCATCGAATGATCCCTTACTGGACCTATTCACTACGGCAACGAAGGTGTCACAGTGCACTGACCGTCTACGGTATCGAATAGACCTTATAACCTTGAGATGGAGCGATGGATTGATAAATTGATAGTTTGATAGATCGACAGATAGATTGACAGATAGATAGATAGATAGA